>OZ010674.1:55461893-56061893 GCA_963932185.1 Troglohyphantes excavatus | reverse complement strand
ATGATCAGAATTAATCTTCTAATAATGCCTATATTTTACATCGAGGGAAATGTTTAATACGATGATTTAATAAAATATTGAAATGATTCAATGCTTAACATTTCAAATGTTATAAAATATTTAATGAATAGTTTATTTTCAAAAGGAGACATTTCCAATGGGTTCCCATTGAAAACGTTTCCTTTTGAAAATAACCTCTTCAACTCTCCTTACTGCAAATAAGCAATTAATCATTCACTGTATTTAAATGAAATGTTAAGTTATAAAAAATGTAACATGAATGTCAACTAAAGTAGCAGAAAAACGTTTAATGATTCTACGATTAAAAGAGTCATATTTATTTTCGGGTTTATTTGGTTTTAGTTTTTACTGAAATGTAAAAAAAAATTGGCAAACACACTTAGGAAATATCAGAAAAAAGTGTGTTTTTTTGTGAAGAAACAATGTTTTTTCTATAAAAAAAAGGCTGAAACATTTTCCATCAGCTTAATGAAAGACCTTTAAAAAAATGTAAATAACACATCTTTTAATATTGATGGTTTGATTTTAAAAAAAATTATGTAGTGTAAACTATTGTTCATTTGTTTATTTAAGTTAATTGTCAGTTTGTTTGCTAGTCCTGATTTATTATTTTAGTTGTATAACTAATTTAAGTTAAAATGGTAATGTTGGCACTTGATTATTTAGAAATATGTACGTGAATTGTTTTGGAAGGAATCATTTTACACTACCATTGTTTAATCGGCAATAAATGTTATTGGGAAAGCGATTTTAGTGATACGTTTTGATTTTATTAACAATGCTATGAATTAATTCATAAGCTGATTGATTGAAACAAAACATAAGCTTTCTTGAAAATCTCTTTAACAAGCAGGTAAGGACATTTTAATAATATATAAATTTTTCTTAGTTCTTTTTTTTTTTCAATTTGGATGCAAAATTGCATAGTCCAATTTCACAAAATTAGTTACAATTTAATTGATATTTTAAAGTTCCATAGACCATTGATAGTCAAATGCTAATAAAAGTTTTGAGTTTGACTAGATTGTGATTTTTGGGATTTTTTTAGATGTAAAGTTTAAAAATACGATACGATATTTAAATGAATTTAATATGTTTTTTTTAAATGAATTTAAGTTTTTTTACAAGTTTATTGGTTGCCTTACTTATAGTGTATATAATAATCCAGTTACTTAAACATATGGAAAAAAACTTCAGGGAAAACCAAGCCCTTAATTCCGGAAAATATGCATTTTTTTTTAATATAACGATGCTATACATATTTAGGCAGGTGTGTACAACAGTTCAAATCAGTAGAAAAAATAACATATATACAATAAATGTACAAAAGTTCAAATCAGTAGAAAAAATAACATATATACATTAAATGTACAAAAGTTCAAATCAGTAGAAAAAATAACATATATACATTAAATGTTTATATACCATTTCTTATCTACCAAATTTTCTTCTGTGATATTCGTCATTTACACTTTTTTTTATTAAATTTATACACGTTTAAATGCTGGCTTA
Source organism: Troglohyphantes excavatus (assembly GCA_963932185.1). Classification (NCBI taxonomy): domain Eukaryota; kingdom Metazoa; phylum Arthropoda; class Arachnida; order Araneae; family Linyphiidae; genus Troglohyphantes; species Troglohyphantes excavatus. The sequence goes on along the minus strand of OZ010674.1, from coordinate 56,060,360 downwards.
GCAAAAATTTTACTTAAAACTAAATTGTGAATACATTTTGAAACTTTAACGATTTTTTATAAATGTATGAATACCTCTTTAAAATTAAGTTATAAATTATTTTTTTACAAATTAATTACCATAAAAATTTGAATATTTTTAGGTTATGAACATAAAATAAGTTCGTGAAAACAATTAAAGCACAAAATTTGCAAACATACCCTGCAAAAAAAGTCAGCATAAAACCTTCATCAAAATTTTGAAATTGAAGGTTTTATGCAGGAAAACTGCAGTTTTTTTAAAGATCTATTAAATTAATGGTTTTTGTTTCAATATCCTTCATAAAAACTGTAAAATACCTTCATAAAAACCTTCAAAAAACCTTCAATTTGACAATTTTGATGAAGGTTTTATGCTGACTTTTTTTGCTGGGTATCTTCATACATCTGTAATATATACTTTGACGTCGTTTATTAAATTTAAAAACAATATAATTTAAAAAATTGAAGAATGGGTAGTGTTTAAAAAAACGTAATATTCAGGCTTAAAAAACGCAAAAACAAAAATATTTTTTTCTTTAATTATTGTTTAGAAAGAGATGTTCTAATAATATAAAATAATTCCATTTCTGAATTCATTAGTAACAATATTAGTATTGGATCTCTCTTAAGTCTTCTATCCATATGCAATATCATAAAATAAATTTCATATATATTTCTGTGAAAATGTCTTTCGATTCCTTCAGAAACAATCCCTCATCTCCAAACTCATAACTCCATTACGGCGCGATGACAGTTTTAAGAAGTTTCCCAACACACAGAAAGAGAGTTGGGAAAAGTGCGAATTGATCTCTCACCTGACATTTTGACGTCCCGCAAAAGGCGGCTAAGTGCTCGAGCAACCCGGTCCCAAAGTGGACCTGTCATTTCTCGTAATATTGATTCCACCTCCCTGCCGTGAAAGGAGCGCTAATGCGATGAGACAAGGAGGGCAAGTTTCCCCTCACGGGTAACTTGACCGTGGTCTTTCGCAAAGTGTGTCCGGAACAATGGGTTTCCAGAGACTAAAAAAAATATTATATCTTATTTCGTTGTGAAAGGGGGATAAATGGGAAATGGGTAGAATAGTTAGATTTTTTTTATTTCTAGAAAAAAAATTCTATTAAATATTCCTACCCTTATTACAAATTCACTCTGATATTGGACGATGTTCTGTCATATTTGACGAAACTGATGTATGTTACATGCTGCGATTAAATCTTTCGTCGAACTGAGGACATTCATCTTTTCGGTTTATTTTCTTTCAAGAAATTTATTTCGTCAAAAATGAAGCAATATACACTTTAAAAAATTGTACTTAAAATTAGTACCTGAACCTACTCGTTTTACTTTGAGCACAATTGTATCGTAAATGAGAGGCGGAAAATATTCCTTCACTGTTAAAATTAACTTTCATATTGGACGAATTTTTGTCATATTTGACGGGAATGATGTATGTTACATGCTGCGATTAAATATTTCGTCAAACTGAGGACATTCATTTTGTCGTTTTTTTTTTTAAATGAAATTTATTTCGTCAAAAATAAAGCAATACACACTGTAAAAAAAGGTACTTTAATGGACACTGGAACCTACTCGTTTTACATTGAGAACAATTGCATTGTAAATGATCGGCGGAAAATATTCCTTCACTTTTAAAAATAAACTATTATATTGGACGAATTTCTGTCATATTTAAAGAAATTGACGTCTGTTACATACTCCGATTAAATATTTCGTCAAACTGAGGACATTAATCCAGTCGGCTTTTAAAAGAAATTTACTTCGTCAAAAATGAAACAATATACACTCTTAAAAAAACGGTGCTTAAAAATGAGTACTTGAACCTACTTGTTTTACTTTGAGTACAATTGCATCGTAAATGAGCGGCGGAAAATATTCCTTCATTGTTAAAAATTAACTTTTATATTGGACGAATTTTTGACATATTTGACGAAACTGATGTATGTTACATGATCCTATTAAATATTTCGGGAAACTGAGGATATTAGTCTGTTGTTGTTTTTATCTAAATTTATTTCGTCAAAAATGAATGAAGTAATATACACTCTAATAAAATGTACTTAAAAATGAGTACCTGTACCTTCGGGTTTTTGTTTTTGTACAATTTCATCGTAAATGAGAGATGACGAACTCAAATTTAAGTAAGCGTACTTTCTCAAAATCGAAGTTCCAGTCATCTTAACATAGCGACATAACAAACTTAAAATAGTTCAGAAAATGGTATTTCCACATTAATTGATGATGGTTGCTTATATCGAAACTTAGTTATTATATTTCCATTACCTTCATTCCCATTATTTCTGCACACCTTTTTATCATTTTTCATGTTTATAACTTTTTCACGTCGCCCTGGTAATATAACGAATAAGGTACTGGATCGCTGCGCCTTAGGATATGGGTTCGATTCTCAATAAGTCTTGGATGTAATTATATATATTAATTGAATGTGATTTATGAAGTCAGCCTATATAGGCTACCATCTGCTATTTTTATTCATTTTTTGAGTACATGTCTTTTTTTAAATTGAAACTTATGCACTCGAATCCATGATAAGCATTGAATGTACTCATAAATGAGTAAGATTTACTGATTTTTGAAAACCTATTTTTAACAGTGTAAGTATAAGTATCAATTGAATTAAGGCCCCTGAAAATAAATCTGAGTAAGTTACTTTCGTCCAAAATGAGCCTCTAGGAAAGGCCGTAAAGGAAAATGAGTAAATTATTTTCGTTAAAAATTTAAGGACTCGTGTTTCGTCAAAAATTATGTTATTAAATGACGAAACTATTTTTAACTATGACGAAAGTAGCCTTGGCGATCGCAGAATTCTTGAAAAGGATAAAGTTATTCCAAAAGGTACGGATATGGTGAACAAAATTGCCCGAGACAAATTGTTGAAAAAATGTGACGATCGCAGTAATTTAAAATATGAGAATGTAATTTCTAAGAGTGTAGGATTGCCCTGACATAAAATATGTTTTTTGAAGTAATGACTTAGTAATCTGAGTTTTGAATAAATATAAAACATTTATTCGAAGAAAATTTATTTTAAAATAAGTAGATTTACCTAAGCGTTTTATTGGAAGTATTAAATAAACTACCTATAAATTACAAAAAAAAACTTTAATTTCCTCTCACCGTTTTAAGCGCTAAAAGAAAAAAAAATCCTGGTGGTGGAAAACTATAGCACAATATCAGTTTTTGTTTAGTATAATATAAGTGTGTTAATTATTTTTAGTATATTATAATTTTGTGATTATTGTCCAGTGATACACTGAACAATTTGTGTAATTTTAAAATACGAATACAACGTCAAAATACGCAATAAAAATATGTATTGCGTATTTTACGTTGTATTTGTATTTTAAAATTATTAACGCAATGTTCTATAAGACGAGTTTTTATCTTAATTTGTATGGTTATTAGTCAACATATTAATATTGTATAAATATACCGAACAAATTATTTCGTCACTTTATAGAAGTATTTCGGGCAGTCAACAACACGTTAATAAAAATCGACGGTACTGAAAGAAAAACAATATGTTGTCTTTAAAATGTGTATATGTCTAAAAACTTTGATGTTTTGCTATTATATCATTACCCCATGTTAAAATTGCAAGGGAAATGTTTACCCTGTATATTTCGGCGTCGAATGTCATAAGGTCGCTATTATGTGAACCCTATGGTCAAAAAAACTGCACCAATACTGTCTTCAACTAAAAAAATTATAACAATTATTTAAAAATCAGAATTCAGGATAAAACTCACATTCATTATTAAGAATATTTTTTTTAAACACAAATTCGAAGGAAAACGATCAAAAAAGATGTTAAGGGAGACCCGAGCCCCAAATTGTGAAAAAAATTGCTAATTTTTGTTCTTAATAAAATGCTATAAATACTTCAGAAGTTATGTATGAAATTTAAAACAATAAAAGAAATATAACATATGTTGTTTTAGATATTTATTTACAATTTATCATCTTTCTACACACTTTTCGTCTTCAATAAACATCATTTACTCAAAATATTGTTTTTACATTTTGGTCAAGTTTAAAATACTAAAGTTTTGTAACTAATTAACTTAAAACTAAACTGTTAATAGTTTTTGAAGCTCTAATATTTGTTTTATAAACATATAAAAAGCTATTTTAAATTAAGTTATAATTTTTTTTAAAGAATTATTAAAAATAAAAATTTTAATAATTTTTAGGTTTTGAAATTAAAATAAGTTTTTGAAAACTATTTAAACCCAAATGTACAAATGTCTATTCATACGTCTGTAGTACATACTTTGACGTATTTCATCAATTCAAAATATTTAAAACATTAAAAATTGAAGGAGAGTAGTGTTTTTTAAAAAAGTATATTTAAGCTTAAAAAACGCAAAAAATAACAAAAATAATTTTTTTAAACATACTATTGTTTATGAATCTTGTTCAAAATAAGATGTTCAAATAATATAAAAAAATGGTATTTCTGATTTCATTAATAAACAAAATAAGATTTTGGGCTCCGGTCTCCCTAAAATGGCTGTTTCTAAAAATGATGATTTTTAATATCATATATTTAATTACCTATATAAATATTTTGATAAAGATGCATTGTTTAACTTGTGCAAGTAGAGAGCGTTTATAATTAATTCAAGTAAATTTTATAGAAAATATAAATTAATTTCGCTTTGAAATAACTCGATATTTCCATTTAAATAAAACATAAATTTAAATGGAAAGTTATCGATGGACTTTAATTATTTCCATTTAAATAAAACATAAATTTAAATGGAAAGTTATGGATGGACTTTAATTCCTATGTGATATTTGTAATCGTATCTACTGTTAAATTAACTCACTTTTATTGCAGAATGTTTAAGTGAAAAATGATAGTACAGTTAATTCATTGGATAGCAAAATAAATTTAAGGAAAATGGAATTATACAATAATGTATAGATATAAGAAATAATTATAAAAATGTTAATTGTGAATTTAGAATATCAATCATTCAGATAACGAACATGATTCACATTATAAATTAATGTAACCTCCAACAACTATAAATTAATTATTTTTTTCCCCAAAACGTAGAACTTTAAAAAAAAAAGACTCAATTTCTCCTAATTCCTTTTATTCAATTAAAATATCAATGGTAACTAACAATGACTTTTGCTTTAAATTACTTTTTGTTCTAATACAAAAAAAAATGTAAATCCCGTCAGTACTAATGAATGAGCACGTAGACAAAGGAGATAAACTAATTACACTTTAATTAATTTAAACACGAAGAAGGTTTAATGAAATTACGCCGCCCCTGTATTTCCGATTGATCTCTACATTCCTGATGTCTTTGTTTCTGATATTTGCAAGATCGATACATAAAAAATAGAATTGTTAATTGTTACATAATGTTTTTTTCGTGCATTGTTATCCTATTTACATGCGAAAGCTTAGTTTTATGCAAATCATTCTTAATTTTAATATAAATTGTGAGTAAATAATTAAGTTTACAAGTTTATGTGTGCATGTTGGGCTGAGTCGAAAGGGTGGATTATTGTTTTATTTTAAGAAGCCTATGTGTAATAAATGTACAGTATTAGAATATCTTGAATCTAAAAATTAACATTTACAAATACAATACAAATACTGACAACTAACTACACTCTTAAAAATTTCAGGTCAACGATGTACCATATCTTTGTGCAAATCAGAGGTCTACAGCAAATTGCACCATATTATGGTGGAATCTAGGTTGAACCAAAAATCCTTTATCGGAAAAAAGCGGAGGTTTCACCGATAATTGATTCAACCTCTTTAACTGCAGCCGAAATTTTCACTGTAGCTACATCAACAAGTCGAGGAATCCCCTCCAAGAAAGACAACGACGAACAAGGGTCTCCATGGCCCAGTGGATAAAATCATTCAGCTATGAAGCAGAGGAATCCTCGTTCGAGATCGATCGGTGGACTTTACAAATAAATGTAAAAACTTTGTGATCTAGGGTTGCCAGCTTCGCTACAAAAATGCTACCACTAAAATACTAAGAAAACTCAAATTTTCAGTTTTATGCAACGTTATGAGTTTTTGGTGCAACGTTTCACAACTAAATGGGATCTGTGGTAGCACCGAAAAATGATGATACTAAGCATCAGATGTTGGTTACATATAAATTGATAACAAATGTTGATGCAAGGTAGTAATAATTTTTAACGGTGTATAGAATCTGAGCCCAGCAAGTTCGTCCATTTATCACATCGTAACAATACCACAATGCCGAGCGGCTGTATTTTAACTCTCCCATCGAATTAATCATTCCTTCAGGCAAACTATTCGATTTATATTGTACTTTATTATAAAAATAATGTTCTCTACCTTCCCGATTAAGTTGTGTTATACCTCTGACATCTATACCCATTGGATCTATTAAATAAATTTTAGGTGCTCAATTTCACCCGATTTGATAAATTTAAATAGCTGAATAAGTCCCTTATAATTCTCCTCTCCTCGAGTCGAAGTATTTCGCTATAGTTAATTCCCGAAGAACCTCGAACAAATTTCATAGCCTTTACCTACCCGTTTCTAACATATCATATTTTAAGATAAAAACTCGCTATTAAAGCATTTTACACACACAGGTGCCAATAAATATTTTATAAATAAAATAATATCTTGAACATTGACTTCTAAGCTGGCGTTGGACCATTTAAGAATAATATTGTGAAATATGACTTATTTCTGAGAAATCAAAATTAATTGGACTGTGTCTGAGTCCAAACAAAAGGATTTCAAATGAATCATCATTCCAGAAGTATACAGAAAGATAAATTGCGTGTGCCTAGTTTTATTTCAAAATTAGGCATGCATCATCGAACAGTTTTCTGTCCAAATCCAATTATGTTATTTTCCATGCAGTTATACTTTCGGATTGAATCCCTTAAAAGCGTAAATTGATGTTAATCCTATGAAGAAGCTGCTAACCATCTTTTGTATAGATATTTGATATTTTTGCGACTTAAGCCGTTCATGGATTTTCAGTTTTTCTAGAAATACACGTACACTTTAAATTCATAAATATGTTTGAGGTTGAATTGTATTTCAATATATATAAATATATTGCAGGCACCTTTACAATTTTGTCAGTTTCCTAAACGCTCTGAGTTATAGTAGTCCGTTATCCAATAAAAAGTGTTCGAAATTAGCGGTCGTTCGACGAATTTTGCACATAAAAATCAGTTTCACAACCGTCATTTAAGCACAGTCGCCCTTTTTGACACACAACTTTTTATAAAAATGTCACTTTGACAATTTGATTTTTACACCTATTTGTCATTTATGACGTCCAACTTTGTTTAATATGGTTTACTGATAAGATGCAAATTTAACTCGTTTTTCATTTCGTCGAATGCTGAACGATATAAGTGTTTAAGATTCATTCGGTGATTAAAGTGAAATTGGTAGTAAAACGAAATAATTTATTTAATAATATAAATTGATTTTTAATAATTGTTCTTATACATTTTAGTAATTTTGTCAATAAGACAATGATATTTTTGGAGTAAAAAAAGGATTTAACGATTACAAACATATCATGACAGTTGGCGACACGTTTTAAACAATTTGAGTTATTTTACAATTACGTCTTAATAGAAAAAATTGACAACTAAAACTAAAAATTTTAGGTGCCAATGACGCCTAACTTTTATCTGATAATTTCGAAGTGCACCTTTAACCTCGATGTATACCCTTATTTATCACTTCAAAAATCATACTAGAAATTTCACAACGTCAAAAAATATATTAATTTATTTTACAACTATTTTTATAATATCAAATACAAAAATTCCATAACAAGAGCTTGTTTTAAATGGCCAATGAGCATAAATATATTTATATCTTGTAGTTTGGTTTTGTTAATTAACGTTGTACTAGAGCTGCACAGTAGTCTATTGATGACAGTTCGGGGCCTATCTCGAAGACTCGGGAACGATGCCTCGTATTTTTGAACCATGGTCGGATAGCAAGGACAACACCTGAGCTGGCACCCCACGTCTTCTATAGACATCGGGACTTTGAACCCCGATCAGATTTATCGTGCGCCAGTCCCGTATACACACCGTTAATTTTTGTAGATGTTCTGGGCGACATTCTAGTATTTTGGTAGCGAAGTTGACAACCCTCCGATCGCAATATGATTACTTTTTTACTATTCTTAACCTAGTCTGTCGCACAGGTTCGAACCGGGAACCCTTGGATTCCCAGCTGACGCCTTTATCCATTCGGCCATGGAGGCATCTATATCATGTAGTTTTGTGTGTTTATGAAAATCCAAAATATATGCTTCTATGACGATAAAATACATAACGAAATGTTTAACCAAATATCTTAAAAATTGTCAATAATGTATTATGGTAGCGAAAATAAAGGAATATGTTTAACTAACCGTTTTTATAGTGTAATTTGATATTTGTGCGCCCCCTTTGTTTCCCATTTTACTCATAAAACATGGAAATTAAACATTTTTTCCTCACATCAGTATATCTTCATTATCTTAATAGCCGACAGCCATGATGAGACACGCATTGCTCTTAAGATTTATTTCATATTTGAATTTCTTCTTTACAAAGCAATTAATTTTATTAATGGGTTTTGAGTTGCTAATGTGCCACAACACTAATAGTGGTTTAATTCTTTACATGAGCGTTTGCTTTATTTTTCGCATTCCTTGGGGATTTTCAAAAATAAAAAATAAATGGTAGTAAGTATAATTTATGGCCATAGCGTTTTCATTCCGTTATAATTTGAACTTGAATAAAAATGCAAATATCACAAATATGGCGATAAATGTGACATTCGAAGTGTTCAACTTAATTTGTTTTGCCAAAAGATTTATTTTGGTAGTGTAATCACCCGTGGTGTATTCTCGTTTAAGAAATTACCGTAACATGGGCAACGTTTCACCTAATATTTTGAAACATCTTGTTTAGAACAACACAAAACCTTTATAAAATTACGATTGATCTTTTGTAAATAAAATAATATAAATATTTAACAGTCGGCTTAGAAAAAATCCGGCGATATATCTAAACCACATATTTAGTATCCGTTCCGGTAAGACTGGTAGACGACGGAATCCAAGGTCGGGTCAGTCTCATTGAATCGCATGCTGAATTTGCGGCTTAATTGTATATGGTTTTCATTCTATGGCGACGGAATGTATACCGTAAATACGGGTTGCTTTGGCCCTGGAAAAAAGGTCAAACATTAGTCCTATAAAAAAAGGTCAAACTTTGAACCACAAGGTTAGGTCAGTCTCGCCGAATCATATGCTAAATATGTGGTTTAAATGAATATGGTTTTCGTTCTATGCCGACTTGTACAACAAATCTTTTAAAATTCTACGATAGGGTTACTGAAGAATTAGATAAAAGGAACAGTGTAGATGTAGTATACATTGATTTCCAGAAAGCATTTGATAAAGTTCCCCACGAGGCATTGCTGTTCAAGTTGGAAAGGTTAGGGATTGGGGGTGAAATTTTACAATGGATAAGGAATTGATTAATTGGTAGGAGTCAGCGGGTGCAAATTAAAGGTAATTACTCTCAGTGGGCAGAAGTTAAAAGTGGAGTGCCACAGGGTTCTGTGTTAGGTCCACTTTTATTTATTATTTTTATTGATGATATCAGTTGGGAGATTGGGAGCAAGGTCAGCATCTTTGCAGATGATTTAAAAATTATGAGGACTGTGAATTCTGGGAAACAAATAGAGCAATTACAAGGTGATTTAACAAAAATATCAGAATGGGCTGTTAAATGGGGTATGTCTTTTAATATCAGTAAATGTCAAGTGTTGCACATGGGTAGCAAAAATAGTAAGGTTGCATATGTTTTACAGGGTGCAGAAATCAAAAATAGTGAGATTGTAAGCGATCTGGGTGTGTTGGTAAATGAGGATTTTAAAATGAGTCATCAATGTACAGTGGCTAGCAAAAAAGCTAATAGAATGTTGGGGTACATCAGGAAAAGTGTTTCATCAAAATCTAAGGATATTATCTTGCCATTGTACAGAGGTTTAGTAAGGCCACATCTTGAGTATGCTGTACAGTTCTGGTCACCATATCTTAAAAAAGACATTGCATTGTTAGAGAAAATTCAGCACAGGGCTACTAAAATGGTTCAAGGGTTCTCAGGCATGAATTATGAAGATAGATTAAGAAATTTGAATTTGTATACTCTGGAAGAAAGAAGGGTTAGGGGAGATTTGATTCAACTATTCAAATTTATCAAACAAGGAGATGTGGAGGGTTTAGATTTTAATATGAGTGATAGAACGAGAGGTCATGGGTTTAAGTTAAACAAATTCTATTTTAATCGGGAAGGGAGAAAACACTATTTCTATAATAGGGTAATAGACAAATGGAACAACTTGCCAGTGAATATTGTTAATTGTAAAGGAGTAACGGATTTTAAGAAGAAGTTAGATATGCATTGGGGGATAGTTAAGAGGTACTAGATGGACCAACCTTGTTGGGCCTTGAGCCTGTTGTTGGTCGTCAATATTTGTATTTGTATTTGTATTTGTATATGTGTTACTTTGTTTCTTAGTCAATGGTCAAAGTTTGGTCCACAAGGTTAGGTCAGTCTAACCAAATCGTGTGCTAAATTTGTGGTTCAAATGTATGTGGTTTCCCTTCTACGCTGACATAACGTGTATCACAATAACAGGTTACTTTGGCCTTGGGGTGTTATTTTGTCTCAAACAATTGGATTCAGATTCGCATACTGACAGACGATTCAAGCCAGCCAACATTATTTGTTAGGCGACCCAGCAAAAAAAGTCAGCATGAAACCTTCATCAAAATTGTCAAATTGCAGGTTTTATAAAGGATATTGAAACAAAAAAATGCAGTTTTATTGAAGGTTTTGATTTTCCTACATAAAACCTTTAAAATATTTGCATTTTCCCTTCATGATTAAAAATTGAAGATTTTTTGAAGGTTTTTATGAAGGTTTTTTACAGCTTTTAAGAAGGATATTGAAACAAAAAACCTTTAATTTTATAGATTTTCTAAAAAACTGCAGTTTTTCTAGATAAAACTATCAATTTCTAAATTTTGATAAAGGTTTTCTGCTGACTTTTTCTGCTGGGGAGCTCGTCTTCGATAGAGTGATATCCTCACTTTCTAACAACTTAACCATAGCACAAGTCTTATAGAGTGTAACACTATCGCCCACGTCTTATCAGTACATGCATTCGTGGAAAATGTATATAACGAAACTAATTTATCATAAGCCCAAAGACAATTTAAAGCTTCATTCGGATATTCACAGAAACCCCTCATATTCGGAACAATTGGAAACGTTCCTTTATATATTTTTTATATTACTTAGATGAAAGCATATCGTTACCTTTATCCACAACCGCTGACGTATATAATTACTCGAGACATTTAAACGACTCTAATATGTGAAGAAGACACGATCGCATTGATTAGGCGTGCATTTTATGGGATCATTATACTGCTGCAAACATAGTCACAGAGTCACATTTGCTGATGAAATATATCACAGTTTGGCCACTGTATACCTTAAAACTTGAAATCATTCTGTCATACTTAGCTCCTGATCAATGATTAACCAATCATATTTAATGTAATGAATGTATACATTTCACAAGGATATTTATATTTCGAATTATTTTTTAATGTTAAGATACTTCATACGTATGTTAATGTTATAGTATCCTTTCAATTTATTTCGTAATCAAAGTTACATCTGATTTCTATGAATTTTTTATAAATTCAATAGCTAAGATATAATAAATTGAAAAGCATTTAAAATATATAGGTTATGTTTCGCTTTTGATATCCTCGAAAAATGTATGCTTCTATTTCATATATAATGAATGCCCCTTTCATAGCTGATAAAAGTACTACGTATTCAAGAGTCCCCAAAGTTTGAATTAGCATTGGAGTGTTTCCAGAAACTTTACATAACCTTCCAAACTTAAATGATTTAATAATTCACAAATAACACGGAAAAGTCACCCGTCTCATTTAAATCCCCCCTTCCGCCATCCCCCCCTATCCAAAACCGCAACCAAAAATAAAGCAATTCATGACATTAACTAACGATCTACTCCTGGAAAACCAAATGTTGAAGCAACCAAACAATCACTTTACAAACTCCAAGACCCTCCCCCCCCCCCCCCTCTAAAAAGAAAAACCCTTTTAAGGTCAGGAGAAAAGTATTTCAAAAGATGACATTCCTAATGCAGGTTCTTCGTCTGCATGCACTTTTACCCCCCCCCCCCCCCCAACCCCTGTTTCTTTTAAGTCGACAGGATGGATACTTGGTCTGGAATGCAAGGCCCCATTTCAATTCCATTTGGGCATGGTGCCAAAGACCCTGAAGGGCTTGATGATGAGGAGTGGAGCATAATCATTAACTAGGACGATGGGCCGAGACTCCATATCAAATCAAAAAAATAAGATTACATAGTTTGTTGAAAGGGTCGCAGGGAAAAGACGATGTTCTTGATGATGGGTGGTGATATATGGGACCTGGCGCGGACCAGATTGAGATTGTGTATATAGGTATCGCGAGATAGGGAAAAGTTTAATACCTATGTCAAATAAGTTAGGCATTTTTGGGTTTATGACACGGAATAGATTGCTTTCCATTTGCTTGAAAAGTTTCTTTATTGTACCTTAAGCCTGGCGAGTTTCGCTCGTATCGCCTAAATTATTTGGCAGGATTCCCAAGGAAAATTACATCATTGATGATGTGTTCGTGCGTCTGTTTTCTCTTTTGATGTTTGTTAAAGGAGAGTTATACATTAGGATGAAATAGGAAAATTAATCGGTACATTCTGTATTGTGTACAGGAATGAAGAATGCATAATTAAGTATTAAATATGGTTATACAAAAAAATGAAGTATGAATGCTATCAAAAATGTAATATCTATTCTAGATACTTGTATTATTTAAAATGAAAAATATAGTTTCAAAGCTAATTACAACAATACCAAAATTATATTGTGTGATACCTATTTAAAAGTTTTTCTTGATAATTGTTGTAAGCAGACTACATTTATTTAATTCAGGTGTGAAAAATAACCTAAATTGTGTCAGAACAGGTATGATTCATCTTACTGGTTTTATAAAAACGTTTATACAGCACATGTATTAACACTATCTAAAGCAGTTAATAACAATTTTTAATTATAACATAATTTAAATAATTTAATTTGTTTCGTGTGTCATTAAACTTAAGGGAGACCCCAACCTCAAATCCTAATATTTTTAATAATGTGTTCAGAAATACTATTTTTAGAATTATTGGAACATCTATATCTGAACATTAATCGAAGAAAAAAAATACCTTAAAAAGTTTTGTTGTATTTAGCTTTTCTTAAAGCATAATTATATATTTTTTAAAAAGCATTATCAGCCTTCAATTTTTATTATCTTAAAAAAATGAACAAATAACTTCAAAGAATATACTACAGATTTACACATTTTTTCGAAGTTATGTTTTTGCTGGATTCTAAATCATATTTGAAGTTAAAATCCTAAAAAATAAATAGTCACATGCGTTTGTTTAGTAATTCGCAAAAAATAATAGTTTATAAAACAAATACTGAAGTTTTAAAACGTCATTAACATTTTAGTATTAAGCACACGTTTTTACAAAGCCTTAGCATTTTAATCATAGCCGAAATTTAAAAAATATATATATATATATATATATATTTATTTTGAGTAAATCCTGAATGTTACAGACGAATAATAGGTCTGCTGATGATCACTAGTAGAAACATGTAGAAAACCATATGTCTTCTACTGTCTAATGCTTTGAAAATTTTATACACATCTTCATAAATATGCATATAATCGTTTTATGCAAAAATAGCAATTTTCCCGGAATTTGGGACTCGGGTATCCCATTATATAACAATAAAATGTATAATTTTTTTTAGCTTGAATTGTTTTTCTATTACGTTTATTTATCTTTTGGATTGCATTTGAATGTAATATACTTAAGGTATATAGCAGTTTGTACATAATTTCAAAGTATTTTTACCGATCTACTGAGTTTGTTCCACTAACACATTTTTTGTACTAAATGCTTAGTATTAAACGTATTACACCCTTATATTAGAAACTCAAATAACAAGGATACGACATATTTTGTTCTTAAAGTCCCTTAAAAATATTTAAAAATATTACTTTCTTGTTTGTGTACTTGGATATTTTAAACAAACCATCTCGGCTTCAAATCTAATAAATGTATGAACCAATCACGGTTTACAATCTATTTACTAGAACTCTAATTAGCCTGTCAGCAATTGGTGGAATGATTTAATGTATAGGGATGACATTTGCGAGATCCAATCCTAGATTTGATGATGGAGTCATCCATTCTCGAGTATGTGCAGATTGTGGTTTGAATTTCCGCGTGGTTAACTCATATGATCATCTCACTCAGTAGAAACTGAACTAGTAGAATTTGGTCTCTAATACCATAGTTTCTATATATATATACTCAAAATTATATTAAATAATAAACGTTATGTATATAATTACATTAATGTAATAAACTTCCATGACAAGGTATTTTAATTGTTTTAAAATGTATAAAGTTTAATAACTAAAATTCTAAATTAACTAAAACGAACATGCGTTTAAATAAAATTTGAACGCAATATGCTATACAGTAAAATGTAATGTTATTGTAGTTACATATTTAACAGTAGATAATATATGTGATTTTTTTTAATTATATTTATTTTATTTCTGTCAAGTTATATTGTTACTTACTAATTGAAAGTTTTGACGATTTTATTTTTTTCTTTTCGTTTAAAGCATATGCTCATTAGAAATACACAAAACAAATTACTTAGCAATATTTTTTTTTTAAAAATTGCTTAAATATTTTTACAACGTATTATAGATAGTTACCTAAATGTTTATATTTTAAAATAAATAATTAAAATATACAATAAAATTATTTTTATGGGGATATTTTGAATGTAATATACTTTACGTATATAGCTGTTTGAACATAAGTTATATAACAGTTGAACGATTTACACTATATATTTACTTTATTTCGAAGTATTTTTCAAAGTATTATTTTTTATTTCAAAGTATTTTTACTGAGCTACTGAGTTTGACCCACTAATACCTTTTATCTACTCTGAATATGACAGATCGTTTTACATACATTACAGACATATCATTTTAGAAAATAAATGGGGATTTTATACAATAAGAAAGAAGAATTTCTATTATATTTAATGTATTAAAATAATACAGAATTTTTACAAATTATGGCCGATGGTCATTGTTCGAGTGCAATAAAATTCACTACAGTATCATATTAAAATTATCATTATGTTTTCACAGCTACTTTACTTATATTTTGAACATTTTTTATGTATTTAAATCACGACAAAATAATGGTTATTATGTGAATTTAAACATCAATTGATAACAACAAATCGTCTAGCAGCTTCCTAATATAGAGAACATTATATATAGAAATCCTAATATAGAAAGCTTATATATAAATCCTAATAAAGAAATCCAATATAGAAATTCTAAAATAGAAAACCGATATAGAAATCCTAATATAGAAATCATATAAAGAAATCATATATAGAAATCATATAAAGAAATAATAGTATAGAAATCATATATAGAAATCATATAAAGAAATAATAGTATAGAAATCATATATAGAAATCATATAAAGAAATAATAGTATATAAATCATATATAGAAATCATATAAAGAAATAATAGTATAGAAATCATATATAGAAATCCTAATATAGAAATCATATATATAGAAATTAATTTTAATATAGAAATTAATTATAATATAGAAATTAATTCTAATACAGAAATCCTAATATAGAAATCCCATATAGAAATTCTAATATAGAAATCCTATATATAAATTCTAATATAGAAATCATAATATAGAAAATCTATATAGGAATTTTAATATAGAAATCTTAGATAGAAATCCTAATATAGAAATCCCATATATAAATTCTAATATAGAAATCCTATATAGAAATCCTAATATAGAAATCCTATATAGAGATTCTAATATAGAATTTCAATATAGAAATTCTAATATAGAAATCTTATATAGAAATTCTAATATAGAAATCCTATATAGAAATTCTATATAGAAATACTATATAGAAATCCTAATATAGAAAAGATTCTTAAATGAAGTAGAATTCCATCATTTTGGGACCAGTTCCGATCAGGATAAATGAATATCCGGATAATTGGATAATTCAGAAAAAATGGTTATTTTTTATTAAAAATATAATTTTGTTTTATTATGTAATTTATTTTAATAACTATTAAAGTAAATATCAATCACTGATAAGAAACTTTAAAATGTGGAATTGGATGATCTATTTTTGTCCTTAAAACGTTCCAGATAATTGGAGATCCGTTTTATTCTGTCCGGATAATTGGGGATACGTTTTATTTGATCCAGAATCGCTGGAATTCGTATAGATTAAATTTTACTGTATCTACATTCTACACGATTATATTTTAAAAAAATATTACATATATTCACAGTTAAATAAGGGAATATTATAAAAGTGAATTTAAAATTGATACAATAAAATAAAAATACAAAATTCCTCAGGTATAAAAATACACATATACGTTCGAACTAAAAAAACTCCTGAAGACTAACATTTCACGACACTTGACCTAAGAATACTAGAAACATTCAAGTTCACTTAAATATTCACTTCCACCATCCCCTGGGGGATTGTCACTACTTTATTCCTACCCCATACATTTCGAATTCCGCGTAACAAATACCCCAAACTCATTTTTCCGGTTCGGGGGAAAAATTCCCCTCGTGTCGATTGGAACAAGTTAAGGTTTCAATCATTCAATTTTCCTCTTCCTCATCTTTTTTCGCTCTCTCGTTCTCCTTCCCCCCAGTAATGCACACAAACTTCCGATCTTCTCCGGGATAACGATGCCATCCCGTTCCGTGTGAGATTGGACAGAATGAGATAAATGCGGCGGAAAAAAAAATTCTCTGGGTGTATGCTGGAAGTGGAATGTAATGTTTATCAGAAAATGGAAGTATCGATGTGTGCGTTTGGTTGCGTATATCGATATAGTCGTATTTTTATAGATTAAAATGGGTTGATGTGTTTATTTATATATAAATGAATATTCGAAGGGATATTAAATTCTAAGTAAATTGTCTTTTATTTAAACTGGTTTCTTTAATATAGTATTTATTTTCTGTAAAAAAATATTTTTCTAAAATTACCAATATATAACAGGAATTTTTTTCTAATACTTAAAAATAATAATTCAACCAGTTAATAAGGGTTTTAAAGACGATATTACATCGACGACGAAAAACGATTCATAACGCGAAAAACGATATATTTATTTAATATCGTTATTAAGATGCATGCCGGGTAATGTTATATCAATGGAAGGTATATAAATTTCATACAGTAAACGAACACTAATTAATATTTACAAATTGATGAATTATTGCCTGTGTGGGGATTGTGCTGGTATTTTTAATGCATTTATTGTGTACTGGCTTTATTTAATTATTTGTATAGACACATAAATTATTACATATTAATAGCAATTAAAACATGTAAGCAGTTTAAAATAAGTATTCATATTGATTTAAGCGATATATTTATTTAATATCGATATTATGATGCATGCCGGGTAATGTTATATCAATGGAAGGTATATAAATTTCATCCAATAAACGAATACTTATTAATATTTACAAATTGATGAATTATTGCATGTGTGGGGATTGTGCTGGATTTTTTAATGGCTTCATTGTGTGCTGGCTTTATTGAATTATTTGTATAGAAACATAAAGTATTGCATTTTAATAGCAATTAAAATATGTAAACAATTTAAAATAAGTATTCATATCGATGTAAGCGATATATTTATTTAATATCATTATTATGATGCATTCTGAGTAAAGGTATATTAAGGGAAGGTATAAAAATTTCATCCGATAAACGAACACTTATTAATATTTATAAAGTGATGAATTATTGCATTTGCGGGGATTGTGTTGGCTTTTTTAATTTGAATTACTTGTATAGACACATATCATTATGAAATTTTAATAGCAATTAAAAATATTTATTCATAAATTTACTTCATGTTTTCGACTTTTTTAATAAAAGTAGTTAAAATAAATATTAAATTACTCTTTAAAAGTATATATTTATAGTAGTATGACAAACGTACCGATTATATAATAAACTCGTTAAACTAAAGCTTCTACAAATAATTCTTAACTTGACATAAATTGAAAGTATATATATTTATATATTTAGAAATTAATACATGTATATATAAAAAAACCGAATAAGTTGTTTTTAATGTTTTAAGTTCAGATTAAAATAGTTAAACTGTAAAATTCTTTTTACTTAAAAAATGTTAAATTATATATTAAAAACTTGCCTTTTATGAAATGAAATTTCAATTATTTCAAATAAGGTAACTTTAAAAAATATTTCAAACATAGTGTTTTATGAAACTAAAATAGTATATGTGTGTTTTTTGAAAAATTACTATCATATAGTATTTGCAATTTTAATCAAGTTACACAATAAAAGCAAAAAAAATCAACTACAGACTGTTACGAAATAAATTATTTGAATCACTGTCATTTTATTTCGATGACATACTCCTATTTTATACACACAAAAAAAAAACGGAATTCCTGCCAGTCCCAAAATAAATATTTTTTTTATATCTTCCATTGGCAAAGTTCCCAAAAGATTCCAAGGGGAGGGGGTATATTCTGAAATTCATGAGATGAAGAATAAGAAAGCAAATATCAGGAAAATAATCTATCTTGAAAGACATTTCTGACAAATGAAAGAACGTTGTAAAAAGGGTCCAAAGCATTGACTTCAGACCACAGATAGAGAGAAAGGAAAGATTACGACGCTACGAAATGACTTCAGGTCGTAGGATCTCAGTATCCATTTTGTAATTCACTCAGTCAAGACAAGTGTCACACGGCCAAGCCTTGTTTCGACAGAGAATATTCGTTTTCTTTCATGCTGGCTCGTACTCAGATTTTGTTCGGTTAGGTATTGTGGAAGGGACTTTGAAAGGGGAAGTTGACGGCTTGTTTTGAATATAAATAAAAAATTATTCAGATATTGAAGTATGGTCATATTCATGTGACATAGATTCAGTTATTGAATACGTTTTTATTGCGGATTTTATTTTTAAACAACGTGGTTGAATTATTGTACAGTTCAAAACAAATCTGACAAACGGGTCGTCTGGTTGTGGAACAGTACATGTATTCAATATACTAATGCAGTGATAACTGTACACTATTGTCCTTCATTTTATCATAGAATTAACTGTATTCATTTTTTAACAAATTATAAAGTTACTCAATTTTTAACATGTCATGGTAACTTTGAATCATGTTTATGTAAATATAACCTGACTTCATCATACGTATGTAAATGCAATACACTAGAAAGATTAAAAAATATAAACATATTATGTTCTAATGTTCAATGCTTGAGAAAGAGAGATATATAGATAGAGAGATAAAGATATAGATAGATAGAGCCATAGATATATATAGATAGAGAGAGAGAGGTGTTCTCAAAAGGAAATAAACTAAAAAACATCAATGAGCCTCCTAATGTTTACCAATGTTTGAACCAAAAGTGTGTTTTCAATGTTTTCTGTAATTGTATTGACCAATACTTTGTAATATGTTTTTTTTCTTAATTTCTTGTACATGTCTTCTGTATGATTTATTGTTATTAACTATTGCCCTATGCAGTAGATGCCTATACTAACACACGAATAGTAAAGCTATATATATATATATATATATATATATATATATAAGGTGTGCTCGTTCTCGCGCTGTCTGACGGAAGGCGGGGAAATCGATTTTTTGACGTCATAGTGACGCCTACCTCCGCTTTCTGTAGGCGTGTCTAATGCTCTCGTTTGTGAGGTGCTGCCATCTATTCGTTTTTTTGTGAAGTATTAAAAAGTGATAAGCTAACTTTATTTAGTTACTTTTACTGCAATTTATGAGTTTAAATTAGATTTTAAGGATTGCATTTAGTATGTAAAAATTGCAAAAAAGGCTTAATAAATTAAGCGTATTAAAATAATATTAGCTGCCACCAGAGCAAGTCCATGAATTTTGAAAGAGTAAAATGGGGGTAGGAAACATCAGGTCAATGCATTTGTATTGGACACATGAAGCTACCTGAACACAATTATTTACAGATATTTACATTATTTCACTAATTAAAAATTAAATCACCAGTTGTTACCCAACCGGGGATCAAACCTAAGTAGCAATTCTTGAAACACTCAGCCAATGAGAATGATCAAAAACCCATAGTAAGGTGGATAAAAAATAACGTCAAAAATGTGCTTTCCTTGCCCACTTTCACAAAGCGAAAAACGAGCACACCTTCTATATATAGCCTTCACTATCCTTGATACTAACATATGTAATCCCATTGTGATGCACGGGTATTTCTTTTATGTTTTTATATAAAAAGTTGATAGCAGTAAAACTCACAATTTGCTTTATATATTCCTAAAATTACTGCATATGTATATTTTTTCAAATATGTAAGTACATTTTTTATGCGGAATTACGTTATGTGTTATAGCGAAGTATACAAACCTTCCTGGTAAAGAAACACACAAGGCCAAAGCCTCATAATTTTTAAACATTGCACGACGAGAAACACACCTGTATTGGTATTACATTTTCCAAAGTTTTGCGCTCAATGTATATTGCGAGCAAATATACATTTGAGTCTCGATTGATTAAATATGCACCAGACTATGTACACGGTGAGTCTTATGTTTTACTTAATGCGAATTAAACTCGAAGCCATCTAATGTAGATTTTAATGTGGTAATAACCATGTTACACAAACCAGTGAGTAAAATAATAAATTAAAATAATTTATACAGTGCTTTGCTGTTTCTTCAGAGGGTTAACATATTCCCGTACTTATGTACCACAAAGTAACTTTCACCGTTTTTGAGATATTTAAAACAGTACATTTGCGGTAGAAATGTGCATTATCTAGTACCCTATTTATATTAATTGTAAAAAGTAGAATTTATTTGATATTTTCTACAAAAAATGTAAATTACTTTGCGTAATTTACAATGAACAAAGCTCACCACTTCAATCTCAAAATTTAGATTTGATAATCTTAGTTTTCAAATTGGTAAATAATATGTGAAATATTACTTTTTGAGTAATTGGTGTTGTACACTTATTCATAAAACGAACATGTTCAGTGTGGACCCAATAGATATATCGGGTCCGCATTTACCACGCTCAGTGCGGATGGTTAAACTATGCATGCGTCAATGGCAACTGAATACCCTATGCCTGTTTTTATATCGGTATGCCATTTTCCATAATTAATATTTAAAAAAAATATTTAGATTCAAACTATATTCAACCCGTTTAATTGAATAAAAACCTTAAATTAAATAAACACTTTAAATTAAATGAAAACTTTTAATTAAATAAAAACTTTATATTAAATAAAACTTTAAATTAAATAAAAACTTTCAATTAAACAAAAACTTTAAATTAAATCAAAACTTTAAACTAAATAAAACATTTAAACTAAATAAAAACTTTAAATTAAATAAAAACTTTAAATTAAATAAAAGCTTTATATTAAATAAAAACTTTAAATTAAATAAAAACTATAAATTAAATAAAAACTTTAAATTAAATAAAAACCTTTTAATTAAATAAAAACTTTAAATTAAATAAAAACTATAAACTAAATAAAAAGTTTAAATAAAATAAAATATTTTTAACAAATACAAACTTTAAACTAAATAAAAAACTTTAAATTAAATACAAACTTTAAATTAAATAAAAACCTTTTAATTAAATAAAAACTTTAAATTAAATAAAAACTATAAACTAAATAAAAAGTTTAAATAAAATAAAATATTTTTAACAAATACAAACTTTAAACTAAATAAAAAACTTTAAATTAAATACAAACTTTAAATTAAATAAAAACTTTAAACTAAATAAAAACTTTAAATTAAATAAAAACTTTAAATTAAATAAAAACTTTAAATTAAATAAAAACTTTTAATTAAATAAAAACTTTAAATTAAATAGAAACTATAAACTAAATAAAAACTTTAAATAAAATAAAATATTTTAATTAAATAAAAACTTTAAATTAACACTAGAACGACGAAGTGGGTCAATTTGACCCAAATCTAATTTCGTTTATGTTTTTCTCAAAAACTTACCAGCCGAATTAATTGAAATTCCTTGACTTTTCCTAAAGTCATGCATATAACAGCCTGAAAAAATATTATTCGTCTGGGAGTTATTATAGTTGGTGTTTTTAACACTTATACCTAGAACGACTGAATGGGTCATTTTGACCCAAACCCCCTTTTTCTATACAGAAAGCACATAACAACGATTTATAGAACTAAAACACACTGCACCCATGTAGTGCACATTCGGCTTGACTCATCCAGGGGGTGAGTGACCTTGACCTACATATATAATGTCACTGGTCGAACAATATTGGACTTTCATTCGTACAAACTGTTTTTATATGAGAAAAAGCGCAGATGGCATTTTTTTCCCTGATGGAGACGGGACTGCATCTGAATAAGTACAGATGGGATAAAGCTTGAGTAAAATGTCTCGGAAACTTACTGTTAGCGAAGCATTAGAATACTTTCAACAGTTGTCGGAAAATGAATCCGAAAACTGTAGAAATGAAGAGTTTGCTTCTAGGGATGAAGAATTTGTGCCTTCAAATACTAAAAGTTTATCTTCAGATAATGATGGCAATTTATCTGATTCATGCGAATTACCTATTGCATGTAGTAGAAATGAAAACTTTTCAAGTAAAACTGAAACGTTTCTAGTGCAAACAACCAAGAAATCAAGGTTTCATACATAACAGTTGATGATCAACTGTTTCCTACAAAATCCAGTTGTCGATTTACACAGTACATGGCTAACAAACCAGATAAATTTGGAATTAAGTTCTGGCTTGCAGCTGATGTTGATACTAAATACATAATAAAAGGCTTTCCTTATTTAGGTAAAGATGAGCGTCTTGCAAATCTAGAACTCGCCAAACACGTCGTTTTACGTTTAGTGAAACCTTTTGAAAACTAAGGAAGAAACGTCACCACTGATAACTTTTTCACAACACTGAAAACACTGAAACTATCGGAAATTTTAAAAGCAAAGAACACCAGTATGATAGGTATTGTAAGGTGGAATCGAAAGTTTTGGCCTGAAATAGTGAAAACAAATGAAGACATAATTGTCGAAATATTGTTACTGAAACATAATGATAGTACAACTACTATGACAGTTTACCAAGAGAAAAGTAATAAGAATGCCATGTTACTCAGTTCATTTCACCCCACAGTTTATGTTGACGATAACAGGACAAAAACATTTCCATAAACAATGTTGTAGTTTTACAATTCTACAAAATTCAGTGTAGATGTCGCTGTCAAATGCACGAAAATACTTGGTGAAGGCAGCATCAATGTTCTAGCCCTTGCTTGAATAAATTCCTGGATTTTGTATAAAAGAGTTATCGGTAAAAGCTTTCGAGACGAAAATTTATCCAACAACTTATTAATGAGCTTGGCCATCCTTATATTGAGTCTACTCGTAAAAAGAATAATTCAGATTTACAGAAACAAGTTAGTACCATCAGTAGCACGCAAAAGAGTTCGAAGTCAAGTTTCTAAGTGTGTAAACAAAACAGTTGATATTTGTTCCAATGTGTAACAAGTGCACAAATTACGTAAAAAAAAGTTGCCGCAACTTTGTATAGTATATGTACGAACATTTTCCTGATAATAACTTTTAAATAATGAATAAAACATTTACACATCAATCACAAAATGCCTCAAAAAAGTTCAAATTGAATATAGTGTAAACAGTTTTAAACATAATTTTTTGTTTATTTTTAAGGTTTATAATTTAAATATTTTATTTTGTACTCTTAATATTACTGTCAATGATATAATTGTCATTTCTGAAAAAAAAAGTTATATTTTTAAAACTTAAACATGGATTTTTGTACTCTGGGTCAATTTGACCCATCCCGTCGTTCTAGGTATACCGAAACTGCCGTCGTTCTAGTGTTAAATAAAAAAATTAAAATATTAAAAACTTTAAATTTAATAAAAAAATAAAAATATTAAAAACTTTAAATTAAATAAAAACTTTTCATTAAATAATAATCACTATCTCCACGCAATGACAGCATCAAAACCACCATCTACAATTTCACAAATTTTACACAACCACACTACACCCCTTTCTCCCATCCCCTCATCAACCCCCCTTTCACTCATGAAACTTTTACCAAAACCGCCGACACCCGTCAAACACATGTACGCATCCCTTCTCTCAACATCCACTCAGCATCCCTGAAAACAGGATAAACCAGATGCCACTGACAGGTTCCACACGCTCTCGCGTCTCCGATCCTCTTCCGCATCCCACAGGATGAATCGAGTTTGGGAGCAGCATCCATTACAGCATCTTCTTTTGTTCATCTCTCTCTCTCTTACATTTTGAGACGATCCGTCGCCCTGGGTAACATGCTGGTGTCAATAGGAGAATTGGGTTCTGGCCATTGGAAAAGTCGTGGTACATTGTTGCAACTGGATCATTAGAGGCTGTTCGTGAATAGTTTCTCTAAAAATTAATTTTATATTAAGTGAGTAAATTACTCTTCGCATGCGTTGCTTTAACGTTTTGGATGTTTGGACTATATTGACACAGTAATCAGATTTCGGTAAATGACTGGGATTTATCAAATTGATATATAACTTTAATTTTATTAGGGGTTAATGATTTAAATGTATTTGGTTTTGGAAAGGATGGGTTTAGGTTGGTTAAACTTACGCTGTACCATATCTACGCAATGGATTGTTGAGAACGGTTCAAATCTATCGTGTACTGTGAGAAAAGTTATTAAAAAAATATGTGGACCTACCCTTTTTTTAAGCACAATTCCATCGAAACGAGCATGAAATATAGTCAGAAGCAAGTAACCGTATTTTCTTAAAATTATCCATATTTTTAAATATAGCTAATATCAGCTTCTGTTCAAGCGATTTTAATGAAACTTGACAAACTTACAACAGTTATTTAGAAGAATGTTTTCCATTATATGTGATGTATATTTATTTCATAAAATCTTAGGTATTAAAATTATATGATCTTATTTCCCACGCTTTTTACTTTTTTTCTGATTGTAGTTTCTTAATGTCGCCATGACAGTGTAAATAATAGATAACCGGGCTGTGATTCTGAGGATCTGGGTTCGATTTCCGATAAGGCGTTGTTATGTTTATAGGAATATTATTTGAAAATAATGAGTTAACTCTTAGTCGATAGTTCTTAGTCGTAATTGTTGATAGTTATTGAAAGTGGTTTATGAAGGAACACTATAAAGTCAACCCACTGCTTTTTTTATTCCATTTGACTTATTGTACTCATGTTTAAGTACATGCACTTTTCATAAATAAAACTTATGTATTCGGATTCATTATAAGCACGGAATGTACCAAAAAATGATTAAATTTAACTCATTTTAAGTACATATTTTAACAGTGTTATTTTTAAGAGTTTTTCATAAATAGATTAGCATATTATATTTATGAAATAAACTATTTATCAGCATTCAAATATTAAATAAACTATATATTAAAAAAAGATGTTTCAAACAAATTCTTGTTACATTTAGTAGACCCCTATTCAAATAAGGTGTCACATTATCAAAGCTATAACAAAAATCGTTACACGTATAGACTGTTAGTGTGACATTTTTCCATCTCATTGCATATGTATGCGAATTTCCGATCATTCTGGATTTAGGGAAATTATGGTAAACCAAATATACCACACTAGATTTATGGGGTTCTGGAATAGAATTTGAATTTCGTTCCGCGTTTTCAGGAAGTGATGTATCATTTTTAAAAAAGCATTAGGATAAAAAATATTCATACAATTCATAACTAATTGAGTGTGCTTGATACGTGAAATACCAAATTGAGTTACATTTTGTAAATCCATTTTAAAATTGTGTAAACCTTAAATGAAAGATACTTTTAATAAATTATGTTTGTTAAAAATTATAATGTTTAAACGATAAGTATATAATTATTGTTATAAAAAATTGAAAATAATATGAATTAAAATAAATTATTTGGCTATTATTTATTTTATAAGAGTTTATAAAAACATTGCTTTTGCAAAAAATAACAATTTTGTTTATAAAAAAAATAATTCTGAGTGTTCAATTGATTTTAGGAATCCAATGCATTGTAATTTTTATTTATTACAAGACTACGTTATTGCTGTTTGTAATAAATATTTAATTATTGCTTGACTTTATACATATGTAAATAGTATGGGAATCTTTCAAGCACTTGTAGAAACCTACAGTGAACATAATTATAATAAGACTATTATTTTAAAGTAAAGTTTTGTGCAATTTAATTGTAATATAAAAATTAATTTCATGTTAATTTTGAAATTTTATTTCATGTTACACCATCATTTTTTCAAGTAATTTCTAAGTATAATATAACTTTTATCAAATTAAAACCTTGTAAAATGTTTCAATAATTTTAAAACTTTATACCGAAACAAATCTAATATTAATATAATTTCACTTAGTATAAGTACAAAGTGCAATTGTTTATTTAAATTAAAGAGTAATAAAGTTTGAACTCCAATTTGTCAGATCAATTGGGACCAACGGAAAATCGAATATCCGGATAATTGAAGGGTTCACAAAATTAGTTATTTGATTTAGTATGTATTGAAATATATTAACTATTAAAACAAATACTATTCACCGATTAGAAACTTTTATAATGTGGATTTTACTGAATACTTATATTTTCTCAAAGAGATTCCTGTCCGGATAACTCGTGATCCGCTTTGTTTGATCTTGATAACTGGAGTTCGTATAATTGGAGTTCTACTGTAATTTAATGTAAACTCATCTCATAAGCGCATTTCATTCTGTTATATAAAACGCAAGTTCCATGTTAAAGAGTTAATTTCCAAATACCCTACAAAAAATCTATCATAAAATACAAGCATTTTAAAACCATATCACTCAAAAGACTTGTTATGATAACACTGTTAAAAATTTCAGTTCACCGTTTCACTTTATCATGGTGGTTGCAGCAACTTACACCATATTATGGTGCAATCTAGGTTGAACCAAAAATCCTTGATCGAAAATACCGCAGCTTTTACCAAAAAAAATGTCGCAATCCCCTAAACTGTAACCGAAACCTTCGCTGAATCTACAAACCGGTGCCCAGTGGATAAAGGCATTCAGCTGGTAAGGAATACTAGTTCGAGCCCTTGCGGTGGACTTGACAAAAAATTAGTGATCTTGCGAGCGGAAGGTTGTCAGCTTCGCTACAAAAATACTAGAAAATCAATCGTCCAGAACATCCAAGGAAATATACTGACATTTCACCATGATTTAGAGTACCTAAAATACGAATTTTGGTTCAACGGTTTACTGTAAAATTGGATATAGAAAACGCGAATTTTGGTGCAACGTTTCACCATTAAATGGTATCCGTGGTAGCACTATAAAATGGCGAAACTAAGCACCAAATAATAGTTGCAGATAAATGAGAACCAAATTTTGGTGCAAGTCACTGATCTCTAACTGTAACTTCTGGATCGGGCAAGACATTTTGTTGACTTGAAGTCGATATAGAGGCCGCTATGATGTGCTCCACTTTTCTTGATACCGCAATATTTCGTATATTTTTTATGTTAAAATATGCCGACGTATATTACTTTTGGCTAAGTTTTTTTATTTTCTTTTTAAACCCATTTTAAATGTAATCTGCTATTAAAATAGGAAGTCATTTGCAAGACAAAGTAGAAGTAGTTAAAAAGCAAGAGCAAAAACTATCTGTTTGGCAATATAAAAATTAATTCTATAAGAAGAAAATAAAATATTTATATACATTTAATACTTCTACAATGCTTTGGTAATAAAAAACACCACTAAATCACTTTAAAAAAATTTTTGGGGCACAGTATGGCAGCTTTCAATTGGTTTCAATGCGCCGGTAGAGAAAACAAGGTTTGAGCCTTCCAGCAGTTACAATTAGAGTTCAGTGGTGCAAGGTCGTACTAATTTTTTAACAGTGTACTGTATTTGCATGTAAAAAATAATCAATTCATCATCGCATTTCAATCTATTATATAAAACGCAGATTTTAAGATCAAGAGTTAATTTCCAAATACCCTACAACAAATGAATCTTAAAATACAAGCATTTCAAAACCAAATAACTCAAAAGGCTTATTATGAGTGCATAATAACATCAACGACTCTTTTCCGGAGGACCCTTTTACCATTCCCGGGCTTAATTGAAATACTTCTCTTAAACTTGATTAAATTAATTGGAATGCATCTGCTACGACTTGAATAAATTAAGCTAGTAAAACTAAATATTTAAAGTCTAGTGCATACTACAGTATACTACGTATTTAAAGTTAGTAGAATGCACGGCGTAATAAAGGGAAAAGCTAAAAGCATTTCGTCGTTAGCATCAAATAATGAGAGTTGCTTATTAAATTTAAGCGAGATCATACGAGAGTAAGGCATTGAAGATATCCCGTAGGGGTAGTTCAAAAAATTTATTTACATCCTTTGTGTTTACTAATTTGATTTGTGTTGTAAAAGTGAAAATTAAGGAACACATACGTATCCATGTTTATTGAAATGCGAGTTAAGAAGAAAATAGTGTGTGTTTTTGCTGAAATATTTATGTTATAACAATTCCGTCAATTGTCGTTGATTTGTTTTTAAAATGTGTTCTTATTGTTGTCTGTTTGTTTAAAAAACAAGGATGCAACTTAATTAAATTTAAACGTAAACAGGGTTAAATACATTGAAGTTATACTTTGTAAGTTAAAGCTTCAAAATTCATATGTTTGAACAATATTGCACTTTTTTCGGACATCCCTATTTTTTTCTGAATTTCCTAATTATTTAGCATTAATAATTAGACTGCCTATTTTTACTAATTTTAAAGTCATTGAAACAACTAAATAAAGTAGAATTGTATGTAATTTCTTCTATGGAACGTACTATAAAACTTTCCTTTTGTACGAAACCTAGGAATATTGGGAAATGTTCAACTTTTTTAGTTTATGAATAAACGTTGTTAAGCATCAAACTATCAATAAAATATTTATTCTTAAATTAAATTAAAGTTTTTAAAAATACACACTTTGCACAAATAATATTTTTTAGTTGCTTTACATTTTGTGATCAATATCCTATTTAAAAAATAGATTTTTATATTTCGAAACTCAATACCCATTTTCAATAAAAATATTTTCCAAAATATCGTATCCAGAGTTCATCTTTTGATAAAAAACAATAAGTTCTGTATATAATATTAAAGAAATTACAAAAGAAAAACAGATGTAATTTATATCTATTCTTTAATACAATTGTGCAAAAGAATTTACATATGTTTGTATACTTAAATAATTTTGTCTTACTGTCATACAACAGCCTATTATTTTTTTATATGTTAATGTAAGTGGCAAATGAATTTTCCAATATCAACAATATAACAATGATAAAATTGATCATACAACTTATAAGCCTTAGAAATGGTTGTTCTATACTGTAAGAATTGGGAAACTTTATTTAGAACAGAATCAAAATTCGGCATCCAACATTTCGAATGATTTATACTACAAAGACGCGAAAATTGTTCATGGATCTGTACGCTTACATCACAATTTACAGCATTCTTCATTTAAATGGGCATTTAGATTTACGGCTTATTTATTATACGGCGCCGTTATTCATTTATTTTACTGCCCTGCGTTTGATCATTTTTATGGTTTGAAAGTTGGCTCGCAGACGAATATCTTCAAAAGTGAATTACGATCGGTTTCAAATACTGTTGGAGATTTTAAAATAAAGTTATTTGTAAATTGTAAATGTAATATATATTTATTTATGTAGATTTCGTTTTGCAAGAAATAAATCTAGGCAATGTGTGTTTATTTCTTAACAGTTGTTAAATTAATTTGCGATTTTATATTTTCATTTAAAGGCAAACGTGTGCAACGAACAAAAGTTAATAATTTTTTTGTGCTTCTGGAATACAGTGCAACTACAATACTATTAAATCAATTTGAATACAATTTTGTAAACATATGGGGAAAATAATTGTAAAACAAGATTCAATCACAATATTTTCTACATTTAGCATATTATTTTATGAAAAAGTAATTTTATAACTGTAGGATTTTTGTTGAATAAGTTAGTAGAATGCAATTTTTTAAAATAGTTTTCAATATAAAATCACTAAACTTTATTTCTATGTAGAATAAATTGTGATTAAACTACTGAACCTAATTTTAAATTTGGTTTTTGACTAGAAAACACTTCCATGATTTCTTATAAATAGATCATTTTTGTTTACTTCTTCACTAATATGTTCGTATTTTTTTCTTATTATTCTAGTAAAACAACTAAAATGTAGGTTTAATGTTTAAATTTTATATTAAAGTTATGGTACGTAAAATGAATATCGTTCTGACCAGAAATATACTTTTTGAGAAAAGTGTATCAGCAAAAGAACAAATGTAATTTCTTGAATATCTGTGAAAAGTAAAATCACCGGTAATTGAAGGGTATGCTGCAAAAGGATGTAGCCCCTTGCTAGAGGAATTTTGAGTTACATGTACTATCTTGGTTTTAAAAAAAACTTGTTCGTTTGGTGTCAGAAAGATGTAGCTCCAATCGTTAGTTCTCGCGTTACTCAATAGATGACAACGCATCAGATAAGCCGGACGTTACAGAGGGGGAGTGTGATGATTAAAAATGTAATTTTCTGTTTTTAAAGCCAAGTTATATGCTATATTTAAATTGAAGTTTTCTTTAAATAAAATAATATTATAGTAAATAGTATTTTTTTTGTGACATATTTTTCATTGAGTTAGATATATCATCTATTTGGCTGCAAGAAAGAGGTAGCTCCGACAATCCAACATGTGCATCTGGAATATATATAGTTTTGAGTGAAAATACTGTCATATGTTGGAATAATTAAGAATATTGATCAAAAATAATATTTTCACACAACTTGGAAGTTTGAATTTTCAAACGTTTTTTTAAGGTTTTCTGCAAACTTGAATACTTGAAGCTACCTCCTTTTCGTAGCAAACCCCTCAATTCTAAACTGATATTTTCGTCTTACCGTGTAAATATTTTTCATATATACACGAAATATTAGCTTTTTTTTAAACAATAAAATTTTAAAAAATTCAAATATTCACAGTTTTTAAAACGAGGAGTGAACACTTTTGTTTAAATTTTAATTTAAAAATTTATATAACATAGTAACAAACTATAAGTAATTGCAATATAAGCCCATATTCGTATTATACTCATTATTTATTATATTCATATTATATTCATTATTTAATTTGAGACCTATAGTTTTAAACACCAGATAGATAATTTTCCATAAATTTTACAAGATACCTTAAAAGTGATTGACAAAATTGTATTTTTGTATCTAAGCGCATACTATTGAATTAATTTTTAGATATAATTCTGACTCTTTCAGTCAATACCGCTTTGCAAGTGGTGATGTAGTGAATCATTGACAAGTTGTGGAGAAAAACACACACAAAAAAAACGAAAAAAAAAACGAATTTTTCGAAAAAGCAGATCTACTTGTGTTTGAAACTAAATGGAGCATATGTTCATAATTTACTCATTAATTAATATATTCAAAATTTACTCATTATTTAATATAATCATAATTTACTCATTATTTATTATAAACAAAATGCACTCATTATGTAATATATTCATAGTATGCTCATTATTTAATGTAATCGTGATTTAACATATTTATAATTTACTCATTATTCACTATAATCGCAATTTACTCATTGTTTAATATATTTATAATTTTATCATTATTTAATATATTAATAATTTACTAATTATGTAATATATTCCTTATTTACTCATGTTTCAATATATTCATTATTTACTCATTATTTAATATATTCATAATTTACTCATTATTTAATATATTCATTATTTACTCATGTTTAAATATATTCATAATTTACTCATTATTTAATATATTCATAATTTACTCATTATTTAATGTATTCAAAATTTATTCATTATTTAATATATTCTTAATTAACTCATTGCATAATAAATTTTTAATTTACTCATTTTTCAAAATCATCATAATTTACTCATTTTTTATATTTTTATAAATTAATCATTATTTAATATATTCATAATTTACTCATTATTAAATATATTCATAATTTACTCATTATTCACTATAATCTCAATTTACTCATTGTTTAATATATTTATAATTTTATCATTATTTAATATATTAATAATTTACTCAATATTTAATATAATTATAATTAAAATAATTATTTAGTATATTAATAATTTACTCATTATTTAATATATTAATAATTTACTCATTATTTAATATATTAATAATTTACTAATTATGTAATATATTCCTTATTTACTAATTATGTAATATATTCCTTATTTACTCATGTTTTAATATATTCATTATTTACTCATTATTTAATATATTCATAATTTACTCATTATTTAATATATTCATTATTTACTAATTATGTAAAATATTCATTATTTACTCATGTTTTAATATATTCATAATTTACTCATTATTTAATATATTCATAATTTACTCATTATTTAATATATTCATAACTTACTCATTATTTAATATATTCATAATTTACTCATTATTTAATATATTCATAATTTACTCATTATTTAATATATTCATAATTTGCTCATTATTTAATATATTCATAATTTACTCATTATTTAATATATTCATAATTTATTCATTATTTAATATATTCTTAATTAACTCATTGCATAATAAATTTATAATTTACTCATTTTTCAAAATCATCATAATTTACTCATTTTTTATATTTTTATAAATTAATCATTATTTAATATATTCATAATTTACTCATTATTAAATATATTCATAATTTACTCATTATTAAATATATTAATAATTTACTTATTATTTAATATATTCATAATTGACTCATTATTTAAATAAATACATTTTTGTAAAAATTATATACCTTTATTATTATCCAATAAATCTATCGAAATTAAATTGTTTATCAGATGCTTTCAGCCAAACCTTACCAAATCGCACTTTTGTGACCTACCATCCACTTAGAAGAATTGCTTTCTGCAGCAGCGAATTGTTTTCCTAAGATATTATATGACCCTTTCAAAGAGCAATTTCGTTTAAGACCAGACTAAACACACAGTTACACGAATCCCATTGGAATATTCAATAGAATCAGTAAGTATTCCCAAATCCCCAATTCAAAGCACTTTCTTGTTTATCTTAAAAAAAAATAGTATTATTTCGATTTTATTGCAATGTATTTTGTCCTTTAACGAAGTTATTTATGGATGTTTATGTATCACTGCATTTATTGATGACATATTTTGTATTTCTTGATATAATGCACTATCCATCATACATTTTTGTTTACATGCTTAGAAAATAATTAGGTAATTTGGAAGGTCAATTATACTACTTTCACAAGATTATTATCTACATGTTTAAAATGTTTTAAACCTCAAATAAAATTTAAATCACATGTTTTTTCTCAAATAAAATGACATGCTTAAATTTATATATTACCATCATAATTAAGTACTTCATTTCAGGTTAAGTTTTATTTACATTTTAGTTTGTTTAAACTAGTTATAATACAATTATAATCCTTCAAATAAAACAAAACAATAATGTACTTTTAGTGTTATAATAAGACAATAAATCATCCGTTACTTCAAACGGTAATTATCAAATATACATATGAATTGTGCATTAGTAAATGATAATTATTAAGCATATGCATTCCTAATATTAAACAACATATTAACATTAAAATGAAAAACTATTATTTTTTTTAAATATACAAAATATCCGTAATATTTTCTTGTCATTAACAATATATTTTTTAATTATATATCACACCAATATTTATATTAAATGAAACGAAACCGGAAATCTTAATTGTTAGGTATTTAATTCATTATATTAAACTCAATATATAAATTTGAAACAATTTTAAAGATATACGAGTTTTTGAACTCAACGTTATATCGTTGCACAATTGCTAAAGCATTAACTCTTGATAATATTTTAAATGAATATTCACTAATTAATAAAATATTCTCTTATATTCACTTTCAAATATAAATTATTTTATTGTAGTTTCTTTTTTATGTATGTTTTTTTTCAAAGTTGAGTACCAACAGTGGTGCAATATTATGTAGCCTGAATATAAAGTTCTTAAAAAAAGTTTATACTATATATTTTATATATTGATTCAAAGTTTTAAACTTATTAATAAAATCAAGATCTTAAAATATTATAACAATGTAGATAATATTTTGTTTAAATGACCAATTTAAAATAGTATCTACATAGTTATAGCATTTTAACATCTTGATAACAATGAAATACGCTAAAATATATTAATATGTATTTATTGGTATGAACAATTGAAGGTTAGATATCAAAAAATTGTTTTTGAAAAATAACTATTTCTGACACTTATATTTCAGCGTGAAAATTAACGGAAAAGCTAACATTCGGAGATGTTACCTTAGCTATCTTTGGAGATTTCTGTACAAAAAGCCAGTTATTTTGACTTATAGAAATACAACCTAATTAATAAACGAAGGGAACGAACCAATAAAGTAATATATTTCAATAAGGTAATATTTTTTTAATGTGTGTGAAATCGTGGGTAACAAATAGGTATTTATAAATGATGTGCATACATACATACTAAAAATAATTGTATTTTACAAGACATGTACACAGTATGTTATATATTATATACTAAATTGTTAATTACATTTATTTTTAAGTATATATTAGAATGTATGTCTGTAGTTAAACTTTACTTGTTTTCTCATTAGTAATAATAATAAAACAGCACAGTTACTTCTGTTTGCAAGTACTTTGCAACTCAGTGTTTCAATTAAGGGGGTCCGATACCTTCGACATTTTTTTCTTTATTTTTATACTTGTACAATCCAATTTTTTTTCTCTTTCTAAATATGCATAAAAACCATTTTAAGACGCTCAATTTTTTTTTTAATTGCACATTTATTTTTAAATTAAAATTTTAGTAAATTTTTTAACAATTTTAAAATTCCTACTCCTTTTTTGTTTTTCAATATTTTGAAGCAATTTTTTTTATTTAAGATCTTGAATAATCTGTAAATAGATGTATGCATTCAAATTTTGATTCAGATACATCACTTTAAAAAAAATATATATATTAGGAATTTTGGAAAACAAATTGACGAAAAAAAATAAAATTCCATTTTAAGTGGCTTTAAAAAACAAATTATGGTAAAAAATAGGAAATCTGAATGCATACATCTATTTAAAATATATTTATCTTGCTATACACACAAACATTATGATTTTAAGTATAATAGTAAAAAAGCCTTAGCATTTTTAGTGTTCATTAAATTTCAAAACCACGAACAGAGATATTTGCTTCTAAAGTTTACATAT
This sequence comes from Troglohyphantes excavatus, assembly GCA_963932185.1. Classification (NCBI taxonomy): domain Eukaryota; kingdom Metazoa; phylum Arthropoda; class Arachnida; order Araneae; family Linyphiidae; genus Troglohyphantes; species Troglohyphantes excavatus. The sequence continues at coordinate 56,024,543 of OZ010674.1, read as the reverse complement.
GATACAACTATGTTATAGGAACACATCATTAAAACATTCATAACTAAAAAAGTAATAGAAATTTTTTGAAGCAGTTTTTTGTGAGTTATTAAGATAAGTTTGAATATTATTTTTTAAATATAAAAAAAAAATGACTTTTTTTGCGAATTTTGGGTATCGGACCCCCTTAAGGAAGTGGAATTGAGGACAAAACACTTTGATACATTAATAAAATGACTCTAAAAGAAACTAAGCAAAACAACAACAAATAAATACGAAACAAACTATATCGAAACATTTGGAGACAAAAAGCTATAAAGGATCAGGAAAAAAGAAAGCATCAAATCAAAAGTATGTGCTGATATGTCTTCTGGGAAATATTTCTTTTTATATATCAACTGATTTCATTTCATCAAAGTATATAGTTTATTTTTATTTCCTTTCCTACTGCTGGATCTGTAGTTTCTTTTGATGGTGGCATCGTCTCTTGGGTGAAGTTTATACAATGGAGAAAGTATACAATTAAGCAAAAATGCATTTAATAGTGTGTTACGTCAGTAAAAAATGACGAATTGAATTCGAGGCTTTTTTGTGTTTATTTATGATATAATGTTAGGTTTCAAATAATTTTTTGACACTATTGTTTATTTGAAATTGTAAAGTCGTAGAAGTTATTTTAAAATGTGATATCATAAATATACAATTATTAAAACTATTATCTCAAAACAAACAATGATATTAAGAGCATGTTTTGGTGTTTATGTCACCATATTAAAAGCCTATTTTAATATTTTTTTATTTCAATAAATTTTGTTTTTTCTAAATATTAATAAAAAATTAAAAAAACGTATAAATGATTATAAATATTATTACTTTCTTAATAAAACATTCTGATACTTTTGAATCAATATACAAAAAAATATTGCATAGACAAATTTTAAGAACTCTGAAACATAAATATTTAGTTTTTATTACTATGGATGAGATATCACGTCTGGAGATCTGCAGTTTCTTCATCGATGCATCCAGTTTTTAAACCAGTTATAAAAATACTTTATCTTACAATATTTATAAAATATATTGTTATTATAAAATATATTATTTAAAAGCTATTTACAATAAATTAAAATTTCGATAAAAATAAGAAAGTGCACAACTCCCAAAGTGTAAAACTAGTTTATAATTATTGCTAAAACAGTGTAAGCTTCAGTGGGTTAAAAAACCTTGCTTTTTAATTGCGGAATCGGGACATTGAAAAATTGTGAGTCATACGTCGTTTTTTAAAAGTTAATCGCTATTTTAGATGATTGACATTGAATAAAAAACATACACATTTTAATATTAACATTACACAAAGATAGTTTCTTTTAATATACAAGTAACAATAAATTTAAACAATTAATGGTTTAATCAATTTTGTCAGATACTGTAATTTAAATAGCATTATCGAGAACATATATAATCCAGGAGTATATCAAATCTCAATTAAAATAATTAATATATTTTAATATGTATGTGTACTGTATTTAAATATCATTATCAAGAAAACGGATAATTCCAAATTATCTCAAAATCAATTTGAAATAATTAACATATTTCAGTATGTATTTTTACTGTATTTAAGTAGCATAATCAATAAAAATGATTATTTCGATTTATCTCAAAATCAATTTGAAATAATTACCATATTGCAGTATGTATTTGTACTATAGATAGCATTATCAATAAAACGGATAATTTCGAATTATATCAAAACTCAATTGAAATAATTACCATATTCAGTATGTATTTGTACTATAGATAGCATTATCAATAAAACGGATAATTTTGAATTATATCAAAACTCAATTGAAATAATGACCATATTTCAGTATGTATTTCTACTGTATTTAAGTAGAATTATCAATAAAACGGATAATTCCGAATTATCTCAAAATCAATTTGAAATAATTAACATATATCAGTATGTATTTGTACTGTATTTTAGCAGCATTATTAATGAAACGGAAAATTCCAAATTATCTCAAAATCAATTTAAAATAATTAACATATTGCAGTATGTATTTGTATTGTAAATAGCATTATCGATAAAAAGGATAATTCCGAATATTCTCAAAACTCAATTGAAATAATGACCATATTTCAGTATGTATTTGTACTGTATTTAAGTAGCATTATACATAAAACAGATATTTCCGAATTATCTCCAAACTCAATTGAAATAATTACCATATTGCAGTATGTATTTGTACTATAGATAGCATTATCAATAAAACGGATAATTTCGAATTATATCAAAACTCAATTGAAATAATTACCATATTCAGTATGTATTTGTACTATAGATAGCATTATCAATAAAACGGATAATTTCGAATTATATCAAAACTCAATTGAAATAATTACCATATTCAGTATGTATTTGTACTGTATTTAAGCAGCATTATTAATGAAACGGATAATTCCGAATTATCTCAAAATCAATTTAAAATAATTAACATATTGCAGTATGTATTTGTACTGTAAATAGCATTATCGATAAAACGGATAATTCCGAATATTCTCAAAACTAAATTGAAATAATGACCATATTTCAGTATGTATTTCTACTGTATTTAAGTAGAATTATCAATAAAACGGATAATTCCGAATTATCTCAAAATCAATTTGAAATAATTAACATATATCAGTATGTATTTGTACTGTATTTAAGCAGCATTATTAATGAAACGGAAAATTCCAAATTATCTCAAAATCAATTTAAAATAATTAACATATTGCAGTATGTATTTGTATTGTAAATAGCATTATCGATAAAAAGGATAATTCCGAATATTCTCAAAACTCAATTGAAATAATGACCATATTTCAGTATGTATTTGTACTGTATTTAAGTAGCATTATACATAAAACGGATATTTCCGAATTATCTCCAAACTCAATTGAAATAATTAACATATTTCAGTAAATTATCCCACCTAAGATCAAATTGCTCTAAGGCATCACCAAAACGAAATTAGTATATTTAACAATCTAAAATCAAGTCCATCGTAACTTTTCCCTAACATATCCAAATGAACACAAAACGATTCTCACAAATTCTCGCCCTACACTTCATTTGATCCGCGCGCTTGCAAATACACGCTATTCACCATAAATAACGAGAGTACACAAATCCCGCTCTGCAGGGAACCCAGTCTACTCTGACGTGATACATAAACAATAGAAGTGCCGACTACAAATCCAATATTGTGTTACTACAGGAACAATAGAATATTTAGGTTCTTGAAAAGTGAGATGCACTTCTGAAACTTGCGTGTGTGCAATTTAAATGAGACGCGCAATTTCCTTTGCGAGGGAAATCATTCCATTTCCTCTGACTACTTTTCTACATTTCTTGCCGATTCTGTGCCCATTCAGCCATGCATCTTAAGAGTTGAATTTCAATCTCTGAGGAATAAACTGAATTCGAGCTTTTTCAGGCCCCATTTGCACTTCTCATACTGAATTTTCCATGGGTATTTCTCCATTTTCTTTTCTTTTTTTGTTAGTTTCGAGAGTTTGCTACGGATGGGATAGAATTTAAAATAGTTTTCTTTAATACATTTACAGTGCATTTCATATTATTTGTGGGACAAAATATAATGATGAACTTATAGATTATTTGAGACTTGTTAACATTATATTTTTATACTAATTTTTAATTGAAAAATATTTTAAGGAATAAACTGAATTCGAGCTTTTTAAGGCCCCATTTGCACTTCTCATACTGAATTTTCCATGGGTATTTCTCCATTTTTTTCTAGTTTCGAGAGTTTGCTACGGCTAGGATAGAATTTAAAATAGTTTTCTTTAATATAATTACATTGCATTTCATATTATTTGTGGGAAAAAATATAATGATGAACTTATAGATTATTTGAAATTTTTTAATATTATATTTTTATACTAATTTTTAATTGAAATATATTTTAAGGAATAAACTTAATTCGAGCTTTTTCAGGCCCCATTTGCACTTATAATACTCAATTTTCCATGGGTATTTCTCCATGTTCTCTTTTTTGGAGGTTTGTGTCGTGGGGTAAATTGGCTAGTACATTTTTTGGATTGCGTTGTGTTATTTTTTTGTATCTTTATGAATAATGTCGTCTTGGAAAAAATACATACATACCAATAATTTACTTTTAAAACGGTGCTTTATTGACACATTAAATTATATAGGAGAAAACTTATGGTTGGGGGGGTTATGTGCAATAATGTGTTACTGACTCACGTTTACCGGTTGGGGAGAGTTCCGTCCGAGGCGATTAGCTGGTTGTTTGGGGTGTAGATGCCCGGCTACCAGGGGCGTTACCATGAAATGTGGATGCTGACGTCTGGTGTCCTGGCATCAGGACCTTTCCTTCTCCAGGGGCTCGTCTGGTTCCGTAGCTCAGTGGCGTTGGTACGAAATGGGAGCGCTGCCGTCTGGTCTCATGGCTTTCGGGACTTTTCCGGAGATGGACATGAGGACGGGAGACGATGGAGTAAAAATTTACCCGTATCTCTTGGGCAAAGACAGAGTTGTAAGTGATGTGGGAAACCTTGAATTTCCCACGGTGGTGTCTTGGGGTGGGGGTTGCAATCCCACATAAATTACCAAACCCACCACTTGGAATTCGCTCCGCCCTTCCTGGTCACCCCTCCTGGCCAATCCTGGCGTGGTTGTAAAAAAATGGCTCAGTGACGAAACTCTCCCACAATGTAACACAGTAATAAAAACCGGCGACCGTCAGTCTAGCCATCTGACCAAATTGCACAAAGTACAAAATAGGTCAGATCCCTATGTAAAAATTGCAACGTGTGACAGCACACTGTCACAGTTTGAGAGTTTGCTACGGCTGGGATAGAATTTAAAATAGTTTTCTTTAATATATTTATAGTTCATTTTATATTATTTGTTTAAAAAATATAATGATGAACTTATAGGTTTTTTGAGACTTGTTAACGTTATATTTTGGTAATACTATTTTTTAATTGAAAAATATTTTGAGGAATAAACTGAATTCGTGCTTTTTCAAGACTATTTATTTTTTGACTATATGTAAACTTTGTCATTAGAATAAATTGTATTAAACATAATCAAATAAACAAGCACATTTAATAAAATAGAAATTTCTTCAAAATGCAAACACCACCACCTTTTACTTTTATATTTTTAAACCCAAAAAGCACTTCGATAGACTTCATACTCAAAAATTCAACTAAATTACAAAAAACGGCACCTTATTTTACACCTAAAAACGCCTTCACTCCAACAAAATCAATTCAATAGTCTACATAAAGGAAAAGACGAGGCATCTAATGCAACCACCCCCTAATGCATGCATCTCACATTCCGAGTCGAAAAACCGTCAAAACTTTCCGGGAAAGGCGCTCCCGAAACTCCCCCCAACGGACAGGTTACGGGAAAAATGCAACTTCACTTCAAACTCCGAAACAAAATAAAGCGAAATGCTCCCCCGAAAAACCTTCTCATGAAAGTCCAATGAAGAGTGAAAGGCATCTACCATCCCGACCATGGCACCTCCAGTCACTTTTATGACATCTCACGGACGTCGAAGAGATTTCCTATGGATATCCACTAGATATATCTATATCTAACTACCAAATATATATATTTATATGCTCACACGCGTACTCATATACTCGATTTTTTTTTTGTTCAATGTTGATCGATTTTTTTTTTCTATATTTTGTGATAAAGATTTTTTTTTTCGTCTCTACTACTAGTACATAACTTTTTCTTAGTTGTTTTTGTTGTTGTTGATTTTTTTGTTGTTGTTTTCTTTTGAGACAGAAGGATCCCGTTGAGATTTGATGTGGCTAGATGTGGAAGGGGCATAATACAATATACCGTCGCAGCTGTCACTGATGTGGGAAGAATGAAAAGAGCCGAAGAATAAAAAAGGGGATATTGTTATAGGGACCCAACAGGGATCAGGGAAGGGATTTCTTGCCTGCCCTTGAACGCCATATTACCCTGAGTAGAAAATGGTGGTATGGAATGGATATAAAATATTATTTGAGTTAGTTATTATTTACTGAATTTAAAGGGGCTTGCAAAGGTATTTAAGGCTAAACCCTAAATAATGATGTTATTCAATAACATTTTATTTCTAAAGGTAATATTATATTATTGGAATCTATAACAATAAAATAAATAATATACCTGTACGTAAGTGGGTCTGTGGCGCGTTAAACACTATTGTACATTGCCCGGGAATGTCTGAAAACTTATATATATATAGAGAGAGATATTATATTCAAGCTCTAATTTTACACCTAGGACCTTAATTTTTTTTCGTTTTTTTTTCTTTTTTTTTTCTTAGTTTTTTATTTATAACAGTTTTATAAACTATTTTTTAAATTTCCATTATAAAAATAATATCTACATTGTTATGAAATTATTTTGTTATAAAATCATAAAATTTTGACAGCAATGAAATACTTTAATGTAAAATAATATATATGGATTGATTTAAACAATTGAAAATTGGCGATTATAAATGGCTTTGGCGAAATAACTATTTATGACAATTATATTTTAAAGGGAAAACTAACGGAAGAGCTAACATTCGGAAATGTACTCAGATTTTTCTGAACAATAGAACAGTTATTTTACCATTGCGAAAATAAAAGAGGGTGAATAAACGGGCTGAATGAACTATGCGGTTACATTTTTTTAAGGCGCGTGAAACCGCGGGTAACACCTAGTACAAACACACAATCAATGCCATATTAACCAAATGAACATTATAGGAATTTACTCATTACATATTTTAACCATGGATTTTTTTTGTATATATAGCATATAATTATATAAAACAAATTTAAAATTGCACCTGGAATAATCGTAAATATAATATACATTAGAAAAAAAATACTTTAGACAAAATATACACTTCAAAACAAATTAAATCAAATTTATCTATACATATTTTAAAGTAATTATTTTTTGTTTACATAAATATTTTTTTGTTATTGTTTATTACGTTAACAGTGTTTTGCATAGATTTTAAGTGTTTTTATTACGGTTTCATTGATTGTGAATGATATTAGTCCATGTGGGGTTATAGGGCTAATTTCGGGGTAAATTTGGCAAGGTTCTACACATGCAATAAAAATATGTTATGACTATAACATAATATAATTTAATAAGTTTGGGGCTAATTATAAATTAATAAAATATTTATTTACGTTCAGTTCAACTTTCAGACGACGGGTATTTGATTTTAACAAGGAATTCTAGTAAAAATATCAATATAAAAGAAAACAAATATGATTCTACAAAATACATCTAATTTAAATATTTTATATATAAAATAAATAAATTTTAATATTTAAAATAATTAACATAGTTCTAAGATTAGTTTACTATATTTTAAATTAATAAAAATACTAAATAAGTTTTTTTAATTGATACATAAATGTACATGATCTGTTAATTTATATATTTAAGGTCGATATTTAATTGAATATAGATTTTAAAAACATATAATTCAACTTAAATATATATATAACTTGAAAACACAAATATTTTGGTTAGTATAATAAATTATTCGAAACTTATCACTGTTATATCGGTAACTGGAATCACATTAGATATTCTGCAAAATACTTGTAAAGCAGGGATTAAATCTGCATAAATAATTTAACTGATACGCACTCTCTGCCCCAAAAATATGTAAAAGATAATACCGGGATTAAATCCCCAATAAACTTTTTACAAAACTTTAATTAGCAAGCCGTGAGATTCCTCTGCAAGAGACGGCTTATCATCTATTACAAGAGACAATAGGCACTTAGCAAAGTAGGAGAAAAAAGCAAAATGACGCTGCAAAAAAAAAAATCTTCTACACCTGATATGAAAGGATTTTGCACTTTTTCTACACCCCTACGGAAAGAAAGAAAGAGGCACCAGAGGAGAATCTTTATTCAAAGGCGTAATTTTTTAGTTTTAAAATTACTTTGTGGTATCTTTTGTAGAATGTATTTTTTTTTCATCATCTTATCCGTGAAAGATAAGGCACGTAATGGATATGTAGGTAAGCACGTTTTGAAATTATCATTAATCTCCCAGAGGAGGCGATGTTTCAATAGCCAAATATTTCGAAGTTGAATAATGGGGCTCTGTTTTAAATAACGTGTGTGCATAATATATTATTTCAATAATGTTTCTATCGATTGGTTGATATATCAATTTTGAGAGTGCATCAATTTTTAAGGTATTCGTTTAGAAAATGTATTATATGGATGCTGTTGGTATTAATACGAAAATTTCAAATTATATATATATTTTAGATATATAAATAACGAATAAACTATCAAAGTCTTAAGTTTGTTTTCACAGCATGTTATTTAATTTATAAAATACATTTTTTATTAAAATATGCATTTTAATTGCATTAGTAGGAAAGGCTTTAAAAATTCTTCTAATACTGTTTATTACTGGAATATGAGAAACAATTAACTTTTTTCTTTAATTTTCCAGATATAATTATAATTGTTTTTTCACATATATGAACAAAGAATATTAATATAATCGCATGGTTTAACATTTAAAAAAGACTATTTTTTTCTTTTAAAAAATAAAAATTTACAAAAAAGTTACTTTTATTATTTTTGGTATGTCAAGAAAATATTTTTTGAAAAAGAATATGTTTTTTTTCTCTTTTTTATAAACAAAATAATGTGTGCTTAGCCAACTGATATTACATATTTTTGTCCTGTGCAATTTTTTTAAAAAAATAGTTGAAAAAGATCCCTAATTACAAAAATTAAAATATTTTAGTAAAAATACTAAAAAAATATAATATAATATCACTTATCACTAAACACAAATTAAAATAATATGTTTGAAAATACTTTGTTACAAATTTGGACCAGTTTCTTCAAATAGTTCTGAACTAATATCACTTTAAACTTGTTCAAAGATAAAATCACCCCTCAGAAAAATAGCTTAAAAGTTATATATTCAGGCAATTACGTATATTTCTTTAATATTGATTTCCAAAAAAATAATTATTTATATGTAACTTAGAAATATAATTTTGATTAGATTAAAAATAAAATGTTAATTTTTTTTTTAAACCAATAAAATAATCTTGTAAATATTTAATGATTTTTTGTCCGATACCCTTAAAATCATGTTTAAAAATAGATTATTTAGTAATTTTTAAATTTAAGGTGCTTGCTACTTAGAGGGTTAATTTCTAAGAGAATTGTCAGTACACGAAAGGTTAAACTGGACAATGTAACTTAAATGTAAAAAATCAAATCTGAAATAACAATTTATAAAATCATACCAATTGAAGTATATAAGTTATTTTAGTCGCGTTGGAGGATAATAAAAATTAATGTTAAAAGTTAATATTTTGCTTAAACAGATTCTTATATTCGATATAACTTTTAGACTAATTGTTTCCAACAAAGTGTGTTCAAGTTTAAAAGTTATATGAATTAATGGAAAACTTTAGATACAAATCTCCTCAAAACAAGTTGATATTATTTACAGTGAAGCTGCAGTTTTACATATCGGAGAAACCGGAGGCGGTGACGGCGCCACTGGCCAAAGAAAATGCTATTGAATTATAACTTCTTTAAGTAGTCCGGTATACATTAACATTGCTTCCGACCCAGTGCCACCATCTTCACCGGTTTTCCCGGAGTATGCTGTAGCGCCCTAATTTAAACTATTTTTTAATATTTTTTGTAAAGCATACAATAAGGCAATTATTGTACCTCTGTAATATATATATATATATATATATATATATATATATATATATATATATATATATATATATATATATATATATATATATATATATATATATATATATGATCTCTATGTCTTAAATCATTCTCTATGTTTCATTCATTTTCCCCGAACCTTTTCATATTCGATTAACTTTTTTTCTGACTTGCATCCGAAATAAAATTGTATTACAAGTAGCTATTGTATAATTATTTTATTTATTTTAAAAAAATCGAATGAAGCTTTGAAATATATGTTTTATCATTACTTCCATAATTTATAATGATCTAATTAAAGTATCAAGTCGTAAAATTCCAGATTGAAACACATTCCAAAAAATAATAGTTAACTATCAATATTTATTTCATGACGAAGTTACAAAAATATAAAACCCAAAACAAAAATTATCGCAAAAGTTTCTTAATTTATTGAGACGCATATAGAAAAAGCAAACCGACTTTCGAGCTAAGGACATATTTTGTTCTCCCTTCTCTTTCGCACATTGAGTAACAAAATTGGAAAACACATTCAAGAAGTAAAAAAGTTATTTATCGCTCTTTAAAAACGCTGGTAGAAACCTACAATTGAAGATGAAATATCATGAAGCCAAAAGAAAGAACGTATGGCAGGAATGGCGTCAGAGTTTCCTATTTACTCAACTCTTGTAAGAAAATGTAACTTTGCACTGTTATTGTAACACGTTTTGGCGATTGTCCCAAAGCTATTTAGGTCAAACGAACTAAGTAACTTTCTTGCGAGTTGTTCAATCAGTGAACTTTTTTTTTAGAATGGAAGGGCTTCTGTATTCATTATTATTTTTATTATGTAGCAGAACCGGAGTTAGTTATAATGCAGGATCATCTTTGCCTAATTGTGTATCATTGTAAATAACATTTTTTTATTGCATTTAAGTGAAAACCAGTAAACAATTGAATTTTTCTTTTAAATATTTTCCTTTAAAGTAAAAATGAAAATTTATAACTTTTGAAGTAGTTAAAAATGTGACGTTATTCTGTGACATTAATAATGTGACGCACTATATATTTAATATATGTGTTTATATTTTATAAATTTTACTTTTTATCTGCATTAATTATATACTTCATAAAGTAAAGATGCGCTGTAAAGAAGTATGGCATAAGTAAGGTAAGGTCATACCTTACTACATAACTACATAAAGTATGTATGACATCTGCCATACCTACTTTAACCCATTTAATGGGTTTTAAAATCAATTAAATAAAAAATGGTTAAACATAAAATTGAAACTTTTTCTGACATACCTATACGCCTTTTTTCTAGGCAATATCTAAACATAATCCCCCCCCCCTTGACATACCTATATATAGTTTTTCCCTGTCATACTTCTTAAAACTAAGTGCCGGCGTCATTGATAAAGTATGATAAAAAATAATTTACACTATCATACATTTTTCATCTTGCGTCTGTAAAATCTTCAATGCATGGTGTTGTTGGATAATGATGGATATGGTGGATGTTGATGGATAATGATGGATATGATGTATAAGATATATAATGATGGATATGATGTATAAGGATATATATTGATGGATAATATATACGTTGGATGATTACTGATGGACATGATGCATAGGGATGTATAATTATGGATAATATATACGATGGATGATTAATGATAGATATGATGGATAATATATACGATGGATGATTAATGATACATACTGATGGATAATATATACGTTGGATGATTACTGATGGACATGATGCATAGGGATGTATAATTATGGATAATATATACGATGGATGATTAATGATAGATATGATGGATAATATATACGATGGATGATTAATGATAGATATGATGGATAATATATACGATGGATGATTAATGATAGATATGATGGATAATATATACGATGGATGATTAATGATAGATATGATGGATAATATATACGATGGATGATTAATGATAGATATGATGGATAATATATACGATGGATGATTAATGATAGATATGATGGATAATATATACGATGGATGATTAATGATAGATATGATGGATAATATATACGATGGATGATTAATGATAGATATGATGGATAATATATACGATGGATGATTAATGATAGATATGATGGATAATATATACGATGGATGATTAATGATAGATATGATGGATAATATATACGATGGATGATTAATGATAGATATGATGGATAATATATACGATGGATGATTAATGATAGATATGATGGATAATATATACGATGTATGATTAATGATAGATATGATGGATAATATATACGATGGATGATTAATGATAGATATGATGGATAATATATACGATGGATGATTAATGATAGATATGATGGATAATATATACGATGGATGATTAATGATAGATATGATGGATAATGATGGATAACATATTCGATGGATACTTAATGGATGGATAATAGGTGGATTACATCATAGGTTTACATTGTACTACTAATTAATAACGTAAATAATGGGGTCGAGAATTGTACGATGACGGTCCATATGAATCGATCGTACAGAGAAAAATACAAAGTTTCATGTATTTTACACATACATAACTTCCTGATAACACAACTTCCTGGAACTTCCTGATATAACGTTCCTTTTCTTAACGGACTATCATAGTCCTTCCATTTTACAACACCTTTTTAAAATACAACTCTTTAGCTTTCATAAGGTGTTTCGATAATTACTTAAACAAAGCAACATATGTTCGTGTTTTATTCCTGTACTCTTCAATTTTATTATTTACATGCATGTGAAATAATATTATGTAAAATTGCATATAAAGTAAAATAATAGTTTATAACTACATATTTTATCAAAAATAATTAACAAATTACAGCCGTTTACGGACTGTAAACCATTTTTTTTTATCTGTTTTGCTTGATATTGTAACAAATATCATTTTTACTTAGATTTATATTTTAGCCTTCATACACAAATCCATTTCAACTGCAGAAATGTGATATCTCATAGTTTTACTTTAATGGAAATGGTGTTGCAAAGAAAAGGATTTTCTGGAGGGAAATGGAAATCGATTCAAAAGGACAGATGTTGCGTTCCCATATCACACTTATTTTTCAACAATTCAATTTTTAAATATATATTTCTAACGGATTAACACATATTACTAATAATTACACGATCATTTTATTAAAAGTTTTAACCCAAAATAAATACCAATTGTTTTGAAAAAACTACTGCATGTTTAATTATTTAATAATGATTGGAATATCAATTCTGATATCGTAAAAATGTAAATATAATTATTTAGATGTCACTTTCCAGTTATGATATTTTAAGATTATCTATGCTGTAGAGGGTAATATGTATAATACACTTAATGGAAATAAGGCATGGTATTTGTAATACTAAATATTTAATATACTTCAAATATCATGTATATGTATAACACAAGTCACGTTTACATGCGCAAACAAATATAAACTCAATATTTAATTTAGTTATTATACTTGATACATTTATCTCACATTATCATTTACAAACAATATAAAAACTTCATGAATATCCCAAACATACTACATAAAATCATTTGACTAGAAATACTAGCTTACAATTATAAACACAATATTTAGTTAAATCATTATATTTGGTACCCTAATCCAATATTATTTATAAAATACATCAAACTTACTTTTTATTCCACACAACCCACATAATCTTATTTGACATAATACCACCACACAATTATAAATACAATATTTAGTTTCATTTTTAAAATCTTCTAATACCCTTATTCGATATTATTTATAAACTATATCAAACTTCATTTATATTTCAACCAAACTACACAAAATCATTTGACATAATACCGGAACACAATTAGAAATATATTATTTTGTTTTAAACATTATAATTGGCACCCTAACCCCACATTATTATTTATAAACAATATTAAACTTCATTTACCAAACAACCTACACAAAAGTATTTGACATAATATCAGTACTCAACTATAAATACAATATTTTGTTTAATCATGATAATCGGTAACTAATTCGATATTATTTATAATTTATATCAAACTTCACTTACATCTCAAACAACTACACACATCATTTGACATAATACCAGCATATACTTATAAACATAATATTTAGTTTAATCATTATAATTGGTATCCCAATCCCGCATTATTATTTATAAACTACATCAAACTTCATTTATATCTCAAACAAACTACACAAGAACATTTGACATAATACCCAACCACAAATACTTCCCAGGCATCTTTTCACTCCCGCTCCCTATTGATCATTAAGTTTCAGACATCACTTAACCTCTAATTTGTACCTTTACCCGATAATTCACGCCTTGAAACTTTTCTCAGTTATCAGTATCACTGTCTACTTCTTCGTAGGTCACCAGACAGCTCTAAGCATGATAAATGAGTGCGGCTGACATTTTTGATCGTGGAAGCACCACCCACTAGTTGAGAATAATTAACTAGTCGAGTGTCTTTTGTAGTGGAGCGCTTCATTTTTCGGTAATCGGGTTGGTGAAAAATTATTAGTTTTTCTGGGGTGTATGTGGGGGGGGGGGATATTGTTAAATATTTATATACATTTATATTAACGTAAAATCTCTCTTGAATCTCAACTAAAATTAATGGTTGGTTATTTTAATTTGTAAAATATCACGCATTATATTATTGGAACTTTTTATTTATACACCTAAACCCAAATGTATTAATAAATTACCATGTAATGTGAACTTACCTGGCATGTTCATATAACTTTTACGATTTTTTTGTGATATATATAAATGTAAGATATTTTATAATTCGTCTCCCACTATAAAATTATACCATTACTTTAATTAACTTTCTTTAACTTTGTATATCGCCCCTTTTCCCAGTACCAAAGCACCTAACATATTTAATCTCAAGAGGCAATGTCCTAATCTTATATTTCGGATGAGTCACCATTACATATGTGACTACTTCCCCTCCCAAGCCACTTCAAAATCCCGAACTCAAACTTACTAGAAAATGTTCGATACAATATTTACTCATAGTTAGTAAACACCAAATAACTATTGTATAATGATTTGGTTTTATATTTGTAGTATCCATGCATCTGCAAATTTTAAATAAAGCTAAGTTCGTGGTCTAAGAACATTATGATTTGATAGCAGCTTTGATTTAAGCAAATATTTTTCTGACGTTGCTTTTTATTTATGTACAGCAAACAAACAACATTATCTTTAACACTGATTTACCGGAAATACCGCCCCCCCCCCCCTCAAATATGGATGTAGGGAAACCAGTGGCAATAAGGGACGGATTTTCATTTCCCCAGTAAATATTTCAAAATTGAAACTTATGTATCCGGTGCCATGTAATCAAATGTAGTAAAAAATTAGTACATGATACTTACTTTTGATTATTTATTTTTAACAGTGATTTTACTGAAATGTTATTTCATTATAAAAAGGTCGCTTTTAAGTTACACCTAAAAAAATAGATTAAAAAAAAATCGTAAAATTGAGTATTTTTAAGATTTTAAAAACTGTATACTTTGATGGAAAAACTTGTGACACTTAAACGTGATACCACGTTCATGAAGGTCATTTGATTAACATATTATTAAAGTTGTGACTTCTCTTTTACATTTTCGTTGACTGACACTTCCATCAGAAAAGGAGACCAAACTTTCCAAAACGAGAGTGTCTATTTTGGATGTTGTCAGTATGAGCGTCAAACAGAGTCTCGCTGAGGGATTTGTAGCGCAGAGTTTGTGGGGGTGGTGGGGGATTTACCTGTAACTGTCCAATTGACTACTTTTAGTAAGAATGCATCTTATCAGCTTGACCCTGATTCGAGAATTCCACTCACGTCGTCGATTGGAATCATGTGAGACGAAAGGGAATAATTGACATTAGTTTATGGCTACAAAGTCTCCCACAAGTCTGGTTCTTTTTTTGAATCTAGCATTAAGGGGGTCCGATACCCAAAATTCGCAAAAAAAGTCATTTTTTTTTTATATTTAAAAAATAGTATTCAAACTTATCTTAATAACTCACAAAAAACTGCTTCAAAAAATTCCTATTACTTTTTTAGTTATGAATGTTTTAATGATGTGTTCCTATAACATAGTTGTATCATATGTAAACTTTAAAAGCAAATATCTCTGTTCGTGGTTTTGAAATTTAATGAACACTAAAAATGCTAAGGCTTTTTTACTATTATACATAAAATCATAATTTTTGTGTGTATAGCAAGATAAATATATTTTAAATAGATGTATGCATTCATATTTCCTATTTTTACCATAATTTGTTTTTTTAAAACCACTTAAAATGGAATTTTATTTTTTTTCGTCAATTTTTTTTCCAAAATTTCTAATATATTTTATTTTTTTAAAGTGATGTATCTGAATCAAAATTTGAATGCATACATCTATTTACATATTATTCAAGATCTTAAATAAAAAAAATTGCTTCAAAATATAGAAAAACAAAAAAGGAGTAGGAATTCTAAAATTGTTAAAAAATTTACTAAAATTTTAATTTAAAAAAAAATGTGCAATTTAAAAAAAAAAATGGAGCGTCTTAAAATGGTTTTTTATGCATATTTAGAAAGAGAAAAAAAATTGGATTGTACAAGTATAAAAATAAAGAAAAAAATGTCGAAGGTATCGGACCCCCTTAAACTGTTTTATGATGGGTACCAGAATAGGAAATTCTGGGAAGTCTTGGGAACTTGCGTAGGAAAAGAGGGTGGCAGGTATTGCATCACCACAAATTAAAGTTTTAATTTGTATTTGTACCTCATGGTAAACTTTTATTTGCACCCAAAACTTACGTAGATTTTTACGTTACACACCGTAAATCCCGTTGATGCCTTAGTACACACTGCTGCATAATATGTTTACTATCAATGCATCCAATACCACTGTTTTTAAAAAGCATTTTTTAACTAATTTTAATCATTGTAAATCTTTCCTGTTTAAAAAAATAACTAAGCCAACCGCTACATTCTAAACAAGTTACGCGCCAATATATCAAAATATTTTATTCCACGTTACAACTTATACCGAATACCCATCTCTTTCCCAGATGATTATAATGTTTAAGCTCTGTTTGGCACTTGGCATCGTAATACGGGGTAATTTGACGCCTCAGCGACCTACGAAATGAGCCCAGAGGGACGGCGTAGTTGCGTTGTACGGCACCAGGCACGTCATAAGGGTAAAATAAGCTCGCACACAACTTCTACTCTCAGCAGACGTATTAAGGGTAGTCTACCTTCACGTCTTCGTCATGTTTTAGTTATATTGAGTTCAATCGAAACTCTTTCATGGTAGAAAGTAGATGCTCTAAGGAGTAGTAAAATGTATTTTAAAGTGATGGATGTCATACCTGAAAGCTTAAAAGTGACTTTGGGAAAACTTTGGGAAATGTGTGGTAAATTTATTATATCGTTTTTGTGATAGGATAAAAAATGCAACGTAAATATTAGTGTTTTTATTTTTTTTATATGCGCTCTAGCAGTTTACGTTATTATTCGATTAATCCAATGACATGTGTCGGACGTGATAATATAGCAAGTGATTTCAAGTTACTTTTGTAGTACACTAAATTTTTAAATTTATAAATATACTGAATTTTACGATATGTATCAAGTATATTGCTTTTGGATATAATATAAAGTATGAAGCTTTAACATTTATCAATTTTTTTGATATTTTTTAAATACATTTTCCGTGTAGGCTATTTCATCCATTCTATTTCTATGATAATATTAACTTGCTAAACTAAATAAAGTAACAAATGTTTAGGACTAATTAATGACATTTTCATTGTTAATATATAAATTTTTATGACTTACGTTTTTTGGAATCAATATTCGTACTAAAATATCACTGAAGTTATATGCTGTAGAACACTATGTCGGCATTTTTTTAATAAAATATGTATCATTATACCTTGATGTTAATTATTAAAATTATACACTAGTGACTTTTGTGATTTAAAAAAATTATTTGCTTTGCTAGAAATATCATTGGACGTGATTTCACGCCCATGAGCGCCAGAGTTAAAACACAAATATAACGTTAAAACTAAGCAATAAATATATATAAAACCTAAACATGTTTAGGGACCTAACATGCTAGGATCTAACATGAAAAAAACCTAAACATGTTAGGATCTCCTGTCATCAGCAGAAAAAGCATCAGCAGATTGTGTAGTTTTAATGTTGCATTTATATTTTAATAATCTTATCGCATTGTTCCATAATATGATTTTTATGTTAACATATAGTTTTACTCATCACTTAATAAGATATCAAAAGATTTGATTGTAAATCTATTCAACTTGTATCACTGATCATTGAACAATCATAAACTAAAAACATTTAAAATGTTGAAAATAACAATTAAAATCTTAAAACACTCGTAAATAAAATATACTCGTATATATATAATTGTGATATTGGGCAGTTTTTATTTTAACATATAATTTTATTCGTCACTTAATAATGTATCAAAATATTTCACTGAAAAGACTGTTCAACTTGTATCTCTGATCACTGAAATATCATAAACTAAAAATTTAAGGTGATAATTACCATGAAAATCTTAACACACAATTAACATGCAGTGACAAAGTTAGTTGGTGGCAATTGTTCTCTAGTGTATATTGCTTGAACTGGTATGAATTTTTGTTGCTACAAGGCAGTGATCCAAATTGCCAGGTGTGGTCCGAGGTACACTGTGACCATAGAACACCAGTATCCAAACGTAATTACATTACTTTTTCTAAACTTATAATACACATTTTTACAAAAAATATTTCATGCAAAATAAAAGAATACACACAGTTTTACATAAAAATTGATAAATAATTCGGAAATAACACAAACTTTCAATCAAAATCAAACTATTTATTCCTACGTGTTTTTCAAAATATATGTAAATCACGTAATTTCTTGAAATTCCATTACAAACCAAAACTTTGGTATCATTTTAAATACCGTCAGCGATGAATGCCAGAACGTAGATCTACTAATCGAATTCCACGCAGGCGACTTTGGTTACAAAATGAATTTCTGCCAACCCTTCCTTCATCGAGTAAGATTAATGGCACATCTCAAGTATTCGTCTTCTCCAGTAACGTGTTTAGAATTGCGTTAGTCTATGCCAGATTCCAGTTCATTAATGAAGACGCATTACGGCGCCCTGTAGGTTTCCATGATTACTATGAATTCTACTTGGCACATTTACAGATGTTTAAGATTTTTTTTTTTAATTTTGAATGAAAAAATAATATAATTGTTCTAGTTTTCTGAAGAATAATTTATAATATTTTTTATTACATATTAAAATATTTTTGCAAATAGAAAATTAGAAAATATTTGAACTTTCATTTGCAAAATATTAATAGTTCAGTTAATTAGTCATCATGTGAAAACAAATAAAATACTTCCTATATCAATGACATTTAAAAATGTCATACATTTCATTCAACTGCTTGAAATAATTTAAGCATTAATCACTTTAAAAATATGTTTTTAATTATTATGTTTAAATAGTATTTTTAGAAATTAATATCCAAATTATTATTTATATTTAAGTATCGGATATTTTAATAATTTCCAAAAATCATGCATACTTTTTTTACTATGAAATATTACTATTACTTATTTTCCGCCCTTCGCTTACTTCCTATATTAATAAAAATTAAATAATATCTAAATAAAATTTATCATTAGCATTATATCTGGTTGAATCACATTAGTGTATTGTAATAACATCAACTTTATTTTATACTATAATGGGTTGAACTTCTTTGTATAAATAACTTGTTTTGAGTTTAAAACACCCAGTGACTAACATAACATGCATACATACAGCGATCAAGTTGACGCAAACTAATTAGCAACTTTGCTATTATAATATTAATGGGTAATTCCACGTAAAAGTGTCCTAAGAGTGAATTTTAAAATAATTTTTTTACAAAGTTGAAATTTTTATATAATATAGAAAAATAATTGAATTTATTATATTTTGCATTAATATAAATTTTGCGCATATTTTGTGACAATGGTGCAAATTCAAAATGGTTGCTATGCAAGGAAACTAAACTTGCTTACATTTGCATTATTTCTACTCCTTGATTCCTAATATAAGTTACATTTTCTGAATATTTTGAGTATGGGTTTTTAGAAATACAGTTAATGTACAATCAAATTCCTTACTTTATAAAAAAATTATCTTGATTTAATTATTGATTTAGAACCAAATGAAATATGTATTTTTCAAACGTAGTGTAAGTCACAAAAAAAGAACAAAAGTTCTTCTATTTTTTTTTAATTGAGCCACAATTTAAAAAAAATCCGTGATTTCCTCCTCTATACTAATCTCTATCGGACTGTAGTTTTGATTTTTAAAAGAAGGAAACTTTTTAGTGAATATTAAATAAATTAAAACTGTAGTGTAAGTCACAGCGTAGAGTAAGTCACAACTATATGCTGTGTTTGTAGAACAACAACGATTACAAAATGCACAGTAACAATATTTAAAAATAATATCATAAGTGATCTTATTTTTAAATATTGTTATTTATTATACTTTTCTTATTTAAACTGTAAATGGGGGAAAAGTTGCAAAATGAAAAATAGAGATTAGAGAAAGAAAAAAACAAATGGAATATTTCAAGCAGTTAAAGATAATTAATCTAGATAGCAAGAGGAAAGGTGTAAGAACGTGGAAATTACAATGAAAGTTGATCAAAGGGATTTTTAAAGCAAAGAACAGGGAATAGATAAAAAACTACAGGTAAAAAAGAATTTCCGCAACCGCTTAAAATGAACCAAGCCCTTCTAATCCAATTTCAGTAGATTCTCCTAAGAAAGCCTATCAAAATTGTAGCTCATTTTTTAAAGATACTGCAAGAGTCAAGAAAAGTCCACCTTAAAGCCCAAATAAATATCAGTTTACATAGGAGATAAGTCAACCTGTCTGCTCAACATTCAAGAATTACTGCACTAAGGAATGAAATAAAATATTTGATAAAGATTTTTATGAAGAGGCATATAATATTCCAGTAATCAAGGATTTTGTAATTTTTAGAGAACTGAACAAAAAAAACGAGAAGACCTAAGAAAAAGATAACAATCGAGATGAACTTAAAAGAGGCAATAGGGTATAGGTTTCATCAGTAATAATTTTCTTCCGGCATAAATTTCCCCCGGTGCGACGGGCCTGGGTTTCATTTGTAGGAAGAAGAAAAGTGAAATATTTTGCTGGACAATTCATTTCTAAAGAAGCCTCTACAATAAAAGTGGATTTTGGCAATGCACAAGGAATATTTTTCATTGGCCATAAAAAGCAGGTGCCGCAAATGTTGTAATTGTTGAAAAAATAAAAAAAAAATTGCCTGAGTGAAACTTTGATTGTAAATTCTATTATAGTTTTTCACATTATAATTTTTCAAGTTATGTAAAGTCATATTTTAATTTTATTTATACATTTTACCAGTGCCTATTTTGAGGTGTAGTGTAAGTCACGTTTCAGTTGTAGTGTAAGTCACATAGATTAATTTAAATTAAAATAATTTGAAAACACATCTAGAAATATAATTTTTACCTGATTAAACTTCAAACCCTATACAACGAAACTGGCATAACATACTTTTTTTATATCAAAGCATGAGGAAGAAAACGTAAACTGAAATGATATCCAAAAAACCGTGTCCTTTTTTGTAGTGTAAGTCACACTGTGACATTTTTATTTTTAAAAATTAAATTTAAATAAAATGAAAAAAGTTTACATTGTCAAAAAATAGAACATATGCCTGGTATGTCTTTTGACATAAAAAGTTTTTTTAAATCACAAATTGCTTTTTTTAATTAAGCTTACAATGTGGTATAAATTGTCAAATGTAGTGTAAGTCACGCGTAGAATTACCCTAATATTATTATATTTAAAATATTTCTATAAAATTAAGTGTTTTTGAGTTAATTGTTTATTAAGAGATTTACAAGTTTAATTTATTTAAAAAACTTTAACGCAAAATTAAAATTTTTATCATTTGAAATGTAATTTAACTATCATTATAAAAACAAAATTCATATTTTATAAAAAAAAATAATGAATATTTTATTTATATAATACATGATGGAAACATTTGCTTAAATGTATAATTGTTTATGTAATTTTTGTATCACTAAATTAATTATTAATCCTTTGGGTAAAATATATGTGTTACAGTGAACCCCTGCTGCTTATAGTATAACATTATATTAATATACATTTTTCATACAATACCAACCTTTGAATTCCTTGTAGTTAATTTTTTTTAAATATACTTTTATACCTTATCTACATTCCTCTTGTACACCTTCTTTTTCTATACCTACATTATTCTAGTTTACACATCATTACCGGTGAAATTGAACCCACCCAAACATGTTTGTTATTTTTTAATATCACTACATAAATTATTGATTTCTTGTGTAACATATATTAATTATAGTGTATCCCTGCTGCTTATAGTTTAACAAAATATTAACAAATTTTTTTCATACAATACCATTGTTTAATTCCTTGTATTTAAATTTTTAAAAAATACTGTTCCACTTTCCCTATCACATTATTTACCTTCTTCTTCTCTACCTTTTACTTCTATACCTTCACGGAAAAATTGGACCAAACCTTTATGTTTTTTTTATATCACTACCTTAATTATTAAGTGTGTGTGAAATATATGATTATAGTGGCCCCCTGCTGCTTATAACATAACATAACCTTTTCCTTCAATACCAACCTTTGAATTCTTTGTAATTAAATTTTTAAAAAATACATCTATACCTTCTATATCGCATTCTCTACCTTCTTCTATCTTCTACTTCTATACCTAACTTCTTCTTATCTACACATCATTTACGGTGAAACTGGACCCAAACCGTTATGTTATTTTATATATAACTGTATTAATTATGGATTGTTTGTGTAAAATATATGAATTATAACGGACCACTGCTGCTTATAGTATTACAAAATATTAATATAAAGTTTGCATACAATACCAACGTTTGAATTCCTTGTATTTAAATTTAAAAAAAAATACTTCAAACCTTATCTGCCCCATTCTTTACTTTATCTATCTCTTCTTCTTCTATACCTACCTTCTTCTACTATATACATCATTCACAATGAAATTGGACCCACCCAGACATTTACGTTATTTTTTATATCACTTCCATCAATTATTTATTGCTTATGTATAATATATGAATTATGGTAGTCCCCAGCTGCTTATATTATAACAAAATATTAACATACATTTTTCGTACAATACCTATAACTACCTCCTTCTACTCTGAACATCATTCTCGGTGAAATTGGACCCACCCAAACCTGTTTGTTATTTTTTTTATATCACTACAATAATTACTGATTGTTTGTGTAAAATATATGAATTAAAGTGGATCACTGCTGCTTATAGTATGAAAAAATATTAACATAAACTGTTTCATAAAATGCCACCCTTTGAATTCCTCTCATTTAAATTTTTCTAAAAATACTTCACAACTTCTCTATCACATTCTTTAACTTCTTCTTCTCTACCATCTACTTCTATACCTACCTCCTTCTACTCTACACATCATTCTCGGTGAAATTGGACCCACCCAAGCATTTACGTTATTTTTTATATCACTACCATCAATTTTTAATGGCTTATGTATAATATATGAATTATAGTAGTTCCCTGCTGCTTATAGTACAACAAAATATTAACATAAACTATTTCATAAAATCCCAACCTTTGAATTCGTTGCATTTCAATTAAAAAAATACTTCACAACTTCTAACTTCTTCTCTACCAT
Organism: Troglohyphantes excavatus; assembly: GCA_963932185.1. Taxonomy (NCBI): domain Eukaryota; kingdom Metazoa; phylum Arthropoda; class Arachnida; order Araneae; family Linyphiidae; genus Troglohyphantes; species Troglohyphantes excavatus. Next base: position 56,000,886 of record OZ010674.1, on the reverse strand, counting down.
CTACTTCTATACATACCTCCTTCTACTATACACATCATTCTCGGTGAAATTGAACCCACCCAAACCTCTTTGTTATTTTCTTTATTACTACATTAATTACTGAGTGTTTGTGTAATATATATGTATTATAGTGAATCACTGCTGCTTATAGTATGACAAAATATTAACATAAACTGTTTCATAAAATGCCAACATTTGAATTCCTTATATATAAATTTAAAAAAAATACTCCTACACCTTCTCTATCTCATGTTTTAACTTCTTCTTCTCTACCATCTACTTCTATACCTACCTCCTTCTACTCTACATATCATTCACGGTGAAATTTGACCCACCCAAACCTTTTTGTTATTTTTTTATATCACTACATTAATTATTGATTGTTTGTGTAAAATATATGAATTATTGTAGATCCTTGCTGCTTATAGTATGACAAAATATTAACATAAACTTTTACATAAAATACCAACCTTTGAATTCCTTGCATTTAAATTTAAAGTAAAATACTTCACAACTTCTCTATCACATTCTTTAACTTCTTCTTCTCTACCATCTACTTCTATACCTACCTCCTTCTACTCTACACATAATTCACAACGAAATTGGACCCACCCAAACATTTACGTTATTTTTTTATATCACTACCATCAATTATTAATTGCTTATGTATAATATATGAATTATAGTAGTCCCCTGCTGCTTATAGTACAACAAAATATTAACATAAACTGTTTCATAAAATCCCAACCTTTGAATTCCTTGTATTTAAATTTAAAAAAAAAACTTCTACACCTTATCTATATCATGTTTTAACTTCTTCTTCCATATATACTACTTCTATACCTACCGTCTTCTTCTCTGCATATCATTCACGGTGAAATTGGACACAAACCATACAAACACCTCCAGAGACCACCCAAGAAACTTAGCTTCACACCGCCTATAAATTACCTCCAGTCTTACCTCCTTTTGAGGCGGTTGATAAATGATCGGCGCTGACATCTTTGATCCTAAGGCCACCCTCCCACATAATGTCCTCCAGCATCTTCCCATGCTGCGCGAGGGAGATAATTAACAATGCGTGACTCTAACAAAAGGAGCCAAAGGGATGGTGATGCCGGGATTAAGTGCAGAGAGCTTCTCTCTCTCTCTATCTTAGGTTTGGGATGCGGCACGTGATCATCTTAGCTTGAACTGAACTCGGGGAAATGAGAGATGGTTGAAGGTGTTAAGAGGGTGGGAAAGGTATTCGTAGATGATTGAAGAAATGAATTTATTAAGTTGGTGCGAAACTTTGAGTTTCTATGTATGTTGTGGTAACCCTAGATATATTTAAAGTTATTTTTATCTTTATTAGAGGTGTTTTAGATTAACCAACTAACGCTCCCGCGATTATGTCAATTATTTTTTTCTACTTACTTTTGTTAACCAAATGTATAATTCATTGTAAATGATATCTTTCCAAGTCCATCTCAAACAGTTAGATTAAAAAAAATATTGTAAAATGGAGTATTTTCTTAAATTTAAAAAGTGAGAGAAGTGATTAAAAAAACTGGGAATTCCTGACGTGATATCACGTTTCATGATCGTCAGCCGGTTAAGGGAGACCAGAGCCTCAAATTCCGAAAGAAGAAAAAAATCTTCATAAAAGATGCTATACACACTAAGAAGATGTGTACAAAATTTCAAAACAATAAAAGAATTAAAACATATGTTGTTTTAGACGTTTATATACCATTTTTCATCTTTACACACTTTTCGTCTGCAACAATCGTCATTTACTCAAAGTTTGTTTTTTACATTTTGGTCACGTTTAAAATGCTAAGGCTTTGTCACTAATTAACTTAAAACTAAACTGTTAATAGTTTTTAAAGATCTAATATTTGTTTTATAAACGTGTGAATAGCTTTTTTAAATTAAGGTATACATTATTTTTTTGCGAATTATTAAACATAAAAACTTGAATATTTTTTAGGTTTTGAACTTAAAATAAGTTTTTGAAAACTATTAAAACCCAAATATACAAATGTCTATTCATACGTCTGTAGCACATACTTATGACGTCATTTAATCAATTAAAAAACTTTAAAACATTAAAAATTGAAGGAGGAGTAGTGTTTTTTAAAAAAGTCTCTTTAAGCTTAAGAACCCGAAAAATAATAAGAATACATTTTTAAACATATATTTCTTTTTGATTACTGTTCAGAAAAGATGTTCTAATAATATAAAAAAAATGGTATTTCTGAGTTCATTAATAAACAAAATACGATTTGGGGCTCGGGTCTCCCGTAATATAAGTGTTCTTTGTATATAAAGCTTTAGTTGCAATGTTCAACCATTCTAAATTGATAAATATACTTTATAACGAAATATGTTTCAGATACCAAAAGGTTTAGATATATTTTTAAAATATGTATTTGCTAATATATTTAAAGCATATTTTTTTAATTAAGACATTTGCTTGATAAATAAACGACCTTGCAGTGAATATGTGTATTTAATTTTTTTGACATTTCACATGTGATTTATATTTTATTAATCCCTAAAAACAGATTAAAGTAATATGCTTGAAAATACTCTGTAGTCCATTTGAAGCAATTTCTTAGATCTGAACTTATATCAATTTAAACTTGGCCAAACGTAAAGAAAAGTCATAACTGTGGAACCGAGGTCAAATTTACATATTCAGGCAATTTTGTAGCAAAGCTTAATAATGATTCGAAAAACTAATTAGTTGTACTTAAAGTAGAAATGTAATTTTCATGTATTTCTATTAACGATAAAATTATGTATTTTTTAAAGCAATAAAATAGGTTTGAATAGTTTTGAAGATAATGTGTTATATACCCCCTTTAATATAATATTTCTCTAATCAACTCCGAAGATCAGATGATTTAAATAAGATTGTACTGCTATTGCACATTTCAACCCCATTGCAATCCCACTGTGTATTACAACTCCTTGTCCATCCATTCAATCTGCCCCAAATAGGATTTTTACCAGCTCTATTAAGAACAGATTTTTTCAAATTAAAAGCATTGTGAGTTATGTTTAAAGCCTTCTCTACTTAAACAATTAAAAAATGTTTTTTAATATGAATGATTTGAAAATATAAATTAAACTATGAAATTATGAAAACAAAACCAACAGATTCGACATTTTGCTAATCTTTCAGAGGGTTTAATATAAGATTGCTTTAATCAACTTCGAAGGTCAGACGAATTAAATAAGCATGTACTGCCATCGTAAGACATTTGAATCCTATAATGTATCGCTACTCCCAGATCATCAATTCAATCTGTCCCATGTCGGATTTTCTACTTGCTCTATTAAAACAAGATCACATAATCGTGAGCATAGGAGAGTTTTAGAGCACAAAATATCAAAATACATAAACATTCTCTATTTTTAAATAATTATTTAGAAAATTAAAAGCATTGGTTTGTATTTTTAAGTCATTATCTGCTGATTAAACTGTTATGCTGTGAAAACAAACCAACAGATTCGAAATTTTACAAATCCGCCAGAGGGTTTAATATAAGGTTTCTCTAATCAGCTTCGAAGTTCTGGCGGATTAAATAAGCATGTACTGTCATTGTAAGACATTTCAATCCCATAGTGTCTCACTACTCCCAGACCATCAATTCAATATGTCCCATGTCGGAATTTCTACTAGCTCTGTTATAAAAATATCCCAGAATCGTGAGATTGGGAGAGATTTAGAGCACATAATATCAAAATATATAAAAAAAGTCTATATTTTTAAATATTTTTTTAGCAAATTAAAAGTTGGTTTGTATTTTTAAATCATTATCTACTGATTAAACTTGCTATGCTGTGAAAACAAACCAACATATCCGATATTTAGCTAATATGTCAAAGGGTTTAATGTAAGATTTCTCGAATCAGTTTCGAAGGTCAGCCGAATTAAATAAGCATGTACTGCCATTGTAAGACATATCAATCCCATAGTGTCTCACAACTCCTAGACCATCAATTCAATCTGTCCCATGTCGGATTTTCTACCAGCTCTATTGAGAAAAGATCGCGGAATCGTGAACTTGGGAGAGTTTTAGAGCACAACATATCAAAATACATAAACATTCTCTATTTTTAACTAATTATTTAGCAAATTAAAAGCATTGGTTTGTATTTTTAAATCATTATCTACTGATTAAACTGCTATGCTGTGAAAACAAACCAGCAGGTTCGACATTTTATAAATCCGCCAGAGGGTTTAATATAAGATTTCTCTAATCAGCTTCGAAGGTCAGGCGGATTAAATAAGCATGTACTGCCATTGTTAGACATTTCAATCCCATAATGTATCGCTACTCCCAGATCATCAATTCAATCTGTCTCATGTCGGATTTTCTACTTGCTCTATTAAAACAAGATCACATAATCGTGAGCATAGGAGAGTTTTAGAGCACAACATATCAAAATACATAAACATTATCTATTTTTAAATAATTATTTAGCAAATTAAAAGCATTGGTTTGTATTTTTAAATCATTATCTACTAATTAAACTGCTATGCTGTGAAAACAAACCAGCAGGTTCGATATTTAGCTAATACGTCAGATTGTTTAATGCAGTATTTCTCGAATCAGCTTCGAAGGTCAGACGAATTAAATAAGCATCTACTGCCATTGTAAGACATCTCAATCGCATAGTGTCTCACAACTCCCAGACCATCAATTCAATCTGTCCCATGTCGGATTTTCTACCAGCTCTATTAAGAAAAGATCGCGGAATCGTGAACTTGGGAGAGAATCAAAGTATATATTTCACATAGAGTGAAACGATTTATCATTTTGTTTCCCATTCCTCTCTCAGCGCTACATCTTTTTGCTGAAAGAAACTAAAAAAAATGGAAATACAAAGAATAAAAATGTACGTCAGTAATTTCTCTGGAGGATAAAACCAATTTCCCAGTTTCATCGCGCTCAGTTGAACTCTGTGAGTGGTTGATTGCAGATGGTATTTTTTAGTTTTTACTTGCAGTTCTTCCCTTTATTTCATTTTGTTTACTCACGATGGCATCGGCCACGGCCTATCCGTTTCTTTGTTCTGGATAAGTTGATTTTTTTAAAAAGAAAGTATGGGTTCCGGAATAGGAATATCTGGCCTCAGTCCTCATAGATGCATGTTATGAGAGGTTATTTTATCAAAGTATTCGGCTGGGTCGATTTTCAGTAAAAATGATGAGTTTCATAAGTGGAAATAGATTTCTAAAATACTTTTGTCTGCAAAATGCTTTCATATTACTCCCTTTAAAGGTTGCTGTCTTTAGAGAAAGAAAAATATAGCTTTTTCAATAACAATGATAAATATTTCAATATAGTGTGTTGTGTATTTATTGGATAAAAACTTATTCAAAGCTGAGGATCAACTTTCAAAACGCATTTTGTTAAAAAATTCTAAAAATAAATACTTCCTTCAATGAATTTTCCTCCAAATGTTCTGCAGAAATAAACTATACTTTCCATCCTCCAAAACCTATTCTACCTCATTTAAATTAACTCGTATTGGTATTTGACGTCTGACAAACTTAAAACCTAACGTACTTAAAGTAGTTGTTCAGAAGATGGTTCTACACATTATTTAAGGTCGATTGCTTAAATTGAAACTGAGTTATTACGATTAAATTTGCTTACTGACCATTCTTTTGGCGCACCATTCAAGCATTAGGAAAAATACACATTTTTTAATCATTAAAGAAAAACAGTTATTTGCATTTTCCCACAAATCCCTTTAATGTGGCACAACACGTTTTGATCGTTTGCTCATCAACATATTATGTTGAAAAGTAATACTTTGTAATGCAAATGAGTTTAAAGTGTAAAAAAAAAGTTATAGATGAAATGCTTATGCCTTACTTAATACATCTATTTATGTCAAAAGTAATATGAAATGTAACATAATAAATTGCAAAAATTTTCTATTTTATTATTACATGTTGTACAAAATTGTTAATAGTTAGAATACGAATTTCTATTTCATAAACACCTAAAGCAACCGTGAAATCCTACAAAACAAATCACTCAAAGAACACAATATTAAATAAAATATATTTACACTAAATCGTATTCTTGTATAAACTTTTGATATTTAAAATATCGTATAAAATTAATTCACAATATATATAAATATAAGGATATTTAAGCATATGGATATTCAGGCAATGTCCTTTTATCTATATGGCACTGCATGCAAATGGATTTGAAGGGATCAAATGAAACAACCGACGACACTGAGCACATTTATATACATTTATGCAGGAAGTGAAATTAATTTAATACTGATTGACAGATGGGTTAGAGGACAAAATATATTTACATAAAGACATGGCCTGCTTGAAAGATTAATGCGTTGGCCTAAAATGAGAAGATTAAGGTTTCTCAGTGGTTGTGATCATCTTTTAGGCCATATATGCTTTGTTGTATATTTGGAATGTATTTTGGCATATTTATTAAACCATAGTAATGCTATCATTGTTTACTACACCACATAAGATTTTTACAATATCTGTCGCAAATGTTTTATTGTTTTTGAGCATTAAGAAACATTTATGTTTTCTTTTTTATCATAAGTAATTGCATATATATTCAAAATGATACATAAGATGCGATCATATATAAGTATGTAAAAAGTAAATATGCGTTAATATTATTGTAACTATAAGTTTATATGTTTTGTTGTATATTTGGAATGTACCTTGGCAAATTTATTAAAACACAGTAATGCTATTATTGTTTATTACACCATATAATATTTTTACAATATCTGCGACAACTGTTTTATTGTTTTTAAGCATTAAGAAACGTTTATGTTTTATTTTTATCATAAGTAATTGCATATATTCAAAATGATACATAAGATGTGATCATATATAAGTATGTAAAAAGTAACTATGCTTTAGAAAATTGTTTTTTTAACATTTATAAAACGTTAATTTGTATAGTGTCGTCAATAATTGTGAAATTTTAATTTTATAAAGGTTGTAAAGGTCTTATAATAGTAATATATTATCTGTCTAAATTAATTTACCATATTTGAATAGTGGATATAAAGTTGAGTTTGAAATACAAGTACTAACACATTATGATTTGTGATTTCCGTATGACATTAGTTTGTATTGGCTGAAAATAACAAATACCTACTATTTCCATCAATCCTACTGACGCAAAAGCAATTGTTTTAATTATTGTAGCTTTGTTTTGACTACTTGTAATGTTAGATATTTCTTAATGTTTATGTTTTTTTCATGTTTTCTTAAAAAAATAGATATTTGTAAAATTTATAAGTTGTACCACAAACTTTAAAAGTTTGAAACATTTGTAAAATAAATTATTTTTAAGTACGTAAAAATTTAAATTATTAGAAAAGTTATTAGAAAAACTGAAAAACTCTGGACTTGATACCACTTCCATGAGCGCCAGTGGGATACAAAGGAATTATATATATATATATATATATATATATATATATATATATATATATATATATATATATATATATATATATATATATATATATATATATATATTTTAATTTGTATCATTATTTTTAAAAATAAGAAAATATTACCTACATATTAATGCCGAATTCAATCCATCAAGCATTTAAATGTAGTATATACTTTTTTTTCTAATGGAATCATGAATATCTTTTCATTTCCAAATTTAATTTAGGATTGGAATCTTTATGAATAAATTGAAAGTAACACGTTCTCTTCAGTAATACAATATAATTTAGGACATGTATACGTCAAACTATTTAATTTCTAATATATATAAATGTACTCGAGCTACATAAAAAATTAACATTTAAACCATTCACGATTTAAGAAGGCTGTCATAAGCTTAAATATTTTGACAGTTTCCCCGTTTATTTCGATAAGCATTTTAAGTGCAAAATGGCAATAAAGTGTCTTCCCAAGAAATCTCAAGATAATCTTTGGCAGCTGGATATTTTTTTATTTTCCAACAAAAAATTTAACTTTATTTAAAAAGCGGATGTTTTTTTTAAATATGGCATATTTGAAAGTGCTATCTTATTATTATGTTTAATAATTTGTAAATTATTTTGCATCGCTTTATAATAAATACACTCTAACCAAATGTGTTTTATTTATGGTATATTTATGTTTATCTATATAATTTAATATGTAGTACACAAATAATAAATAGTGCTGTGCATAATAATAGTTACATATATCGTATTTGCATATATATTATATATATTTTCAGCATTTATATCTCAATAAATTTTAAATGAGATACAATGATGATGTTTGTGAAAGATGTTATTAATGAACTCATGAATACTCTACATGTTTTGTGATTTGCGTGTAATTGACGAAAATATACGAATATTAGGTAAAATCAACATGGACAAATATATCTCTATTTTCTCTTAAATTATAAATGCTTATAGTGTAGAATTTTTAATCATAAAAAAGCATAGACATTAAATTATTTACTGTTTAATATTATGTCAAAAATATTACTACAGATTAGATTTTTTAGTACTTACGCCTGTTTTCCAGTTTACGCAGCATATAAATCAAAATGTTATAATAAATTGAAAACACTGTAATCATTTTTAAAATAACAAATATTTATAATTGTATCTTAGCAATTATATGGTATAAATATAAAATATATATGAAATGTTTCAAAATATAATAAACACATATGCCATTGTAATGAAATTAAACAATTTGTATCGCGTACTCTTAGAAGAACCATATAATTTATAAATTATAAAATTATTAATTAAAATTATTAATTAAAATTAAAAATTAAAAATTATTAAATTAAATTATAAAATATATATGAAAGGTTTCAAAATATAATAAACAAATATGTCATTGTAATGAAATTCAACAATTTGTATCGCGTACTCTTAGAAGAACCATATAAATTATAACTAGATTAGGAAACCGTAAATTTACAATGGTCAATCATATTTTCTCATATGCTGGAAAATATAGCTATAAAACTATCTATGTAACCAGCGTTATCCATTGATATATTATCTTATATGTTTGTCCTATTATCATGTCCCCATCACCTGTATATATGTCATGTTCCCGTTACGTGTCTATATATTGTTCCCCTTATTACGATTGTAACGCCCTCTATATATTTTATGCCGCCCCCGTTGCGCTGGAATGCGTCAGTCATGTAACTGCCCTCTTACGGTGAATGCGTAATTTAGGTTCGTCCCACCCCGAGTTATTGTAACGTTAGGCTTATGTGATTAAAAATGTTTATGTTCAATCCTTGAGCAAATATTTAGTCTATACGCCTTATATCTATTTATTAAAATAGAATAAAAAGTGTTTATTCATAATGCACCAAAAATAATTATAACGATTTATACAATCATGTTTAATTCTCACCATGAATAGTTAAACTTTTATTTAGTTATCATACGACTATTAGTTTCAGAATTATTTTAGGCACTCTCTATCAAACAACCGATGGAGTAATAAGTGTTAGACACATTTTTGAAAAGAGCAATTACTTTAAAACAATTTAAATACAAAGTGAATATGTATGAGAATCATATACATGGTCACATATTATTAGGAGATGACCAAAATTTGTATAAATGACGTTTAGTTGTATTGGCTTAATGAAACGTTAATTTCCCCCAACTACTCGCTTATATTTTAAATATGACTACAGATGAAAAAAACATTTATACAGCTTCTCAAGTTAATTTGGGCATGTTCCGAGTAATAAAAAAGATAAAACATGTATGTTTTAAAATCAATATAGTAGTTGAATCATAGTAAACATAATGGATTTGAATATGTAGTTAAAATGTCAGAAAAATACTGAACATAAAATAATTATTTGTAACCACCCAGTATTACACAATCATAATAAAGAAGTTATGATAGAAATCCAGAATTATATTATTCATAATTTGCATTTTTTATGTAACTTAAAAATCTTCGCACCACATTAAAACCCATACCAATTTCAATTACAAATTCAACCACACATATTGCAAAATGTAGATATACAGATAATTCTTCAGACAATATAAAGAAAATGTATCATTAAAAAAACATACTTTTTTTAATGGTTAGCATATGTGAGAATCTTTCTTCTTCTCGCAGACTCCTTAATATGCTTTTAATGCTTCCACAGAAAAAACAAATATGTAATGAACATCACAGCAACATTTTAATTACTACTGCATCAGAAGAGGTAAGGACGTTTTACGGTCAATTACGCTTAATTGAAAACGTGCAGGGCATTTCAAGTAATGGAAAAAATACAAACGTGCTGTTTTAAAAGGAGGTCTTTACATTTCAGGACGGGGAAAATGTAAATTAGAAGACATTTAAAGGAGGGGGTTGCCTTGCATTTGAAATCTAGAAGTGCGTTAAATATTTAAGTATTGTCACGTTTTTTACTTTAAATATATAAGAAGCGTCGTTTTAATGGTATGAGTGTCAATGAGTAATCCCTTCAATTAAAACTATTCATATTTTTTTTCTAACAGCGTATCGTAAAAAAATGGATTTTAAAAGCTTTTCATATTTTTCGCTTTTATGGATTTTTTTTCCGAATTTCTATGAAAATGGAGTGTTGTTTTTTATACTTTATCATTTTTTTGCATAGTGTTTTTTAAATTTATGTGCATCATGCATTTAAAATAAGTACTTCTTCTTTGAATATTATGTAAGTTATTGTAAACTATTTTAATATAATAAGGGTATTGTCAAATATTTTTCAGTTAATCATGCAAGTGTGCATAATACTGATGTAGCTTTTCACTGGATGAAAATGTGAGTTATAAAATTTTAAATTAAAATTTGATTGTCGTGCCAATTTTATATTTTAGTGTAAGGTAGATGGATGTTACTTTACTCATTGCAAGGTAACTTTACTCCACCTGTTGAAACCAATTTCACATTTGAAAATAGGCGGGCCATTCAGTGAAAGAAGTCGATAATATATTTTTCCAGTGAGGATTGGTAACTAAGCTGCCCAATGTTTTCCTCGATTTCTCTTTCCACACAGGGATAGTACTTAAATAGATAAAATAGGATTAATTACGGTAGGGGATATTAAGCTCACAAGACATATGGTATTTTGAGGTGCGATTATAATTTAGGATTGATTAAATTAATTAATAAGTTAACATTTAATTAACGAGAATACATTTTTGATACATTTATATATTCGATCATTTCATTAGAGAATGGGAAGCAAGTCTTTCCAGCAAGATAGTCTAATATCAATAATAATATAAGTATTATCGCTTTCAGAAAGTTATTGTGGGGTGCAAAGTCTGACTCATGGATCAAGACCCATTCGTCCATTGGTTACTTGCGGCATCCTGCTTTCTGTCGGCTTAGTTCGGATTTGACCAGAGTCCTGAGCTTTCTCATTGGAGTTCGGTAGATGTTTATTTGGTTTGGGGGACATAATGTCTTCTTAAAATCTGATCTTTTGTTAAGCTCCCACCCAAGTTAAATCCCATTTTATGATGGGACAAATTGGATAACTATATTTTGGCTCAGATAAAACTGTTTATATCCACTCTTAAGGGAGACCCAAGCCCCAAAATCCAAAGCAATTGCAATTTTTTTCTTTATAAAACGATGCTAAACGTTTTTAAGAAGGTGTGTACAAAATTTCAAAACAGTAAAAGAAAGAGAACATATTTTTTTTTTATGTTTATATACCATTTATCATATGTGTACATACTTTTCGTCTGCAACAATCGTTATTTACTCAAAATTGTTTTTTAAAATTTTGGTTACGTTTGAAATGCTAAGGCTTTGTAAATAATTAGCTTAAAACTAAACTGTTAATAGTTTTTGAAGCTTTAATAGTATGGTTAGCTTTTTTAAATTAAGTTATAAAATATTTTTTTTACAAAATAAAATTTAAAAACTTATAAATTTGAATATTGTTTGGTTTGTGAACTTAAAATAAGTTTTTGAAAACAAAACGCAAATCTTAAAAAGTCGATTCAAACGTTTGTAGTATATATATCGACGTTATTTAATCAATTAAAAAAATTAAAAACATTAAAAATTGAAAGAGGAGTAGTTTTTTTTAAAAAAGTCTTTTTATACTTAAAAAACGCAAAAAATAACAAAAATTATTTTTTTAAATATATTTTTGTTTTTGATTATTGTTCAGAAAAATATGTTCTAATAATATAAAAAAAATTGTATTTCTGAAATCATTAATAAACAAATTAGGATTTGGGGCTAAGATGTTCCTTAACATTTTTGAGAAAAATACGAGAAAATACAAGAGTGTTAAGGATTTAACTAGTTTAGCACCTGATGATTTTTTGAATAAACATAATAACTTTATACACATAATGGCAAGCAGACTTTCATCCAATTATATGACATGGACCACACATTACCTTAGCCTGGAATCGAGCAAAGACCTATTGTGTAGTAGCCCATTATCATACCGATCACAATGTTGGGTGACAGTTAAAAATTAAATGATTGTTTTTTTACCGTAGCAAATGATACTAAATTCTATTTTTTTGAATTTCGGAATAAAAACTGTTTGCCATCTGTTATACTTATTTATCGATGTTTAAATTTTGAATTAAAACAATTTATACATTATCACGCAATTATCACCATAATATTTTTTTGTGTTATAAACCAGTAAACTATTTAAGAAATTTATTACTAAAGTTTAAGCACATATTTTCCATGATAATAAAATTCAAGTATTCGCATACATTCTTCTTAATAATTCAAAATGCATATTAAATGTCTCAGTTGACATAAGAATGCCACTAATCCAAATCAGATTAAAAATATTTATTTATAAGTTTGCATGTTTGTTTACAAACAAGATACGATGCTTACAAAGTATACAATTTCAATTTTCCAGGTAATTGATAATAAAGTTTATACACGAGTAACAACACAGATCGGATTAGACGTCTACCAAATAAAACTCCTCTCAATTTGCACGGAAATTTCCTGTAGAAAATTTCCCTAGCGGTTGTTTTATAATTGGATTTTCCCAATGGGATATTTTTTTCCAGTTTATAATACGCTTTCTCTTAAAGATTAACTTGCTTTCCGTATAGTTTTTCCAAATGCAAACAACACATTTGATAGTTGGAAATGAATCCCGAAATGAAAAAAAACAGTCCCAAGGGTAATCAAAGTTGCGAAGAAATAAGACTTATTCGTTATTTTTCCACTGCACACCGCTATCTGTCTTAAATGTTTTTTTTTACGGGAACAATAAGACAAGTGATCCGAGAGAGCAAAAACAAAAACAAAATAAGAAACAAAACAATGCGTTTTCCCACCGTTTTGTTTGATGAAAAAAAAATAGCAAATTAATGGTTTCTCAAAAAAAAAAAAAAAAAAAAATAGCACAGTGGAAGTACATGTTCGGAAAACGAAACAGTTTTTTGCTGCTCCTCTTTCGCCTTATCAGCCGGGGAAAAAGTGCATAGTTGCAAAAGAAATAGTTCGTAAATGCATTTTAGTTTTGGGGAAACGTAATCCATCACGAGGTGAATTTAAGCCCCGTTCCAACACCTGAAGAGAAAATGCAGTTAAAATCAGAAGCATTAGTAAGGTAAGTACTTTAAAGCTGGAAATTGATTTTAACTGTAAAATAACAAAATAATTTAAGTATTTTTAAATAGTATGATTTATTACATTTTCGACACAGAAAAATCGATATTAATAAAAATATCTTTGAGCAAAAGAAAAGTGCACAAGTCGAACATTTATATAAATATTAAAGAAACTAAGGTCGGTTGCATTAATCATCCATGCTACAACTACACTATAACTCCAATTATCCTGATCAATTTTGTTCAGGTTCCATCCAGATAATCGAATAGCCGAATAATTGGTTAATTCACGAAAAAAATATGTTTCTTAGTCCAAAAATGAATTTTCCTTTATAATATAATGTAATTATATGACAATAAAAAACAATATAATTCACCGATAAAAAAATTAAATGTTCATTTTGCTGATTTTTGTTTCTCAAATCGATTGGAATCCGTATGTTTGTTGAGTCGTTTTGTTTGAAACGGATAACTAGTTCTACTGTTAACTAGTTCTGCTGTACATATTTATGTATTGTTAGAAACTATTCCAGATGACAGACTGTGGTGAGGCAATTAAATCTGCCACTCCACCTGTGTTCCCACCCAAATTGGGGCGCCAGTCTAGGTGCCATAAAACGTTTAAAAAGGAAATCCTTGACAAAGAGAGTCGAGCTTGGATTCAAAAGGCCATAAATAAAAGTCAACTGGAGAATTAGTTCCCATAAACCAGGGCCCATAAAAGTGAAAGACATGTGGTCCTTTCATCTCGTCGGGCCCCTTTCTCCTCATCAGGCCCAATAGGGTGAAAGAGATGTTTTACCAAATCACGGGTGTGGAATTATTATGCCCGCGATCCAATGGGATAGAATCTAGGGGCTGTACCCACGCCCCCATCGACAGTACTCTCCTTCACGTAGATACTCTCTAATAACACTTAGTACTTGTACACTGACTAACTTACTCAAAGGACTAAGACCTCTCCTTTCCCTGAGATCTCGCTCTCCTATATTTTGGACGAGCACTTGGCGGAGACTCTCGTAATGTTTATGTAAAAACACTTTAATCAATCTCGTGTTTGAGAGATGCTCCGGGACGGACTGTCAGCCCCTGTTTGCCTGGTGAGTCATGCAACCAATTGTCCTCGCACTTAAAATAAATCAGTATTTCATAAAAGTTTAAACGTTTCCTTGCTTTAATTATTGTTAAGTTTTTGCATTTTTATGCATTTTCTTCCCAACAGGAAAATCTACGTTCCGGTAAATTAATATTGAAATCACAACGCAATGTCTCTCTTTATCTATACGATCTAGCCAAAGTAAATAAATGTATTAATCTGAATTTTAACGGTAAACTTAATGTTAATTCAAACATTGCATTCTCCGAGCATTCACGTTAATACACAGACTCAAAACAAGAGTTGTGTATTTGTTTTGTAGATATAGATTTTTTTATAGATAGTTAGATGATGAGTTTTATAGATAGTTAGATGAACTAAGACGAAACCCCACTTTGCAAACCTCGACACCTCGGCCAACATGAGAAGTTATGAATCGCTATGATACGATAACACACTTTTACATTTCTCATAAAATTTAATCCTTTGCACTCCAAAGGCGCCTTTTAGGCACCAACATAACGCCCAGTTCTTTTGTTTCCCTGTTCTTTAAAATAAACGAGAACAGCAGAATAATGTGTTTAGAACATCAATCTTTTATGCGACTTGTTCTCTTGCAAATACAAAACAGATTAAGTGTTTTTCCCTTTATGAATATAACAAAAAATATGTGGAAAAGAACTTAAAGAGGAATAACTGTTCCATAGAAATAACACAAATCGCAAAGGGTTCGCGGAGTACCAAAGGGTTAATTTTATACACTATCAAAGTAATAATTAAAAAATGATCGATATATATTCACTTCAATAGCGTTGATAAACTGAGTAATTCATAGAATAAGTGTTGATTCTGTTAAACGATTAATAAAATGAATTTTTTTATACTATCACAGGTTGATATTATTCCCTGTTTACTGTATATAAAACAGGGTATGAAAAGTTTAAATATGGCATACAAAACTAAACATGCCGTCCTTTTTCTGTAACTTTCGCAAGATTTTTTTTAAATTACGTTTTTTTTGTTGTTATTATTTGTTTTTCTATTTCCAACTAAACAAATAATTCGATAACAGCGACCACACAAATCATATTTATATTTACTAATTTAATCTGTACGATTATAAAAATAAAGCACTACATTGTGAGATTTCACAAGCACTTTATCATGAGCATAAACAATTTTATTGCCCTGAATGGCACAGAAAACCCAAGATCAGAGGCTAATGCAATATTATTTCCCTTATCCCGTGAGGTCTTAACATTTATGAAAGAATTTTTCTACAGCACCCGCCGCCTTCCAGATATTATACCACCCCATAAAGCACACACTTATAAGAGCAGTTGCATTAGTAGCCCGGGGCGGAAATAAATCAAAGGCCATATTTTCGGAAGAACTTTTCGAGCTTTCTGGCTGTTTCGTAATGATATATTGATGGCTGTACTTCTGAGGGTTAACGTTACGAAGACATTTGCTGGCTGCGTGTTCAATTGGCCTAATGCACCGGATGTTCTTTGGATGGGGAGAAAGATGCCGGATGAAGAAGAGCAGATGTTTATCCATTCATCGAATGTGTTTCTTACTAATCCTTAAGACCGAACCGTAATTTTTATCTACTACTATCAGTGTGACCCCGCTTTGCAATTTGCAGAATTTGTAGTTGTATTCTAATACATTGACATACTTTTGTTTTGCGAATAGTTTACTATAATCTGTGATCAGTCAATTCTTTAACCCTCCTGGCGGCATCGACGAGATATCTCGGAAACTTTTCTGTACGGAAAGTGGCACAGGACGAGTATACTCGTCTAGCTTTTCTACACGCTGAGCGGCACCGACGAGTATATTCGTCTCTAATCTTTTTTCCTTCCCCCCGACCTCCCATAGCGTACTAATTAGGGGGATGGGCTGAAAGACATATGGGAGTTCTTTCCCCTTTTGGGGGAAGGACTCAATTCACTTTTGTAGAAGACGGCAACCTTTTAGTTATCTACTTGATAAGCGTAAAGAGATGATTTATAAACCTAATATTGATTTTTTAAATTAATTTCAGATTTTGCTAACATTAAGTATTCGAATTCATATTTAGATGGAATGTCGATATTATTAATTGCAGAACGAATCTGATAATGTGCTGAATATAATAATTGCTATTGTAAAAAAGTTAAAAGATAAGTTATGAAAAATAATATTTTTTTGTTCTGATTTATTGTAAAATTAAAGAATTAAAAGATTAGGGATTAATTATACTCTTTTATTCGGATTTAAAGTGGAAGGATGGTGACAATTGAAAAGTTTTAACTGAAAATTCTAATAGTTTTTGAGCTTATTAATATGTATTAAAAATACATTTCAAATAACAATAAGTTATTTAATTTAATTAAAATTCTTTCATCTAATTAAAACTAAGTATATTTGTACTAATAAAAAGTATTACATCATATTAAAACTATTTTAGTGTTTTACTAAAATTATTTAATTACTTATTAAATTTATTACTTTAGTACATCAATTAAAAGTGTCGGCAGTAAATCTTCAAATATTTTGTAAAAATGAAAATCAGCGGATAGTTTTCTGAACGCACTCTGAAAAGTTCATAAATATATTTTTTTCATAAACTGCAGTAAAATGTTTTAAAGGATTTTACAGTTTTAAGCCCCTTTTTGTTGCTAGAAATAATAAATGTTATTTATTTATTGATTGATTAATAATCGGTTACAAAAAAATTATAAATTTATTGGAATTAACTCATAACAAATCGCAACGAATATATTTAGATTTTAAGAAAAAAAATTAACTTTTCGAAATATTTTTCGAGATATCAAAGCGTAAAATATAGGAGCAGTGTTATTATCTTAGGTTTTATCAGCATATTGGCATGCTGAAATTCTCGAGATTGGATAATCTCTTGTTCTATCCCAGACAAATTTAATTGGAAACTTATCATGTAATGAGAGTTATTGCACGTTATACCTTTCATGGATCATATGACCTTTGTATTAACTTTATTTTAAAAGCTTGTAAAGTGCAATGACAACTCAAGTGCCCTCCCTGTCATCTAACCGTAGTTAAAAAATCGAGGCATTGTTCCCGAAACTTTTTGTTTTATGTCCAGTAACCTCATCAATATTCCATTGTATAGATATAGTACGACGATACTCTAAACAAATTATATAATAATATTAGAAATTTTAATAAATGTGCATTGTAAGCTTTGATTTTAACCTAATAATAATATTTAGGGTTTTTTGGACCTCATAATTACACGTAATCCCAATTCTAGTTTGTGTATGCATTTTTGAGATAATATGTTAGCTGCTTTAGTAATATATTTGTAAGACAATTTAGACCGATTCAACTTACATTTAAAACCCAATTTATATATATTAGGTACCAAGTGCGCTTTTTTAATCTTAATTGTCCTATTTAATTACGAACTCGAAAAGTCTCTTTATAGTCTTTTTTTTATTCTCAATACAATAATTCATACATACATTAGCTTTTTTAATAAAAAGTTTAGTGCCAGAACCACTTAAGTTGCATAAATTAAATTAAAATGGGTATTTATTAAACCTTAAAATTAAGAATTATGTGTAAAATATTTAAAAGACAAGAAACACGCACGACATGAATGCAGCCACTTGGCTTTCTACTAATAATTGTACTGAAATCAATTTTGGCATTAAAACTTCAGAATGATTACGAATAGTGCGAACAATGAAACTGCAATTTTAGATTTTAACATATTTTGTAGTATCTGTTTTAAATTACATGAAACCCCATTCAGCCAGGCAAACAAAAATATGAATATTATTTTATGGTTGTCTTTGTAAAAGAACAACTTAAGGATTTTTTTTATTAAATCGTTAATAGACACTCCAATTCAAACGCTGATGATTATGAAGTGCCATATAAGAAATTATTAAATGAATTGAGGTATATAAGAATATTCAAATTCAGTTCGAAAATTCAACCTATTTCTAAGAATCAATTGCTTGTTAGTAAATCCATAAAAATTACAAAATAGATTGCAGAGATTTTTTTTTTTAAATGTTAATTCTTTTCAGAGAAAAGTTTAAAGATTGAAAATCTTTCGTAGTTCTATTAGTATTAATTTACACATACATAAATCCATTATAATCATATGTTACATTCTTTCCTTGTCTACTTGCTAAGTTGTACAGTTTGTCTGTAGTCAAATCGGGTCGGCTGCTTCCATAGTCCCATTGTTGGCGAAAACTGGTTGATTTCAGTAGGCGATGGGTATACAGTGAGCCACATGTGTTATGCAAGGCGAGCAGACACAAATGACGACTTCAATTTACATTCTGCCCTGCCCTACACTGGGTTTAGGGGAACTAAAAGGAGTTAGAAGAAATGGTCCTGAGATGTTGTGCTTTTTATGTGGCTAGTGAATGTCAATTGCTAACCGGTCTCCTTGCCGAAAAGAAAAGCCCAAAGAAACACGATTCCTTTGTACGGCTGCCACTGTGACCAGGTGTGTTTCCAGGGGTAATTGAAAAACGCTTGCGAGTGGAAGGAACAAAGCGAGTCAACGATCGCCCCGGACAAAGTCTGTGAGATGGGGACGAGAAAGCATATTGACGAGGAATAGAAAACTGTGATTGACAAGTTTATTAATATGAGTGGGAAAGGAAAGAGGTTTTTATAAGATAAACAATGTGTGATTCCTGTATTTGGATAGATGTTCATATCACATTGCACGGAATTTATATTAACAATTTTCTATTTACGACAATATAGAATAACAAATACCCATTTTTTTAATTCATTTTATTACAAGGGGAAAATCATTAATTAAAAAAAAACAGATTAGGAGAGGTTGTATTTACATGTTTTAACAGCGTTTTGATGTTGAAGAATTTTTAAATGGCCTACATAATTTTTAAAATTCAAATTTTAACTTAAAATAAAGCTTGAAAACCATTAAAACCAAATATCTAAATATTTATCAACATAGATTTTTATTTTAAATTTATCTTACAATATGTAGTACATTTACTGCGTCTCACAAAGACTAAGGTGTTGTTTTTAAATTAAAAGTTAAGGGACGATGTGAGTATTATTTTCTTTGTCTGGCTACATCAGTGATTCCCAACCTTTAGATGGTCGCGGATCGCAAACACGAAAACTTGAAAAGACGGGGACCACTCCTTTCTAAATGCACAAAATAAATACCAAAAATATTTGAGTATTCGACAGTGTATTTGTGTAGTAAATATGATGATGGGTAAGGACTTCATCTTTCTAAGGGCCGTTTTTCCCATACTGGGAAAACCGGAGCCGGTGACTGCACCGGCGATCGAAGGCGTTGTTATCCAATTAGAACTTTTCACGTTTCCGTGTGCCTTATCCTATTCATTTGATAGTTATATCGAATTACATAAAATATGATCGATTTCTTTTTCAAAAAAAATTAAACCATAATGCACCATTTATGGAAAATTATCGGTATAAATATTTAAAGCTAATACTGTTCCATCTTATGAAAGAAAATAAAAGTTTGATAATTTGCCTTTAATTTAAATTATATTTGCAATAAATCAAAAGACTTACCGAACAATTTTACTTTCGAAAAGACAGATTCTCGTAGAAACTATCATTAGGGACTTTTACATATAAGCAAATTTGTTTGTTACGCTTTCACAACCAAACGCTGCGTTGTTTGATTTTCTTCAAATTTGGCGTGAATTTTTCTTAAGTCATTCAAATCGACTTATGTGTTTTCTTTTAATTTAAATTTTTTGTGGGTAGTGTGGCCTGCTGTTCCCATAACTATTAGTTTATGTGGTTCTGAAGAATTAAAATTTTGAAAGAACGGGAAGATGTTTTCTAATATTCTAAATTGTCTAAGTAAAAATCAATATTAATATAGAAGATAGAATGTTTTCTTTGTTTTTCCGAAAACTTAAAAAAAATAATACACTGTACTCGGGTACAACCTAAGTTGAACCTGAAGCGGAAGCTATGATATATGTAAATATTCAATTACTTTAGGCTCAGCTTAAGTTGTCCCCGAGTTTAGTTAGTTTCTGAAATAAATGATTCAATTTTAACCACGGACATATTCAGATAACGAGGACAGACCTGAGCTGCACAACCTTCATCTAACATAGGCGTGAAGACTTTGGACCATGGCAGATTTAACGTGCACCATCTCACTATACACGGCTGATGTTTCGTACGGAGGAACGAAACTGGCAATTGTCCAATCACGAGCTTGCTGCACTGTTAAAATCGATATTTGAAGCCACAACCCTCCAATTATGAGTCTAATATTTTACCGCTGATTCACCTACAGGTTGTCAGTCATTCAATTTGAATATTGAATTGTTTGTGGTCCGTCAATATCCAATTTGACATACCACACCCATGGGAGGTTGATAATATATACTTGTCGAATTCAATGAATTGGGAAACCTATTATTCAATGACTACATGTTTTGATTTTTTAAATAAAATTTTATTTTAGTAACGAAGTTTATCTAAAGTTCAATTATCTGTTTAGTAAATTCTTTATTAAAACTATGCAGAAATGTTTTTTATTATAATTATAAAGTAGCAAATAAGATCTTTTATGAAACATTTACAGATTTATTATTTAAATAAAATCGAAAATCTTACGCAATTATCTTGGAATTAATTTAAAATACTCTTTTCCTAGTTTTATAAGTTCAATGGAAGGCTAGTGGTAAAGTCGTAAACTTTGTAATTGGTGTGCTGCGAGTTCAAATATCGACTTCTAAAGCGCAGCGAGGTCCTGATCGGAGGGTTGCCAGCTTCGTACGCGTAGGTTTTCACACGCAAAAAAAAAACGTCCATTCTGAATATATTGGTGCGCGTTTCATCTGTCGTGGTTTGAAGTCGCCGAGCCTATGTCTGGTGCATGGGGTGCATGCTCAGGTCTTGTCCTAGTCAGCTGATCACGGTTCAAAATTACGAGGATGTGTTCCCGAGTTTTTCCTTATGGATAGATCGTGAACTGACGCCCACTGTGTAACTCTATTGTTATGTCTCCCAATTCCCTCAACAAACCCCTAGCTTTTCATTATGTTGTACAGAGAGCATTCTGTGTAACATTCCTGCGACAATTACTGTCCCGCTGCTACCTGCTGACTAAAGAGGCGCATTGTTTGCGAAAACTAGTTGCCTCCATACTGAAGCTACGTGTAATGAATGCAAAGTTAGTCTTCCTGAGAAGAGTGCGAATATTGCTCATATTCGCACCCTGCACTGGGTTCAAGAGGAGGGACTTGTTAGGAATGAATGTGTTTCTTTTGAGAGATGTGGATTGTATTGGTCAAGTAACCCCAAGTTGCGCTGTTTTTTTTTTTTATTCTAAGCTATTTTTTTAAGAATAAATAATCTGATTACATTCAAACCTGTTTTGGTGCGATTTTTTTTTGTGCGGTATATGAAAATTTCAATCAAATTGGAACATAATTGATTATCTGGCTACCAAGACATATACAAGCGCCTTGTGAAACAACGGTCGTCGCAAAAACTGATCACTGACTACATGGTAACTGAAAAAAAGTCAACTCTAAACGAGTGCGGGGTAGTATCTTCAAGCTTTACACCGGGAAAACCGGAGTCGGCTACGGCACCGGCAGCAGGAAGCAATGTTATTCAATTAGAACTTTTTTACGTAGTCCGATTCGACATTGTATACTGTAACATTGCATCTGGCACCGGTGTCATCACCGGCACCGGTTTCCCCGGTGTGTGAAAAAAGGCCTTAAACTTACACTGTTTACTTTAACAAACACCCCTTTTCAATGGTTGTGAATTTTATTACAATATACTCGTATCATTGTCTGTAAAGAAAAAATCTTCATCCCGCGTAATATTTTGCTATTTCTTCGTATATACTTGTAGTGATTAACAGCTTAGGACGGAACACTATTAATTATTTTTAATTATAGTAAGACTTTTAAATATAACTAAAATTGTATGATATTTTTACATTTCGCGGCTTTAGTGATTCTTAAAATTTTAATTGTAATGGGATTGGTAAAATACTGTCTATACCATAAATCTGCAACTTTATTTTGAAATACTTGGGAAATCAATAGTGGGTAATAAAAAAATTATATAATCCACACAACCATGAAAAATAAGCATATATTCAGTTTTTTTTTTTTGTATTAGGAAAATAGTAAAATGCAGGCTCTCAGTTATCGAACACATCTTCTAAATGTTGAATCTTTATTTGTTGGGCAAAGGCAAAAGTTGTAAAAAAGCCCTACTTCCTTGAATAGAAAACAAATGCTATCTGTAGAAAACACTCCCCAGTGCGACAATGCACACTACAAACCACAGGACCATTCAAACTGAATCTTCCTTTACTGAAGACGACCACATCTGGCGAACTAAAGTGAAGGTTAGGTCCACACCCCTGTTCCACACCGGGCATCTCTTTTGTGCACTAATGATCTGTTGCCCACGGGCGAAAGGGGAAGCGTTGTCGCGAAAGAAGAAGACGAACCCCTCCTTCCTGGGTCCGGTCCCTCATTCCGCTAATTGAAGCAATATATCACTGTCACTTGCTAAACCGCAAAAAGGGGGGAAGGAACTTGGCACTTAAAACTACCTTGCCGCTAAGAAGGCCACACGCTTTTAAGATGGGTGACGCTCGCCAGGTAAATGGAAATTGGACTTCGGTCACTGGGAGGGTATTGGTTAGTACATAAATCAAAATATTTTGAATTCTTATTTGTAAATAGATGATTTACAATAAAAATGCAAAACTCGTTGTTTTCGTAACACATTTTATAATTAGTACTTAATTTCCAAAAAAAAATATCCAGTTTTAATTTTATTTTGGTTATATAAAAGCAAATGTGTACGTACTATTGTTTCATTGTAAATACGAGTGAAATTTTAATTAGAATTTAACTTAATTGTCATTATTTTATATGTAGTGTTGATAGTTAAGGGTAAATGTCGGTGATTAGAAATATAATTAATACATTTGAAACAAACTTAGTACTTTTAATAACAAAACACTTAAGAAAGTGTTTGTTCCTGAAATTGCTAAGTAAATTATACTTAATTAAAATACTTACAGGTATTTCAGTAATTTTAACTTTTTACTTTTACAAATATTGATGTTGCCTACATAGTTATATTATAGTACTAAAATAAGTTTGATCAAGCACATTTACGAACAATATGTTTTCAGTGAAATGTTAATTACGATTATGTCTTGAGTTAAAAATTCGCTATTTTACAAACCCCGCGCTTATAAAAATGCAATTAAAAATTATTGTAGAGTTACAGTGCTATCCACATATACTTTAGTAACAAATATTTCGATGGTCCTTCCTGATGACAAAAGCCATTTAACATTTGAAACAACAGCTAATTGCTTTTGCACGTTGTTGTTTGGATCTTATTGTTCAACGCAAAAAATTGTATCACTCCCATGTATATATTGTTTATTTAAAGTGATAGTAATTCATGTCATTGTGATTTACTTGCACTATCATTCGATACAACGTTCCTTTGTTTGATTCATTAATAAAGAACGCAAAAATACTGATTCAAACTTATTCATTTTGAACATACGTGATTCCCATCCAGATATATATATATATATATATATATATATATATATATATATATATATATATATATATATATATATATATATATATATATATATATATATTATGTCTTCAATTGGGAACAGATCCCATCCAGATAATCGAATGTACTGATAATAGGATTCCTTTGTTCACGATAACAGATTATTTCTTATTAAAAAAAATGGTTTTGCTTTAACTTTTTACTAATTAATCTAATTTAATGACTATTAAAAACAATAGCTTTCACCAATAAAAACTCCTAAAATATTGATTTTGCTGATTTTTTCCCCTCAAATCGATCCGAATCCGGATAATTCGCAATCCGCTTCGTGTGATCCGGATAAGTGGACCTCGGATAATTGGAGTTCTACTGTATTAAAAATATACTTTATCCCGATCAAGAACAGCTTCTTTATTGACGCGCTTATTATTATTCGATATTACCAATCAATAAAATATGTCCTATATTCAAACTTCACTTCCCCCAAATAGGATATAATTAATAAAGTGTCACAATTCTAAGCAGCTCCATTAGCGGTATAGATAATAACTCCGTGTTCCTGTCCTGTTACAATAATCCTACACCAGAATCGTTTGATGCAGGGGGTCGACCTGGGATGCTGTGCCTGGATTGGCGGAGAAAGTTCCTTTGATGCTTGGCAACACGTTTTATCTTTTGCAGTTAATTAATTTGCGAAGTAGAACTTTGTTGCGAGATCAAATTGCATTAGGGTAAGCCAGTTTATTTCGAGTCGTGATGGCCTGTGTGTGTGTAGCAGGTTTAATAAGTCCGTTGAGCAAGGGAGTTGCATCGTAATTAAATCAGAGATGAAGCGTGCTGTGCCAAATTTGGCTAAAAGGCGTGAATGCAAAATGTTATTATTTTATATCGTGGTGATAAATATTCAGTCAATTTCAATTGTTATTAATTAAGAAATATAAAAAATAAAATTAAGTTTGAATTAAGTTGAGTAAGGTTAAATGTGGGTATATATTTGGAAAATTTGTGCTTATGTTATGTATTCGGCTATTTTTAATGTATGCATAGTAGTTAGTAGAAATGTTGAAATTCGTCTTGGTTAGTCTCCTTTAATTTTACCGTATTATGATTATATTTATATTAAATTGCATTTATTTTGTACATATATAGCGTTATTTTATATATACATATATGGTGTTATTTTATATATACATATATGGCGTTATTTTATATATACATATATGGAGTTATTTTATATATTTATTAAGCGATATTGTTTCATATATCAGTATTTTCCCTTTGATTAAATATGAGTACTTCTTATTTTTAGGGAAAATTAACTTTAAATTCAAGTGTTTTTTTATTCCATGTATTTTGGCTAAATTTAATAATTAGTGTAAGTTGTTTAAATATTTTTTAAATTATGAATTCGAAAATAATGTCTGATATAATTCCCGCTGTCGTTGTAATTTAATTTTGTGCATATACTATTATTTTATTAAGAACTATAAGTTAAAATTAGGTCGTAAAGGGATATGGCATGCATACAAGGTTTATTAAATAAATATAAAAAATAAACATTATGCATATAGTAAAATATTGGGATTTGAATTCGCATCTAAATATTAAAATATACATTTCATCCTAGTGAGTTTCATTGTTCAAAATATCGTTTTCAAATACAGTTTTGTTTTTAATTAAAATTAAAAAAATAAAATGTATTTTATACAATTAATATTAAATTAAACTAACGGAATTTCGCTGATAAATAAATGTTGATAAGTTTTCAAAAAGTATAAAACGTTACGTTTCTTATCACACACTAATGCACCGCCAAAACGCCTGCGCATCCAGTTCCAATACAGACCAATCCTCACTACATTTAACATTTACTCCTTCCATAATGGAAATGCTTTGTAGGCCTATTATGCCCGGCGACTCAGTTCACGCAAGATCCATTCCCGGCTTTTGTTTCGACACTTCTCCCTAAGACCCCTTCATTTCCCCCGGAAATCAAGAACCAGTCCCAACCCTAAAGGATCCCCCTTCCTCGTAATGATGATCATCAGAACTTGAGCATCCATTTCTTAGAGAGATCTCGCTTGTCCTACGGAACAGTGGGGGAAGAGCAAACTCCCAACAAAACTCAAAGCGGGGTGGTCTTTTCAAAGACGTCTTCCTTATTCTCTATATGTCTTTTTTATTTATTTTTATTTTTTTACGTTTTTCCTTCCTCTAACAATCTTTTATTTTTGGAGGACGCATCGGGAGGGGTGCGTCCTCATCATTTTCTTCGTCTTCTTCTGGATGTACTCGAACGATTTTTTTCTAATATCTGGTATATTGCGAATGAAGCAATCGTTGAAGGATTATAGGGGACGAAAAGCAAGTACCTGGTGACGTATGTGATGGCCAAATACAAGCTGTCATTCACATTTTAAAAAAAGTGCTAGGATAATTGTAGCGTTTTAGAGGGACGTATTTTTTAAATGTGCACTGAAAAAAGCATTTTAATTAAAAGAAATCAGATAATTTCATTTATTGTAAATTTACACAACACTAATTTCCTATATAGTTAGGTATTACGTATAATATCGGTATGCTATATAATATATAGTTATTTATTATGTATATTATATAGTTATTTAAAAAATCATGTATATTATATAGTTATTTATTATGTATATTATATAGTTATTTAAAAATTTTGTATATTATATAGTTATTTAAATTATGTATATTATATAGTTATTTATTATGTATATTATATAGTTATTTAAAAATTATGTATATTATATATGTATGTTCGATAGTTACGTATTTTTTATGTTTTAACACATGTTTGTTTGACTTTTACTTAAAAACCATTTATAAGATTTTCATGTTTTTGGCGTGGGTGGTACATGAGAACCCATACACATCATGTGATTGTCACACGTTTTATCTGTTCTATAATATAAAGGCAAATTGTATTTTTATTATAATGTATTAATTTTAAATAAAGCTCATTTGGAATTGAATTAATATTAAAAATGTATACTTAGTTACTCTTATTTTTTTTATGCATTGAGTTATATTTTAGATAGAATAAACTATACAACACGCATTTAAAAAAAACATTTCACGATATGTTTCTCTGAAATTGTTAATTTTTGTAATATGCGAATCAATTTTTTCATACAAGATGGAATTTTTACATATATCAATTCTAAAATTTAATTATTTTTTTAATATTTATTTTTGAATGGACTTGTACATATTTTGCATAAGGTAATTATATAAAGTTCAACTAAAAAAAGAAAATAGACGAAAATACAGATACACAATGCGTGCTCTATAAATTAGATGTGTTTTTTCAATCATTTTTATTTAATATTTTTAACATTTTAGGAATATTTATATAAAATATTATTTAAAGCTCAACATAATAACAACAGTAAACTAATATGAACTAAGATTTTAAAAAAATATTATTTCATAAACGATTCAAGAAACCAGTATTCAAAGTATATCCCTACATTACATTATCAAACATTTTAAAAATCCTATAAATCCAAAACCAAAATTACCCTTTAACCTTATTACCCGACCAAATACACTCCAACCCCCGAAACAACTTAAGATCTCCGAATTTAATTCCATTTCAGATCCCAAACAAAACAATCCCTTTAATGTCTTTAAAATGTTTCAAAGTCCCACATCCCCATAGGGAATCGATCATTCTTCAGCTACGAGAGCTCGCCACAATGGACTTAAAAAGAACAAAGCAGTACCATCCTTTGAAAGCCCCTCCGAGCAAGAAGAATTGCTTCCCCTTAAAAAGTCCAGATTCTTTTCCGCTGCTGCGTTATCTGATTCTCGTCGGCCGCGGGTGTGTTTTACGAGAATTGCGGCAATTACTTACGGATATGAGAATGAAAAACCTCTTCCATTTGTCAACTTGAGTGCCTTGGAGACAGATGTTATGCGAGGGGGTGGTTATTTGCAATTTGGTTTCTTGGTAGAGAATGGGGTATTATAATTAAAAACGTATATATTAAAATAACATGTATATTAGGTTCAGATTTATTTTTATAATACAAATTGTCATTTATTATTTTTTTTTTTATTTCAAATAATAATTTGGGCCAATGAAGCATAATATGCATATAATACAAAAATAATGAAACTATTTTAATATTAAAAAAAATATTAAAAATATTAAAGAAAAAATATTAATAAAAAATATTAAAAATATTAAAGAAAAAATATTAATAAAAAATATTAAAAATATTAAAGAAAAAATATTAATAAAAAATATTAAAAATATTAAAGAAAAAATATTAATAATATTAAAGAAAAATATTAAAAATATTAAAGAAAAAATATTAATAATATTAAAGAAAAATATTAAAAATATTAAAGAAAAAATATTAAAAATATTAAAGAAAAAATATTAATAAAAAATATTAAAAATATTAAAGAAAAAATATTAATAAAAAATATAAAAATATTAAATAAAAAATATTAATAAAAATATTAAAAATATTAAAGAAAAAATATTAATAAAAATATTAAAGAAAATTATACTGTTATCGTTTTTTAAGGTACAAAATGACATCATAAATAATTTTTATTCTAAAAACAAAAATAAATCAATTGGTGCGAATGATACTTATGCCGAATTCCCAGACCTAAATAGTCTTATCTATCAAATAATTGCATTATGACATTAGCTTTCAATAGCGCGACATATAAAATACTACAATTTTCGAAAATTTTATAAAATAAAAAAACAACATCGGATATTTAAAACAGTCTTTTCGGAAACACGTGTGGTTATCTAATCTAATTTTTTAACAAGAACATTGACCCCACCCCCATCCCTAGGTAGCCAATGCAGAAAGTAAACACATTTTAAAAATTATGCTACGCTGTAACAAGTTATATAGTACTATTTATTATAATACTTGTTATACAGCGGATTATAATTATTACATTACTTTTATATTTATGTTACTTTTATTCCTATATTTTTTTTAAATATAAAAATGTATATTGTAAATTCGTATTCATGAAAGGTAAAAAAATCCAAAGCGATTAATTATATAGCAGGACATCAGTGACATATACCATTTTTTGTTTTTCAAATGTGAAGTTGTTTTAAATTAAAAATACTTATCAATGTGCTGAAAATGCTGTTTGAATGTCACCCAAGTCACACAGGAATGGCAAAGATACATTCAAAAGGTATTTTTCATCATTTCGGTATATCAGGTATATTTTCGGTATTTCAGGTATATCACCTGGGTATGCAGCAAGAAGTGTCGAGTTCAAACCTTATATAGGCACATAACTACAGTTTACCTGAAAAACTGCACTGTAACAAAGTCTATAGTAATCTGAAATTAAATTACGTACACTATAACAGTGGACAAACTACATTTATGATACTTAAACTTACATTCAACAATTCGTTAAAACTTGTAAAAAGTTAAATAAAATTTAAAATAGTTACTGTAACTCGTACATTTACAATATCGGAGAGTCAGATACAAATTGGTTCTTCCCAAAATTGCAGTTATTTTAAAGTAAAAATACTTGCCAATGTGTTGAAAATGTTGTCTGAATCTTACACACGTCAAGCCAAAATACCCAATATATATTAAAACGATATTTGCAATAATTTCGGTCAAGTCAAACGGTATATCACCTGGCTATGCAGTAAGAAATATCAAATTCAAACTTAATTAATCCATAGCAACATGTTACCTAAACAACTCTACTGCATAACAAAGTCTATAATAATCTGAAATTGAATTACTTACACTACAACAAAGCACTATTTATATTCATGTTTCTTAAAATTTCAAGAAAAATCCCGTTAAAAATATAACTTATTCTTAAAATAGTTACTAGAACTCGTGCATTTACGATATCGTCGAGTAATTGCAATTAAATGCATACTCTCACCTTTCCCATTGTAAGGGTATTCAAAGGGAACTAACCTGTTCTAACTATCTAATGCAGACATAGGCATTGGTTAAGCGTGGATAAACTCTGGTACGTACACAGTGGAATAAATTATGTAGCAGCATGGGGTGTTATCATCCAATTACAGGTATCTATGTCTGCGTTATATATTCACTGAGAGTGGATTCGGATATTGGCATTGTCTCATCATGTTGAGTAGGTGATTAAATAACGCTTTACAGTAAAATATTGTAATATTCTACAGTGTATTGTTGGTATAGTATGCTTAAAAATGTAATTGATTTTATAATGATTGAAATCGCTGAATTTTTGCTTCTTTAACTCTTCAAGCGGCTCAAATGGAATTTTAAATAGTACGAACAACAACTTTTATTGTATTACCGACTATTTTAATTCTTTACTTTTTAATTTTATATTTCAATATTTGCCGTATATTCTTTACTTGTGAATTTTTTAGGTGTGTTGTTTTTAAAATGAAAACACAATATACAATACATATATTAATTAAAATAAATAAAATGTATTGAAAACTTATTTTACAGGTTTGTTTTGTATAGAACAATCAACTTTATAAATTATTTTAATAGATGACAGCTGAAAAATATATAAGACGATGTCAAAATTACTTAACTTGTCAGAATTACAATTAATAAGATTAAATTTTGTTTTGTCATTTGTTAGTAATTAAAGCCAATTATACCCCAAATATTTAAGTTTTATATAGTCATACTCTAATAATTTCACTGGTTTTTAATGTTCATAATAAACCATTATAAAATAATGATTTTATTTAATATTGTTTAAATATACAGGGGGATACACGTTAATACGTATAAGTTATAAATAATATCACACAATATATGCCTACATACACAAACGTTTGGCTACTATAAATGAATTCGGAATTATCAACTCATAAGAACCAGTCTGTTATCGTAAGGATTTTTTTAATCGTATTTTAAGAACTTTTAAATGTTAAGAACTTTTTATATCAAAATAATGAAATGGCAAATTTCGAAATGGACTGATCTCCGAAAAAACATTTTTCAATGCTTTATTCCTTTAAACCTTCCATAAATACCTTAAACATAAAATACCTACTGAAAATAAGACAATATATACCGGAAGATTACATTGGATAGTATATTTTTTAAAAATAAAACTGCTCATGTATGTCAAATAAAATAATAGAAATTCAGTGTTATTGTATCTCATGAAAAAAAATTGAATTTCAGAGATGATCCATTTTAGAATTTGCAAATCAATTAATAATTACCTTAGGAAGGTTGTTGTATAAAATCTTAAAATTCTACAAAAAAATAATATTTAAATCATATAGTTTACACTTCAAAAGCAATACAATATTCTTTCTTAACTTTTATTTTAATAATTTATATTTCAGTCAAAACCATATAGTTCCATTTTCATAAATTTTAAAGGAAACGTTAAGTACTTTGGATCTAAACGCATGCCTTTGAATGCATATATAGACTAGATTCAGATACTTTTGGTCAATACTGCTTTTCAAGGTGATAAAGTACACTAAAAATTTGTAAAAATTATAAAAACATATTTTTTTTAAAAATCTGGAGCTATCTGGGTTTGATACCATAAAGTTCATTTCAATATAATACAAGTATTCATCGTAAATTACTATTGTAGATGTGGCTGCATTTATCACTTAGAATATATGTGCATCATATGATGCTATATCATTTCAATCATAATGATAATCTATAACCAATCCCACTGCATTTAATCAACGTATGTCGATATATCCGATCCCACTTAGGGGTGATTTTATCTATCAAGAAGAGGTGTGTGTATAAAAAAGATGTAATGTCAGAAATAGAGGTTCCATTATTTGTCAAACAAGCCTAAAAATAAATCTTAATGACGAGAAAACAGAGCTCTGTAAGAGCTTGAACATGATTGATCATAAAGAACACCGATCACACATGACGTTGCTTCTGTAATTAATGGAGTCATCAGTCATTGTTTGATGGAAAAAGAAACTTTTATCGTCCACATAAATTATATTTTTTTTACCACTCTTGTTGAGAGTAACCAGAGAGGATGGGGTTCACTAGGGAAGTTACTTAATGGTATAGTGGGGATATCTAAAGAGTAGTTGAAGTTATTTGAGAAGATGTCTACTGTTTTAACTTTTTTATGTTTTAAAAAATAGAATATTTATAGCTAGTTATGCAACCTGTTATTTGTAGGGGGCTAATTAAAAATAAGCATATAGGAAATAAGTTATTCTATGGTTAATTTTAATAATTTTTCATATTGACTTTTAATTTTGTGAAAAAAAAATATTTTCCATGACATGGGACAACCATAAAATATACATTTTTAAATAAAAATATAAATATAGATGTATGCAATGAAAAGTTAGGATATGACATTCATTAAAAAATTGTAAAAGCAAATAATAGAGGCCACTCCGACAAATCTATGTCCTTCGACAAATTTGGCATGGGAGGGCTAGGGTTTCTATTTCGAACATCGATATAACTAAATCACGTAAACAACTGAGTGGAGATACTTGCAGTAGATTAAATATATAAGAGACACGGGATAAAAAAACATTTATGACGGAATTTCAGCGATGGTTTATAACTTATTCGAGACTATTACTAAATATACGAAGTAATAAGTAATTATGAAATACCGAATGGTAAAACTATCGTGTTAATTAATCAATTAATCACGAACGTACGATTTTGATTCGAATTTGTACACATGTTGTAAAACATATTATGATCTGGTTATTAAATGAAATAATTTTTAGCATTGTTAATTTGAGGCCTTGGCACATTTGGTAAATTTATTATTTAATGTAACAAAAAACATTAAGTCATAAGAAATAAAAACAAAGATAAGTAATTTTGCACATTCGTTATAATTCAACTTACTGATGAAGAGAGTGGAAAAATACCTTTTCTTTATCAATGTTTTAGTCCTGTCTAGTTATATTAAAATCGGTAAAACGTCCGAAAATATTGCTAAAAAAATAATTAGTTGTACTTAGTTCAGCACAAAGAACACAGTTTTATTAATAGATGGACATATATTCCTTGAAATTTCAATTCTCAACGCACGTTGATTTTAAACACATAAAAATTGAGATTTTTTTTTTTAAGTCAGAGCAAGAAAATTAATTATAGTGTATTTTAAAAACTATTTTTAAAATAATAAATTTAATTTACTTTAAAAAAATACATGCGTTTAAAATAAAAATTTAATTGTCTTACAGTGAAAAACACTTTGCGATTTTTATATATTTTTTTCGTATCTCAAAAGGCTAATATTTTTTCGCATATTTTCATTAATTCTAAGTAACATGAAGACCAAAAAAAGCATCCCATTTTTTTGTATTTAATATTATTACCAGTAAAACCTTACTTTATTTTTTAAGGGATTATGTGCATATGTATTATTCAAGTTTATATTTTTATTGTTTTAATTATCACTAAATTGTCTATTTTTTCTTCAAAAAAAATATTGTACTTATTTTTTTAGCCATTTAAAAATATGCATGCATTTTCTGTCAAAAGTGCTTGGCTTTTTTGTAGTTTAATCAGTAATTCTATGAAATTGTACTAATGCAGGTGAA
This sequence comes from Troglohyphantes excavatus, assembly GCA_963932185.1. Taxonomy (NCBI): domain Eukaryota; kingdom Metazoa; phylum Arthropoda; class Arachnida; order Araneae; family Linyphiidae; genus Troglohyphantes; species Troglohyphantes excavatus. The sequence continues at coordinate 55,966,996 of OZ010674.1, read as the reverse complement.
ATTTATAGCTGTATTAAATCATCTTGCCACTTGTATTTTGTACTGTGATATGTTCGTTTATACGCGGGTAGTAACAACAAATGTCGTTTTAATGGAGTAATTATCAAATATTTTAATTATAAAATACTAAAAATTTTGTTTAATCTAAAATTATATGTAAAAGAAGCAAATTCTACGCGAAAATAGCATTATTTTTTAAAGAAGCAGCTATCTCATTACTTTTTTTAAACAATTATATCAATAAGTCTCCGAAGAAAATCATAATGTTGAGAAAAATTCAGTAAGCGTTTTTTTAATAAATATGTTTGAGTAAAAATCTTTTTACTTTATCATTCGATTTTTATCATTCGTAATTAATTTATAATATAATAATTATATTTGCACAGTCAAAATGTTGAAGATCAAAGATATATACTTGATTACCACATTTGTATCTATAACCAAGACGAAATGTATTCATAATATATAGGATATATATGATTTCATTTAATTAATTTATGTCTATAATAAAAATTAATGGTTTTTTGATTACAATATATGTTAACTTACTTTTAAATCCCAATTTATATTTTTAAAATTAAAAAAAGAACTATATTATACTATAAATTTTAAAATATGCACACTATAAGCTATGTAAACTATAAACTTATGTAAACTGTAAACTATATACTATGTAATCTATATACTATGTACTCTATATACTATGTAATCTATATACTATGTAATCTATATACTATGTAATCTATATACTATGTAATCTATATACTATGTAATCTATATACTATGTAATTTATATAAACTTATGTAAACTGTAAACTATATAAACTCTAAACTATGTAAATTATAAACTATGTAAACTGTAAACTATGTAAACTCTAAACTATGTAAACTCTAAACTATGTAAACTATATACTGTGTAAATTATAAACTACGTAAACTTAAAACTATGCAAAGTGTAAACTATAGACTGTGTAAATTATAAACTATGTAAACTTAAAACTATGCAAAATGTAAACTATGAACTATATATTCTATAAACTGTGTATTTTATAAACTTATGTAAACTGTAGACTATATATGTAAACTCTAAACTATAAAAATTATAAACTATGTAAGTTTAAAACTATGCAAAATGTAAATTATAAAATATGTAAACTTAAAACTATGCAAAATGTAAAATATAAACTGTTTTTTTAAAATGTATCTCAGTTACAGATATATCAGAAATAAAAGTTTTGAACTTTTAAAATAAGGAACTGAAAGAGATCGGAAGGTTTACTAAAATATTATAATTTATGTATTAACTATAAAACATACATACACATTTTTTTCTGATTTTATTTATGTTAATTCATAAACAAAAACACAGAATGTTATATAAAACATATTATACGACACATTTGCACATTTACATTCACATGTGTTTATTCACAGACCATTGAAATATATGGAAAATGAAAAGTTTGAAATGGTAAAAAATGTTTTGCTAGATATGTTTAAATAAACAGTAAATAAATAAATGACAGTCATTTTCTAAATACTGGTTAAGTAAATTATATTCATAAGTATTTTTCTACAGTGAATAAAACAAAATACCAAAATATCTGAACACGTGTATATTATTCCATTTATTATTATGAAAAAAATAAAACTTTTCCCAATAATCATAAATTCGCTGTCTGTTACAAGTGAAAATGTGATTGATTAACGCAGCAATTTACACGCATCCATATTCGTTACTCTTTAATTTTCACAGCTTATTTTATTTCTCCCCTGCTGGATGTATTTGCATTATAGATTAACCAAACATTTTTTTTAGGTCAGTCTAATCTCAATGATTACACGTGCAGCCGTATTTTACTTCATTTAATTATGATGGATGTACTGGGGAGGTACTTAGGAAAATGCATATCTCATTTAGTAGTGATATAATACATGAATAGGATAATTTTTATTTAATTTTATATGTTCTAGGAAAAGAAGGAAGTTGATTATTTTTAAAAATGTGTTTTATAAAAACTTTATTCTGATGAACATATAAAAGGATAGGTATTAATATTGATTATCAATTCTTTATACAACTTATAAATTTTGTAATTTATATTGCTTATGTAATATTTGGTAAATGTATAAATTTTCATTTACACATGAAAATACATTTTTTATTTATAAAGGCACTTAACATTTTTAGTATAAACATACTTTTTGAAGTCGAATTTAAAATATTAGACACCTGATAATAGATATATAATATGAAATTAGGAATTTCTTAAAACATATTATTTTCTAACAAAATCGCACTAATCTAAAGTTAGGTGTTTTAACCATAATTAATTCTTTCAAAAATTATTTTTGTGAAAACTTTACAACTATAGAATACCTATTACCTCCAACTGAATTTACCTTCAGCTGAATTTACCATCACTATAATTTCACTCCAAATTTTTTATCGAACTGTACCATTTCATTTGTCCAAACATGTTTTGTCCTATTGAAATTAACTGCAAAAATTGGCACCTGTATTTAGAAATTTCATGGAAATGCATTTAGGAAAAGTCATTTGAAATTACCGTAGAATCACTTCAATGCAAGTTTACATAGTTTGTCCCTCAATTTCCAAATTAATATATGTATTTTTCAAAAAAAAATATATATTTAAAACCTGAAATAATATTCTAGCAATAAAATGAAATGATTAATATAATAATTACTAAGTAATATTAAATTATTGTATTAGTATTCTAGTTACTTTGTTCGCAAATTTTAGTACTCGGTTACATGGAGCACTTAAAAATGTATATAGGGTTTGAGGAGATTTTAATAGTATGCAGCTCTGGATTTTTGATTATATTTCAGTAGGTAAAAAACATATAAACTTTAACATTTTACACAAAGATCTTTATGTACGGATGAATAATCATGTAATTTCCTGTGCTGCCGGAAACTCCATATTTCAGACCTCACGTGTTTTAAAAAATCAAAATTACCCCCCCCCCCCGCCTTTCGAAGTCATTAAAATCGTTTCAAAGCCCTCTCTACACCTCTAACATATATGGGGCAGATGTTGTCCCAACCCACATGCAAAGGTTAAGGTGATGTATTGAAGATATGATTTCCTGAGGGGGGGGGGGGGGGGGGGGGGTCATTTTTGAAGATATTTTATGAATCGCTAGGTGGTTTAACATTAAAAACTAGTGAATGAAAATAAATTAGAAAATTGGCAAATTAACTTTTAAACCCAACAAAATTACATCCTAAATATTACATTCAAAAGTAAATTTTGTCGTGTAAAATCTAGACAAAGTGCAACAGACTAACAAAAATATGGTGCTTTCGTTTTATACTGTTGTAGACATACTGAAAAATCACAAGAAAAATGCCATGCTATGCTGTCAACATCTGTAAACATCCTGCGTAGTCTTATCTGACTGCGTACTCTTATACTATAGTCCCTTAAAAAAATATTTACAACAATATTATAATAAAAAATTCAGATGCACATATATTATATTAAACTTTTTAAAGTAAAAAAGCTCTTCAAATATTTTACTCAAAGTAGTTAAAATAAATTCAGAAGCTTGATTTCGATTTCAATATGAGAATCCTTCAAAGGACATCTTAATATTATTTGATTGCGTACTCTTAACATGTATTCCCTAAAAAATGAATAGTCCCAAAAATATTAGAATAAAAAATTCAGAAGCACATATACTACATTAAACTCTTTTAAGTAAAAAATCCCTTCAAATATTTTACTCAAAGTAGTTAAAATAAATTCAGAAGCTTGATTCCGACTTCAATAAGAGAATCAAAAGACATGTTTTAAAATATCTTGTGTCTCAAAACACCGAAAGTGTTTCCCATGGAAAATACTCCTTTTCAATACTTCATTTCTAAACACCCACAATAGATCATCTGAAATGTATTAAGGGATTGGGTAGGGTTCATTTTTAAAGATATTTTAGATGGTTTACTAGGTCCTTTAACATTAAAAACTAGTAAATGAAAATAAATTAGAAAATTGATCAAATGACATATAAACCCAGCACAATTACCTCTTATATATTACATTCATAAGTAAATTTTCCCTTGTAAAATCTAGAAAAAGTGCAGCAGACTAACGAAAATATGGTGTGTTCGGTTTTCATTGTTGTAGACATACTGAAGAATCACAAGAAAAATCCTATGACATGCTGTCAACATCTGGAAATACCCTGCGTACTCTTACACCATATTCCCTAAAAATAAATATTCCCAAAAACATTATAATAAAAAAATCAGATGCACATATACCACATTAAACTCTTTAAAGTAAAAAAGCTCTTCAAATACTTTACTCCAAGTAGTTAAAATAAATTCAAAAGTCTGATTCCGACTTCAATAAGAGAATCAAAGGACATTTTAAAAATCTCTTGTATCTGCAAACACCGAACGTGTTTCTCATAGAAAATACTCCCCTTCAATACTTCATTTCTAAACACCCACAATAGCTCATCTGAAATGTATTGAGGGAATCCAAAGTAGGGACAGCATTTTTGATAACAACAAAAACCAAACAAATAGAAAAGCGACGCAAAATACATCCAAGCAAGGTGTTCGATTTTTTTTTTTTGGAACTAGGGATATATCGAAGGTGTAGAAGATTAGAATTCAAAAACCGACTTCAAAAGTTACCAAAATGTTTTGACAGCGCCATTTTGCCTGGGGTTAGATGCGTCAGAGTTGAATCAAGATGGAATTTCGCACACGTCTTAGGTGTGCTTCAGTCAGGTATTTTTCTTCTTTGACGTGAGAAGGGGGATTTCTCAGAACCAAAGGTGGATTCACTTCAAAATGTCATTTCCTATTTTTGGAACATCGTGTGAAGTTTCATTATTTTGCTTTTCAAGAAATATATAAATGTGTGTTTACCAAACGATATGGTATTCTTACACATGTGCCGATACATTCACGAAAATATCAAATTAAAAAAAAATTGAACATATTTTTAAATCTGATATTTTGACCAGTATATTTAATGTCACATAAATACATTTTTATTTTTAAATTAGTTTTTTTCATTAATTTATTGTATTAATACTTTTTCATCAAACCGATTTTTTAAATAATAAAAATATTTTTTTATGCTTGAGAGGTTAAATGCTCTTTTTTATATTGTGTGATTGTTGTAAAAACTTACTAATTCAGTGTGTACTTTTAATTATTTGTTTTTAATGTAAATGTTTTGTCTTCAATGTATAGTTCCTCAATTATAAAATCTATTGTAATATAAAATATAATAAAACATTTTAAAATTACATTTGCTTTAATGCACATTTTTAAAAAATTTGCTTGTTTAATAATTTATAACAGTTGTTAATTCTCAATTATAGAACACTTAATTTTTTTTAAAAAAAATCATTTTAATTTGACCATGTAGGTTACATTAACTTCGTTCTAAATGTTATTTGGTTTGTTATTAATGCCAGTTCGTTATCTAATCCGGGTAATAAGATTTACACTACTAATCTAAGACAAAGACTGTCTCGTAATGTTATGCCAAAGCTAGATGAAAAAAGCAACACCCGATCTGATACTTCACTCTCTAAATTTTTACACCAAAAATAACGTAAGGAGGACTATGTAAAATGTAACTTACATCATTCTTCTTAATTCAGCAAAGGATATTTCATTGCAAAACATTTTGCAATAACTCCTTATACAAATTTAAAAGTGCAATGAAAAGCATTCACTAAGTTTGTATGTAATCCGGGAAATTTAATCCGGGAGCACACATAAATGGGTTTTTTATGACCCATGAGATGCCATTGCACAATTTCCTTATCACCCTTTATTTCAAAATATGTCAAACCCGGTGTAGCTGCTTTCGAGGTCACCGTCTAATGTTAAAATGCTGATTTTGTAATATCTTTTCACGGAATCAAAGTTCTAGGGTGTAAGATACCCCTTGCGAGATCTAATGTTTTTGTTTTCTTTCTGCTTGAGTACGTCACGTTGTTTGACTTACGAGGATCAGATGACACGATTAAAAACACAGCCGAAAGAGGTTTCTACAGATGACGAATCCATAAAATAATAATATGAGGATTCTGGTGATGTTTTATATAACAGTTACCAAAGTTCCAACAGTTACCAAAGTTCTAGGGTGTTAGATACCTCTTGCGAGTTCTAACGGTTTTTTTTCTGCTTGAGTACATCACGTTGTTTGACTTACGAGGATCAGATGACACGATTAAAAACATAGCCGAAAGAGGTTTTTACAGATGACGAATCCATAAAAGAATAATATGAGGATTCTGGTGATGTTTTATATAACAGTTACCAAAGTTCCAAAAGTTACCAACAGTTACCAAATTTCTAGGGTGTAAGATACCCCTTGCGAGTTATAATGTTGTTTTTTTTCTGCTTGAGTACGTCACGTTGTTTGACTTACGAGGATCAGATGACACGATTTAAAACATAGCCGAAAGAGGTTTTTACAGATAACGAATCCATAAAAGAATAATATGAGGATTCTGGTGATGTTTTATATAACAGTTACCAAAGTTTTAGGGTGTAAGATACCCCTTGCGAGTTCTAATGTTTTTGTTTTCTTTCTGCTTGAGTACGTCACGTTGTTTGACTTACGAGGATCAGATGACACGATTAAAAACATAGCCGAAAGAGGTTTCTGACGAATCCATAAAAGAATAATATGAGGATTCTGGTGATGTTTTATATAACAGTTACCAAAGTTCTGATAACAGTGTGTAACGTCCTCTATGTGAGCTCATGTGTTTACCGCGAGTACTACAGGGTTAATATATGCAGAACACACTTTATTACCTATTATATAGTCAATTGTATTTTTTTATAATCTAAAAATATAAAGCATACATTTCTTGTTTACATCTGTGAAATTATTGTGATATTTAAAATTAAAACGGTTGTAAATTCTTCTAAAAAACCTTCTATTTATACTTAATACATTTCCAAGTTTTTATTGAGCTTTACTTCCTTAAGTCGTGAAGAATGAGTTTGGAAAGAAAAGCTCTTAAAGGAAGACTTTATTTATGTTCAGGAAATGAAAGAAGAAGAAAAAAAGGACAACATTTCATTAAACGTTATCCTGCTAAGATCATTGTGGAAACGGCAGAGGTCACTTCTTTGGATGATAACCAAATAAATGCTGTAAACGTTCAGGGAGAAACTTTTAAAGCGGACAGAAATACATTCAAATAAAAAATGGCCAAGTTTAAAAAGTAAATGGATACATGGAATATATTTTTAAGAATTGATTATATATATTTTAACGGTTATTAGGAGAAACATATTTGTTTAGTGTAATTTCAAATAATAATATTATTTCTATTGATGTTGTACAGTTCTGATAAAAGAGTTATTTCATCTTATATTCAAACCTAACGGGACATACTAGTTTCAAGTATAAAAATACACTAACTACGTTAACTATTGAATTTATAAAATTGGATTGTTGTTTTATGTAAATTAGAATGTAAATACTTTAATAGTGACAATCACTGAATCCTCAATAAAAGTTTTATTATAGCCGTCATCAAATTATGTAATCAATATTTCCGATTTTTGTAACATATCATATATTTTTTTCAATTGTATAATGCATATGTTTTATTAGCATAACTGATTATTTATCAAAGAAAATTAAAATATTTAATATTTCTATCACATAATATTTTATAGTGGAAAAATAAATATATATAAAACTGCATACGCCATCTGCCTAGAAATTCCAATACTTTACAGTCAGATAAGTAACTAATATATATTGAAAGCATGATTAAAAATTTAAGAGCAGATTAGCAATGCATTTAGAATAAAATGTAACGTCAGTAAAGTAAATAATTCGAATGCAAACCTACAACTAAAAAAACATGACAAGAAAATAACAAGATTGTAAAAAAGAAAATACACATTACATGTTTACACAATACAGTTTGCGAAAACAAACGAGTAAGTTTCTTTTACAAATAGGATGCCATTGTGTATTTACTAGAAAAGTAATGTATTGTCAAATTAGAATAATTAGCCCTTAAAAAAAAATTCTGCGTAACACGAAAAAAAATTTAAACGGAATATTTTAAGGAATCGTATTTAAAAGGCGCTAAAGCAAAACTTTAAAATATAAATGATGCTGAATTATATAAATGCACTAATTAGTTGTAACTTTAGACATACTGAAACATATGAACCTAAATTTTTCATTAGAGGAAAAATTAAATTGTATGTTAGAGCTGAATTATTGACCTTATTTTTTAAGAATTTATGAAGAAATATTATTCGTAAACATTGAATCAATTGTTTAAAAAAAAAATTACCAATTACTAACGACGGCTCATTACAAATAAGTAAACTTTTCCAAAAAAAAATACTTTTAGAAGTTCACGTAATTTTAAAGATTTGCCATTTTTGTATTATTTTTCGTTCATATTTGTTCTCTAAAATTGCCAAATACTAATTGTTGCATCATAAACCAATTATTAGTGAGATATTCACTTTAAAAAAAATACCTATGGTAACAATATATAATTTGTAATAATAGTGTATGTTCATGATAATTTAATGCAATATATTATTATAAGTTATATTTGTTACATAGTGTGCACAGTAAAACTAAACAGGTTAATTTGAAATTTTTAAATTAAAATAATTTCACTTTAAAAATAAAAAACTACACAACCATATGTTTGATATAATAAGGTTTTTAGTTTAAAAGCAATGACACATACAAAAATAGATAAACTTTCAAACGTAATTAACAAGTTTTTATACACAAATGTCCTAGATGTTTTGCTACAAATATTAAATGTTGGGATCAATATTACAATCGTTTTATAAAATTAATAATTTCGTTTAATAATGCAAAATATAATCCAAAATATTGATTTGCAGAATATACGATACTTTTTAAGAAACATGCATAACTTAAACCCTTTCAAAATACAAAAAAATAACTACACAACCATATGTTTGATATAATAAGGTTTTTAGTTTAAAAGCAATGGCACATACAAAAATAGCTAAATTTTTCAAACGCAATTAACAAGTTTTTTTACACAAATTTTCTCGATGTTTTACTACAAATATTAAATATTGGAATCATTATTACAATCGTTTTATAAAATTAATAATTTCGTTTAATAATGCAAAATATAATATAAAATATTGTTTTTCAGAATATACGATACTTTTTAAGAAGCATGCATAACTTAAACCTTTTCAAAATAAAAAAAATTAACTACACAACTATATGTTTGATATAATAAGGTATTTAGTTTAAAAGCAATAGCACATACAAAAATAGCTACATTTTCAAACGTAATTAACACGTTTTTTTACACAAATTTCCTAGATGTTTTACTACATATATTAAATGTTGGGATCAATATTACAATCGTTTTATAAATTAAATAATTTCGTTTATAATGCAAAATATAATACAAAATATTGATTTGCAAAATATACGATACTTTTTAAGAAGCATGCATAACTTAAACCCTTTCAAAATACAAAAAAATAACTACACAACCATATGTTTGATATAATAAGGTTTTTAGTTTAAAAGCAATGGCACATACAAAAATAGCTAAATTTTCAAACTTAATTAACAAGTTTTTTACACAAATTTCCTAGATGTTTTATTACAAATATTAAATGTTAGGATCTATATTACATTCGTTTTATAAAATTAATAATTTCGTTTAATAATGCAAAATATAATACAAAATATTGATTTGCAGGACATACGATACTTTTTAAGAAACATGCATAACTTAAACCCTTTCAAAATAAAAAAAATAACTACACAACCATATGTTTGATATAATAAGGTTTTTAGTTTAAAAGCAATGTCACATACAAAAATAGCTAAATTTTCAAACGTAATTAACAAGTTTTTTTACGCAAATTTCCATGATGTTTTACTACAAATAATAATTGTTGGGATCAATATTACAATCGTTTTATAAAATTAATAATTTCGTTTAAGGTGTACATACACACTATAAAAAACGAAAATCGGCAAAAAATTGAAAAATATTTTTTTGGTTCTATAGTATTCCCCGATTCAGTATCTTTCAGATGATACCAAGATTGAATAAATATTCCAAAAACTTTTTTATTTACAAATTGTTATTCTATGGCCGCGCTTGCAATGGCAATATGTTTTGTAAACTTTACACTTGATTTCTGAAGAACTGTATTTTTAACATATGTCCCTTCATTCGAAACATGATAACTCAAGTTTGCTTGTACATTTTGAGAAAATTATTTTTTCTTTTAAATTTATATTAGTTGTAAGATGTTATGACCCTCCATCAAAACGATTTGTTCAAAAAATAATTTTTAATAGAATTTTAAAGTTGAAAATTTGAATAAAAAAGTGTTTTTTTAGGGACTGTCGAGGTAAAAAATTATTTAAAAAAAAACTTTTAATACTACAATCTTTTTGGAGGGTCATAACATTAAAAAAGATACTGCGAGTAATTTCCAACAAAAAATATGCTTCTAGATTAATTACAACTTGCGTAATCACGTTTGAAAAAACATGCTAATTAACATATAAAATGCTAATTAGGTAATTTGTATTCTATTTTATTCAGAATTTTTTTAAATGATTCATCACTATTTTTAAGGTGTTTTCCTACACGAAAAAACTAGATTTTTAAATTCATAAATAAAAAAAAATGTTCAAGTGTATACGTACACCTTAATAATGCAAAATATAATACAAAATATTGATTTGCAGAATAAACGATACTTTTTAAGAAACATGCATAACTTATATGCTGGAAACTATGTTACAGTTTTCGGTACACAGTCAATGACGCGTTTGAGCTGCAAATGCATTTTGAAAGAGACCATAAAAGTGTATGCTCCACCGATTTTTTGGCCTCTTTCTCTATGTGTCAGTAATATCCTACATTTATGAGAAGGAAAATCCGCTTCCCTTCGCCAAAATAGTTTTAAACATTAAAGAGAAAACTCACATCCTTGAATAAAGTAAACGTAGCATCAAACTTTTAATCATGTAATAACATATAATACACGCATAAATTTTAGTCGCCTTGGATGGACATGGTAGTATATATATATTTTTTTAAAAATGCTACCTTGTAAGGCATACGAACGTATAAATAAATATATAATATCGATTGTCGACAGTTTTTCCAACAAATAAAATAAATTAAAATAACACAAAAAAGTAAGCTTGTGTTTTTTTTTTAATTTAAAGCATTGCGGAACTTTTAAAATCCTTCCCAATTATTTTTTTTAAAAATTTAAAAATATAAATAATATTGTGGTTTGTTGAGAATAAACTTACATAATCATTTTTTTTATTATCCTTGTGATGGCTAACACTAAATAATATCCATATATTAAGGATTTTACTTTTTAAAAATAATAATTTTTAAATCAGTATTACATACTGAAATTAAATATTTTTATAAAAGAATTACCTGAAGTTCCCTTGCTGAAGTTAAAAAAATATGCAAAACGTAATTAAATATGTGTAATAAAGATTTATTGAATAATGTAAATTTTCAATACTGCACTTTGCTGAAAATCTGTACTTATTTTATTCCTTTTTAATAACGTTAAGTGAGTTATAATTATTTTAATCGATGGATAATTTTTAGACACACACACTTACGTTCTCACTTGTTAAAAGTAAATTGCTATTCAAATTAAAATAAATTAAATTTATTAATAACAGTTCTAAAAATTGTACACGACTATTCTTTTTTGCGTTTATATTTAATTTAACATTTTTACGGCGTTCATACATATTTTTTAATTAAATTCTGAGTAAAATGTAACCCATTAATTTGATGAACAAAATAAAGATTATATATATTTGATTTCACTTCCGTTTTATACTCACCTTTAAATTATAATTCTAGCACACGTTTTTTTAGAAAAAAAAATGTTTTAAATTTGAAAACAAATGTTTGAAATTAATAATATTTTATGATTGTTTATACTATTTTAATTACTGTTATAAATCTGGTAATACACAAAAAGAGGTATACATTTATTTTCCTCAGATAAGAATATACTTTTTTAATTTAGTATTGTTTCATGTGTAATAATTTGCAACAATAAATAAGGGTTAAATTTATTTTTAAAATAATTTATATTGCATATAATTGTATGTAATTTATGTTCACATGTGATTTCAGTAAATTTCTGGTAAAAGTAAACTAAAGATAAAATCTGAGATAAAATCTCCTCATAACGACATTATGAATGAGGAATACAAATACAACGTAAACATACGTAATTAAAATATATAAAATCCGGATATATTTCGGGAGATACATCTCACTTCAAATAAGAAATAAAAAAGTCATGTATTGACAAGCAGTCAGGAACATTATCAGTCCAACTTGACTTCTTGAAGGCATTTCAAATTTTTAGCAGTACTTATTGGTTGTTTACCGAGACCTTTGCCATACAAAATTTTTTCCGCTTGCTGGCACACAATATTTAAACCCAAACAATTAAAATATTTTTTGTTGTTTGACAACATTTTCATTTCCGGATTTATTTTCATTCTGCGATGTACATAGACTCCATGTTTTCCATTTCTATTGATGAACAGAGATGTATATTCCGAAACATGTCCATATTTAGTTGGGGCCTGCAGTGGCCAAGTGGATAAAGGACGTTCAGCTAGAAATCAAAGGATTGCTAGTTCGAGCCCGTGCGATGGACTTGAAAAATGAACGTAAAAAAGTAGTGATCTTGCAATCGGAGGGTTGTCAGTGTCGCTAAAAATGTACTTGAAAGTCGTGTAGGACATCCAACAAATTATACATGTGTGTATACGGGACTGATGCACGATAAATCTGACCGGGGTCCAATGTTCTGACCCTATATATGTTGAGTTGTGTGCCAGCTCAGGTGTTGTCCTCGTCATCTGACCATAGTTCAAAAATATGAGGCATCGTTCCCGGGTTTTTTTTCGAAATAGGTTCAGAACTGTCGTCCATAGCCCACTCAGCAGTTTAGTACGACGTTGAATAAACAAACCATACTAGATTTGGATGTATTTTAATTGCGTATTTGCATTCTTAAAACACAATATTGCGTATGTCATATTAATTCGGTTTAGTCTATTTTACTACAAATCATTCTTATTAATTATAAAAATGACTAATGGAAATTCAATTATTATTTTACAATTCCTAAAAGTCAAGATATATATTTTCATAAACAAAGTATTAAGAACAATGTAGCTCTTTTATCGCAAAGTTTGTAGCAACCACAGGACAAACTATATATTTAACAGAAACTGCACTACCCTCAACCCATCTCAGGTAACCGGAAAAGTCACAACTCACATTACAAGCAGATGACCACGTGCATTGCAACTGCGCATGCCCGCCCATCCAAACTCTGGTCAGCCACTGATGGTTTGCTTTTCGGCAGCATTCGCTCGCGAGGCAGCGAAGCGGTAGCACTGCTTAAATCTTTATCGGGGAAATTCCACGTTAAAAATCCCATCGGAGTTGGTTACTTTTTTGGGTTACTTTTTTTCGGATGATGCGATTTGTGTGTTGTTGAAGGATTATCTGTCGGAAGGATGTGGATGATAAGAGGGGACTGTTGTGCTGGGATGGGGATTTGGATGTTTTTGTTGGTGCTAGGAGGAATTGAAGGTAAGGAATGTTTTATTTATTTGAAACACGTGGTTGGCGTAACTGCGTTAGATAAAAAGGGAATTGTGTGGTACCTACATCGGGTTGTTTGAAATATTTTAGAAATGAACAGTTTATTATTATGATCATGATTCAGTGAGGCTAAACATAAATTAAAATTTGAATTTTAATATGTGACAATCGTTAATAGTTAGGATATACTTTTTTTTAACGATATTAATATTTGTTTTAAAGTTTATAATATTATTTTATTTTTGTCGTAAAAATAATGATTTAAAATGAAAATTATGCAATTTTTTTATAAGGAGGTGGAAATTGGATTTTGAAACCTGATTTCGGACGTACAAAGCCAGTAGTATATTTTTTACCTAAATTAGTTTACCTTTAAAGATTTAAAAAAAATATTTTTATAAGGTAATCTACCTCAATTCATAGATTGTGTATTATTTTTCTTTTGTGGGTTCATGGAATTTATTGTGTAAAAATCATTATAAAACAAATGATTTAGTCAAATTAATAACTTAGATAAGATGAAATTAACATTTAACTTTTAAAACTTTAAAACTTTTAAAACTTAGTATATTTGATTATTACCTGAGTGGTTTTGTAACAGACTATTCTAAAAGCAAAATGTAATTCAATATTTTGGAAAGATCGACTTTTTTAATTTTTATAATATTTCTAAACGAAAACCTGCTATTATAACATGTTTTATTTTGATCCAGAAATATATGATGCATTTACGTTATTTTTAATTTGTCCCTCATGCGATTTTTATTTCATTTAAAACGTAATGTTTCACTTGTAATAAAACAAGCAAAAAGTTAATTTTCTTAATTGAAATATATTTTTTGGCTGACAGTTTATATGAAAAAGAGAGGTATGTAATTTCATTATACTAACAAATAAGTAGAGTTAAACATATTACAGTTGCCTTGTCATTTTTAAGTTTCGGCATACAAATTTTAGCAGAATAATTAAACTTTTACTAAAAACTCATTATTCATTTCCTATTCTTTAGCATTAATAAGACACCCTTTGCGAGTTCTCGTGTTTTCTTTAAATTAACTTTAATTTTTAAATGGTTTCTATGTTTGTTTTTTTCTAATTTAAGTTGTGTTTGTAAATATGACCTTTTTGTAAGCAACCCTCCTACAATGTTAAAAATTATTATGAGCTTTGTTACCCCTTTAGCTGCAACCTACATTTGGTGCTTAATTTCAATATTTTACGGTGTGACGTTATACTATTTAGTGGTGAAGCGTTGCACCAAACTCATAACGTTGCATACAACTCAAGGTTTTTTTAGTAGTATAATTCTTGTAGCGAAAATTACAACCTTCCAATCGCAAGATCACAGCTTTTTACTTTTTTTGTCACCGATTGGGCTCGAACTAGGAATACTCTGATTCATTGCTGATCGCCTTTATCTACGGAGCCACGGATGCCCTGGTTCGTCGCTGTCTTTCTTGAAAGGGATTCATTGGCTTGTTGATGTAGCGACAGGGAAAATTTCGGTTGCAGTTAAAGAGGTTGAACCAAAAACCGCTGCTTTTGTCCGATAAAGGAATTTTTGTTCAACCCAGATTGCACCATAATATGGTGTAAATTGCTGCAGAGCACCAATATATGGTGCAAATTTGAACTGAAATGTTTAAAAAATTTTAATAGAACAGTCAGTTTTATTGATACTAAACACTCCCAAAAATAGTATTCTCATATCTGCAACCTATCAATTGCTAATATTATCCTGATTTTTATCAATTTTAAATGGTGTCGGTAATGGCTTAGTAACGCAACTTTTCATAAAACACGTATTCTCAAATGTTTAACAGACGTAATTTACTTCGGTTCATTGTCCGTGGTACCACTTATTCGATTATGTTCCTCTGAGCCAGACGACTTAATACGAGTCTAAGGGGGGAAACTGAATCCTACTCTCTCATTGCAAGGCATTGGGCTTTTGCAGCTGTTGCAAAAATCTTAAAAATAGCTTTTGAGTGCCCAGCAAAAAAAGTCAGTATAAAACCTTCATAAAAATTTTGAAATTGAAGGTTTTATGCAGGAAAACTGAAGATTTTTGGAAGATCTATAAAATTAAAGGTCTTTGTTTCAATGTCCTTCATAAAAACTGCAAAAAACCTTCATAAAAACCTGCAAAAAACCTTCAATTTTTAATCATGAAGGGAAAATGCAGATATTTTAAAGGTTTTATGCAGGAAAATTAAAAATTAAAAAAAATGCAGTTTTTTGTTTCAATATCCTTTATAAAACCTTCAATAAATCTTCAATTTGATAATTTTGATGAAGGTTTCATGCTGACTTTTTTTGCTGGGTGACTGCTTATAATGTTATTGGATAGAAAATAAACTTTTAAGACATAATCAGAAGTAGAACAAAAATCTCCAATTTGGACTAAAACCCATCTAGACAAAATTTCGTATATTACACGTTTAATGCCACAATTCAGAACTAGATTTTCTTATCTGAATCTTATCTTATCTTATCTTATTTTATCTGGCTCGTACTGAGTGATCCCTAGTTTAAGGCGAATCATAAATTTTTTTATGAAATCGTCCCCATTTTTGACGAAATAAATCTTGTGAAAAAAAAACTACGACACATTTTCTATTAGTTCGTGGAAATATTTAATTGAAGTATTTCGCAGATAACTATTTCGTAAAAAAAATGAAGAAATTATTTTTAAAATAGTGCAACCAGTTTTAACTGTGAACAGTGATAGTATTAATAATTACTAGTAATTGAAAATTGTTCTCATCTTGCTTCAATAATCTCCATCTCCTAGCTTTCAATATAATGGTCTTCTCAAAATCATTTCAATGAATTTAGTTAGGTCATGTGCAAAAAGCTTAATTGGATAAAGTTTTGTGACAATTCATACACATCCTGTATACTCAAATTAGCTTCATTACATTTTTAATTGGAGCATACTTATTGCTTTAAATAAATAATTCTGAAATCCCATAATTAACATTATTTAACAAGTTAACAATTAATCTTTTGTGTTAGTTGATAGTAAAATAATAATATAAAATAATATTTATTTTAAGAGCACCGCACGTAAACTCCATTAATTATTAATTTATATTCACTTAAACAATTTAACTAATTATAATTTTAACATGTCAACTTGATTTTGTATGCATTTAATCATAAAGTATCATGAAAAATATAAAAAAATAATATTACTATTTAAAAAAATTTATGGAGGTATTCAACTTTGAATTGATAGACACAGACTTTCGTGAAACGAGTTTTTCTTCAAAACAATTATAGCAAATTGACTCATATAAATTGTTAAATGAACAGTTTTAGAAGTGAGCTTCAAGAAGTATTTTATGCAGTATTTCTAGTGATTTTGAAAAACATTCTAGTTGTTTAACTTGCTTAAAAAATTAAGACTAAACTCGTTTGACAATTTGCACGTGGATTTCGCTGATCTATATATCAAATATACTAAAAATAAGCTTCCAAATTTAGAAAAAAAGAAAAAGAAAGAAATAAATTTTGTTATTTGTAACGGCAAACTCTGCCCGTGGTCATTAAATGGACATTACAAAAATTTGCAACCTATGAATTCGACAATTTGCATCATTCTAACACTTCTTAAAAACCGAATTTCCATGTTGCCCTATCTTAAAAAGCAACAACAAAACACATCGAACAAAACAACCAAATCAAACGAATCCAATAAAACGAACGACGCGAATCGAACATTTTATGTACAAAACATCGCCAATCGATTTTTATAATCTCCACTTGTAGAATTGTCGATTTTAGGATTATTTCCTTTGTTTTAATGGTAAATCCTATATGCATACTGAATTTCGACATTCTAGAACAACCCCAAGTATCCTAGAGGTTTTGATGATGAGTCAGTCAGTTAGTCAGTGTCGAAACTGGAAATTTTCATATTAATATTCATCGGTGATAAGAATGGATAAAACACTGAATTTTTTTCTGGCTTAGTAACCATCTGCACTGTTAAAAATAGGTACTTAAAACTTAGTAAAATGAACTCATTTTTTATTACTTTCGATGCTTTTCATAGCTCCGAATGCAAAAATTTCATTTTTGTAAAAGAGATATACATGAAAATGAGTAAAATATATAAAAAGCAGTTGCTTGCCTGCATAGGCTGCCTTTATAAATCACTTTCAACAATTGCAACCGGGATTTTCGGGAATCGAACCCAATCCGTCTACCGGATGTCGTCCGCAACCGAAGTCCGTTGTACCACCACAGCGATGTGAAGAAGTCATAAACAGAAGTAATGTTAAAAAGACTTATCAAAAAAATGGGAAGTAAGATTGTAATAACTCAGTTTCCATTAAAGCAATTGACATCAAATAATGTGTAAAATCATCTTATAAACAAATATTTTAAGTTTGCCAGGTCGCTTTGTGAAGATTGCTTGAACAGAAGCTGATATTAGCAATATTAAACCACACTGCTCATTCTGCGAAAGTGCGATTACTTAAATTTGAGTACGCCATCGCTAACAATTGGACTCAACAATAAACGAGTACGTACATTTACTCATTTTTAAGCACATTTGGTTTTACAGTCTAGAGACAAGGCTATTTACTTATACTTGGAATGTATAGAACGCCGGAACGGGATGTTCTAAAGTATATATAGTCGAAACATTTAAGTTAAAGGATCGTATAGGGTCACCGACAAACTTAGCGATGCACAAACGTACATTCAGATGTTATTGAAACTCTCAGAAAAAACTGAAAAACAATTTTTTACTTAGAATAAAAGGATAAATTTTATAAGGCACCATAAATACACAAAAGAGTAAGATAACAAACGCATTTTTATTATTAGTTTTTCCGATTTTTTTTTAAATAAAAAATAATCACACACATAATGAATAAGACGTCCTTATTTCTTACGCTGTCGAATAAAACAAAGATTACCCCCGTTTGAAAAAAAATATCCATAAAAGAAGATATTTTAAAATAAATTATTATATCCACTTTAGCATGAGTGCATCCAATTAAGGAATCGCGAAGTTTTAATACTTAAATCGCTGGTGTTAATCCCATTTAAGAAGTAAAAACGGTGATATTTAATGCGTTTCTATTTTGAACAAAAGGTATTTATCTTTTTCCACACGCTTTTAATAAAGTTTTATATTTAATTTGATTAAGGGTTGACTTATCAATTTATTATTGAGTTAGGACGTTTCCCGCATCTAAAGAAAACTAAACTTTAAGCTTATATTATAAAGAAATATTTAAATTAATTAATAACAGTACATTAAATTAGTTAAATAAATATTATACATACGAAAAATCCTTTACATAAATAACAAGAATATTTAATATATATAAAAGTACACGAATTTAATTTTTCATGTTACATACCTTAATTAAACATGGCGTATATTTGAATTAAACAATAAACTTATATAAATATATATACAACAGTGTTAACAGTAATTAAATAAATATATTTTGAGATATGTTTATGTTATTCAGAGTTAATTAGAAAGTTTAAGAATGTTTAATTTTCTAAATGTTCTGCCAATGGTAAACTTAAATTAAAAGGAATTTGATGGTCCATTTTTTTTAAAATTCCATATAATATATAGCAATATTAAAAAAATTTGATTTTTGTTTGAGAAAATCAATTTTACGCAACATGTTTTTTCAATCATATTTTCATATTTTTTATATATATACATACATACATATGCATATATTTGAAATAAGATTGCATATGTTGTCAAAATCTTGAGCAAAACATATTCAACACTTAGTGCTTTTGAAAAATGGTCGTTTTTTCTGAACTTTTGGTATGTAGACTATTTATTATATAGACGCTCTAGTCGTTTTCTGCATTTAATCAATTAATCTCTCTATTTTTAATTATTTACATGAAATAAGATGGTATGAATCAATTGACTTGCGTCAATGGCCATATAGCGTGGTGCGCGTGGCATTAACTAGGAGTCATACCGGGGACATTCTGCGTGCTACGCCGATACTCTGCCGATTCGGCTAAAGTGATTACTCGATCTCAACTTAGAAAATCGGGAATATAAGGTGACCCACCACAACCTCTATAAAAACATAAAAAAGAAACGAAATGAAATATATCTGAATGCAGCTAATATACGACAAAGTTTTTGAACAGTATGGGTGAACGAACAACCCATAAAAATTATTTTAAAGTGTGTTTGATGTATGCTATTCTAAAGGTATCTTCACAAATTTATATGCAATAATATATGTGACGAAGTATGTATTTTAAGTAATATTGGCCGACTCAATACTGTTGAGGATCTTTAGTTTTCATTTATTAATCGGACATTTATCAACATATTGGGTTTTTATACAACTGATCGGTAGTTTTTACATTTTCAGTTTTAATAACTTTCTGAATAGTGGAAATGTGTGAGAGCCATGATGGGCATATTTTGAATTACATATTTTAAAAGAATAAAAAAAAATAGAGATAAGTTATTCATACAGCAGACAATTTTATTTTAAATGCACGTCATCCTTAAACGATAATCTAATAAAACGTATATTTTTACACCTATTCAATTTGATTTTTCTGTAAATTATTTCCAAAACTAACGTTAAACTAAATTAAAACTTAGCCAGTTGTAACCTAAAACACACATTTCCTACCTTTGCAAAATTATACAGTTAAGTTTATTAAACAACCATTAAATTAGGATAAAATTAATAATCTATTGAAAAACACATTAAAAAAACCTAAACAGAAAGGTTTTAAGAGTTTCAAATCACATACGTCACTAAAGAAAGTTTGCATATTAGTTGAACTCACTTAGCCAAGCATTGTTGTTAATCTATAAAAAAATGCTAGACATCATTCTAAGTTTCCGTTTATCGCATCTTAGCTGGCTTCAATCCAACCTAGGCACGCCCCAGATATGAGAGAGTTACAGATAAGATCATTTTCTTATCTTGAAGTATGTCAGAGTGTATTTAACAATATGTTTAGAAGTGAACTGATCGGAAGTGGCTGAATAAGAACGTATAAATTAGCGGTTCTCTGTTCTACAATAATTTAACTAATGTACAGCTACATAAACATGCTTTAGTGTCCTTATTACTTAGATTTGCCTTAATTTTTCAAAGTAGCTATTAACACAATAGCTATCCGTTAATTAGGCATTTTAACCCACTGGGGCTCGTACTGATTTTTGCAATTGTAATGATGTTTTCACTGTTGCGAAACCTAAGTTATTTTTGCATGAACACGATATTTTATATTATTTGTTTTTAATTAATTGTAAAGATATGACTTGTAAGTTGTACCTGACACCTTTAAATTAAAAAAAAAATTAAAATGGATTATTTTTATGAATTTAAAATATGGGATCATGAGCGTCAGAAGGTTACAACATATACATTTATTTATTTGTTTAAATCAGAATGTTACATGAGAAATTTACAGTTAGGTAATGTTATCTTAAAGTATGTCAGAATATATTTAACAATATATTTAGAAGTGACTAAATAAGAACCTATAAATTAGCGTTTCTCTAAGATTAATTTAACCAATGTACAGTTACATACATATACTTTAGAGTAGTTATTAGTTCGATATACATTAAATTTTTAAAGCTTTTAAAATAGGACTTATCCGTTAATTAAGCATTTACATTACACAAAATATAAATTAATTTGCTTATAGTGTGAAGGATCATTTGGGTTTTTTCTCCTTTACTAGAAATGAGTATCATTGATATGTTAACTAAACTAAGTTTTTAATTAAAATTATAATTAATATACACATGATTTTGTAAAATCCCTCGTTCAGCGATGTACCTACTTCAATGGACTAAGCATGATTTTCAATTTATTTAACTTTGTATTTAAAAATTTTAACTGAATTTCGATACCTAAGTATAAAAAATATATTCATTTTATTTATGTTTTGCAGACTGTATTTAGTAGATATTTGAATGAATATTTTCCCTCTATAAAGATATATCTATTACGAAATTGAAACTAGAAACTTTCGAATATTTTTTCTTCCTATCACAGACTTGCCACGGAATTATTTTCTCTGAATTTTAATATCATTCGATATAGAATATTGACTCAATTTCCATTCAACCGTTAAATAGGGTATAAAATATTCACAAAGAAAAAATATTACTTTTCAAAGTTCTTTCTCAGCAGTTGACAATTTAAAAAAAAAATGAAAGCTGATATCCGTATCTAAACTTTCAAAAACAACAAAAAGCGTGAAATAACAAAAAAGCAAAAAGTAACAAAAAAATAACAAAAAGCAAAAAATTATAAAAAAATAACACATAACGCAAAAGACTTAAAACTCCAGTTTATTAATATCAAAAATTGATTTTCCAACTCGCTGTATCTCAGAAACTTACAAGCCTTCCATCCTTCTTAACATCTTGCACGGTGGATGTGGTTGTCTGCAAAGTGGCATAAGTGCTGAAAATCAGAAAATATACTAACGTCATTTTCCGTTACTAAGCAGCTAGATCTATCACGTTGCTTAGTTTTTTTTACTAGGTCAAAAGATTAACCCAGTGGTTCTCAAACTTTTCTCTCACGTGCCCCTTGATAAAAAATTTAATTTATGATTACCCCCTTTTTTATAAACCTTTTCGCCAATCCACCTACACACATCAATTTTTTTTTCCTTCTGTAGTAATGTTCTTAAGTTAGCAAGAAAATTAATCATACGAGGCTCAGTGGATCCACGTCCGGCAAGCAGTCAGAGGACTGCGATTTCGAACACGATTGTGCGGACTTGTATCCTACACTTTCAGACAAGGTACTTAAAAATTGGTACCTGGACCTAATCATTTTGCTTTGAGTACAATTGCATTGTAAATGATCGATTACGTACGTAAATTTAAATAGCCGTACTTTCTCAAGAATGAGCAATGTGATTTAATATAGTCAATTTCAACTTATGTCCAAGCCATCTTAACAAAGCGATCTGACAAACTTAAAATAGTTGTTGAGAATATATGGTTTTCCACATTTTAACAGTGTATTGATCTCGGGATTGGGTGGTTGTCAGATTTGCTACTAAAATACTAAAAGTCTAAGACGACTTTTAACCTATGTATTCGGAGTAACCAATGATATATACTGGAGTATATTCGGTACTGGTACGCATTAAATCCGATGGGGGTATAAACCCCCATCGGTTCCAATATATAAGTTGATGTTGCATCGAATGCCAGTTCAGGGGTTTCCCTCGCCATTTGACCATGTCTCAAAAATACGAAAGCGTTCACGAGTCTTTCATTGAAGATATATCTGAACTGTCGCCAAAACTCTATTGCGATGTTAATTAACCAACTAACCGGACGGCTTAAATGTATGCCACCTACTGGCTTTCATTTTAAATTTTACTTACTGTATTTATTATTATTTTATGATATTTGTTTTCCGTCATTACTAATATTATTTTTGCGTACACCCAACAGGACCACCACGTACCCCAGGAGTACGCATATTACAGGTTGAGAACATATGGCGTTAACCTAAAATGCCTTATTAAAAATTGGTATTATAAAATAAGTAAAATGTACGCATGTTTGATTACATTCGATGCTTATAATAGCACCGAATACATAGGTTTCATTTTTCATCTGATGTCGTCCGCACCGAAATCCAGGGCATTAAATGGTGTACCACCAGAGAGCGACGTGAATCGAACCCAGATAATAAGGTGCCGCAGTCCAGTTCCTTACCCGCTGTAGTACCAGGGTGACGTTAGAAATAATCAACAAAATCAATGCTAAAAATGCGTGACAAAGAATTGGTAGTAAGGTAATTGAGTCTCAATAACTCAGTTTCCATTTAAGCAATCGACATAAAATAACGTGGAAAACCATCTTCTGGGCAACCATTTTAAATTCGTCAGGTCGCTTTGTTAAAATATCTTGAACGGAAACTGATATTAACAATATTAATTCATACTGCTCATTTTTGCAAAAGTACGATTACTTAAATTTGAGTACGCCATCTCCCACTTACGACGCAATTGAGCTCAAAGAAAAACGAGTACGCCTATGCACTCATTTGTAATCGCATTTTTTACAGTGTGATTTCAATGATACCCACTTAAAATTAAAACCAATCCGTCTTGCAAACTTCAATTGGTTTTATCTTGGGATTATATCTTTAAACTTACGCC
The DNA here is from genome assembly GCA_963932185.1 of Troglohyphantes excavatus. Taxonomy (NCBI): domain Eukaryota; kingdom Metazoa; phylum Arthropoda; class Arachnida; order Araneae; family Linyphiidae; genus Troglohyphantes; species Troglohyphantes excavatus. Next base: position 55,943,123 of record OZ010674.1, on the reverse strand, counting down.
ACTTTCCAGCCGATCCGCCCACATGTTCCTGATGCATGATCCCCAACTACAAGAAACGATGGCACAGATCAATTTCCTCGGCGTCTAAACCGGTTCGGAATAATTCAATTATCTTTGAGCCCTCCAAAAATTGAAAATGCTCCTTTTACGACAAACCTTCCAAACATAGGAGCTGCTGTAATTCTCCCCCTCCCCCCCCCGTCCCCAGCATAACAGGATTATTGTTATTGCTTGAAAGATATTGTGTCGTTCCCGGGTCTTGGATTACTCCTTCAAAGTTAAGAATTAGTTTTCGTTGAGTAATAAAATTTATGACTCCTCACTAAAAATAGAGGGTGTCATTAAGGCTGCGGTGTGCGTAAATTAGAGGTGGCGTGGGGGATTGAATTATGCACACGAAGTCGCTATCTTTGTCTAAAACTCGTTGCAAATTTATAGTGATGAATTAAGAAAAGGAACAGTTGCGGGGGGATATAAGGGGATGGGTGTCGGGACTGAAAAAAGCTGTAAATAAATTAATAAATGGCAGTGTGTTTAGTTGGTGTATTTTAGGGATTGGTATCTAAAAATAATGTTAAAGGTGTTTTTTAAATAAAAATATATCAGTTTGCAGGATTTTTGTTTTCAGTTAAAATCTTTAATGAAATTTACATTGCATGTGCGATATTTATAATTTACCGCTTTTTACTGTTTGAACTGTCTATATTATCTTTAACTGATAAATTAAATAATGTTATAAAATATATAATGATAAATTAAATAATGTTCTAAAATATATAAATGATAAATTAAATAATGTTATAAAATATATAAATGATAAATTAAATAATGTTATAAAATATATAAATGATAAATTAAATAATGTTATAAAATATATAAATGATAAATTAAATAATGTTATAAAATATATAAATGATAAATTAAATAATGTTATAAAATATATAAATGATAAATTAAATAATGTTATAAAATATATAAATGATAAATTAAATAATGTTATAAAATATATAAATGATAAATTAAATAGTGTTATAAAATATATAAATGATAAATTAAATAATGTTAAAAAATATATTAATGATAAATTAAATAATGTTATAAAATATATAAATGATAAATTAAATAATGTTATAAAATATATAAATGATAAATTAAATAATGTTATAAAATATATAAATGATAAATTAAATAATGTTATAAAATATATAAATGATAAATTAAATAATGTTATAAAATATATAAATGATAAATTAAATAATGTTATAAAATATATAAATGATAAATTAAATAATGTTATAAAATATATAAATGATAAATTAAATAATGTTATGAAATATATAAATGATAAATTAAGTAATAATTAAAATATATAAATGATAAATTAAATAATGTTTAATATATCTCAATTGACATAAAAAATCGTCCATATTATAAAACGAGTATAAAACCGTATAACATTTTATATGTCTGATTTAGTTTTGAGATCAATGGTGAACCGCTTATCAAGTATTCCCTCATACTTCACAATTTTACCCGTTATTAACCGAATGACTGACATGCTATATTTTATAAAATTTTATTTTATTTACGCATTAAAAATAGTCAAATATTCAACTTAACTAGTAGTTATGTGAACAGTAAACCTCTCGAATAGAAAAAAATAAAGAAAGATATACGTTGATTTTAATTACTTAAAGCAACACTTTTGCTACATTTGAAGAAAATCGAGCAAACCATTTGGTCGTAAATGCGAAAAAACCAAAATTACATGTTAACAGATGAAATGCTGGAAGTTCGAGTTGAAAATGAACCTCACTAATGCTCTGTCAATTATACTACATTTGATGAAATTTTATTACATAAATTATAAAATATATAATACAATAACTCGCATTTCTCTTCACTCTCCATCCCTAATCAAGTAATAAACTGTAAGAAAATTAATGTTAATCAATCATCAGCAAAATATTTTTTCCTCGTTGATTTATCAAATGATTTATTGTGATGATGCTTTCTTCATTACTTAGTAATTGTCTTTACTTCCGATTATTGCTATAACTCATTTTACATTTCAGCCAATCACGCAAAAGGATAATAGTCACGTGATTATGTTTTTCACTAAGTCTTTCAATATTGTATATCCTTAATAAGAAAATTTGCAAAACGACTTATGTTTTCTTAAATATTCATAAATCGATATATCGGATTCCTACAAAAAATATAATGATGCATTGCAATGATTTTGAAAATTCAATTCCTCTTATCTAAGTTAAAATAAATGAAAGTTTATCATAATTTGTTTTTACATATTCGTAACGATTCTAATCTCTGAATACAAGTATATTTTAATGCATAAGATACAATTTCAATATTTTCTAATAACTTATCATTGTGTTTTTAATATTTTCTACCTTATCATTGTGTGGTTAAAAATTTATGTAGTTTCAAATGTAAAAGTAATGTATATTTTTAAAAAAAACTTACATAAGTATAACTGTAGGGGAAATCTTATTTTGGGTTTTTGAAAAATAGATTTGAATATAACTAACAAAATAATGTATAACTAAAGGAAATAAAGGTTTGGTTAATTAACTAACGTAACCGCACTAAAGCTGCAAATTGGACTATTGGTTACTGTTTGGGGTATATTTTAAAGGAAAGGCCCGGGCATGAATATAACTAACAAAATAATGTATAACTAAAGGAAATAAAGGTTTGGTTAATTAACTAACGTAACCGCACTAAAGCTGCAAATTGGACTATTGGTTACTGTTTGGGGTATATTTTAAAGGAAAGGCCCGGGCATGAATATAACTAACAAAATAATGTATAACTAAAGGAAATAAAGGTTTGGTTAATTAACGCCGCACTAAAGCTGCAGATTAGACTATTGGTTACTGTTTGGGGTCTATTTCAAAGGAAAGGCCCGGGAATAATGCCACGTATTTTTTAACACTGGTCAGGTGACGAAAATAAATAAATATTTTTAAGGTTATTACTTACTTCGTTTACTTCGTTACTTCGTTTACATCTCTATAGTGTAGTAATATGTTTTTTAATACTATTTTTGATAAGTATTATCTGAATTTTTTTATGAATTAAGAAGTATTCATAATTATGATTATTATTTAAAAACAAAAATAAAAATAAAACAATAAAGTATGTAAAGTTGCAATTACGTACTTTTTATTAAATGTTGTAACAGTTTCTTTTGGTATATTTACGATTATGTTTTTAACCATAAAGGTCACTAAATCTTTTATTTTATATTCATTTTATACAAAACATACAAAATTATTAAAATGCGATAATAAATAAATAAATCATAAACTTAATCAAAGTTTATAAAACAATGTTTTAATTTTACATAAATTAAAATTTAAAAATATTATATAAAATTAATTTACTGTATATCTATATTTCTAAAATTATATTGATATCAAATTATTTATATATCGCTTCTATATAAGCTTGCAATTCAAAACATAATTGTTATTTATATATTTAGAAGCCTTACAATGCCTAATTTTAAAATATAAAAAGTAATTGTTTATGAATAATTAATAAACTACATATTTTAATACTAATTTTTCAATTTAGTTTTCCCTAACTATTTAATTTTTCGTGTTTACTTTGTGATCATAGTTTCTAATAAATCCTTCGATTTTAACACTAATTAATAAAACTCTAAGTATATGTGTGATAGTCCCATAGTTCAAAAATATATTATATATATTTTTTAGATATAGTTGTCGGTATTTCTATTTTAATAATTTCTCTAATCCACATTTTAAAAATATATTTATATATTATTTAATCTGAAAAAATAACATACCATTTTTTATTTGTTTCGGTAACCACAACAGTAACGAAAAATCATATTATTAACCAAACAAGGAGTTGATTTAAAAATTGATGCATTTATTGAAATACAGTAGCCAAATAATAGTCCATTTAAATATAGATAGTATATTTGTTATAAATTTAGATTGATATACATTCAATGATGAATAAAAATGATGGATATATTGCTTCTTATTGTTTAATCCTCTACAGATAGTCGCCTAAAAATGATTGTATCATTAAAATATATTTTGCTTAAAAAATAATGGAAAATTTCCAGGAATTTAAAGTTTCAATATTTATCAGAAACATACGAAAATGTACATAACAATCATTTTTAAACTAGTTTCACACATAGATATTTCTACTTTATGTAAACAATACAGTTTATAATTTTCTGTTGAATTATTGTTAAAAAACTTATCAAGAAACTCCGAAATGGAAATATCCAACTTGAAAAAAAAATAATGATTTATTTCGCATTTTAAAGACAATCTCGCCCATCCTTTAGGGTGATAAATAACAGTTAATGGTCCATTTATTCTCCTTTTCTGGAATTGTAAAGTCTCATTTAAATACGTTATCTTTCTGAATCTTGATGAGATTTTTTTATACCGATTGAAAATTTATATTAATATATGGCGAGAGTGATCTAAAGTAAGAGTCATTTCGTATTTTTTTTAACTCCCGCGTTTTTGGATTGTTATAAATGTATGAATCAGTAATGAAGTGTTTCTTTGTGTTTGGATATTTTAATAATTTAACTGGATCTAACTGAAATAATTTAGTAAATAAATAGATATAAATACATTATTTTTTTTTTGACGAACTCGAATAATTTTTAATAACTCAGATATTTCGTGATCAGTACAAATATTAGAAATAAAATTGACATGCATTTTGTATACTAATTTTAAACATTATTTTTACTAGTTGAAGATTTTTAAACCGCAACTAGGCGACAAAGTAAAATAGGAAATTTAAAAATAATGTAATAGTTATTTTTTTTTAATTATATCTAATAATTTGAAAATGCATATATATATATATATATATATATATATATATATATATGTATATATATATATATATATATATATATATATATATATATATATATATATATATATATATATATATATATATATATATATATATATATATATATATATATATATATATATATATATATATATATATATATATATATATATATATATATATATATATATATATATATATATATATATATATATATATATATATATATATATATATATATATATATATATATATATATATATATATATATATATATATATATATATATATATATATATATATATTACATAAAATTTTTGTTCGAATTCTTTAATGTTTCAACTAGATATAACTAAAATAATTTGGTAAACAAATTTATATAATTAAATTTTTTTATGCCTATCACAAATAACTTTAATAACTCGGATAATTCAAGATTACTACGAATATTAATAATAACTTTTACATTTATTTTGTATACTCAATATTAAACCTTACTTCGTTTTACTTGTAAAAGATTTTTAAAATAAAAATAAGCAACTACATAAAATGTATGCGAAATTTAAAAAAAAATTATAAATAAAACTATTTTTTTAAAAATTCTTTATTTTTTATAATACCTTAAAATATTTATATTTATAGTTTCATTGAAAATCTGTATAAAACTAAGTACGTTTAAAAAGTAAAAAAAAATCACATATACGTATATTTCAGAGAAAAAATTTAGCAACATCATTAGACAGCATTATTTGTTAAACATGCACGGCACATAAAATATAATTATAGTAGTAAAACCCTTTAAAAATAGTAATTTTGAGGGAATAAAGAAAAGACTTAACGTGTTTAAAATAATGTGGTGCATAAATTACAATTACAAAGAATTATAAGAGCTTAAACACTATAAATTTTTAAGAAATTTTAGAAACTCGAATGTTAATGGGGCATATCTAATGCGTTTCTACTAATTGGAGTTTTAGCATATTTTCAATTTTTTCTTCTTTTGATTATTTGATTTTAGCGTTATATTTCGTAATTGTCTTGAATTATACAATGCTAATGTTTGTTTGGTTTTGGAAATGAGTGAACTTTTTTTTTTATTCAATTTAGTTTTAAATTTTACTTTTCTAAATGCAGAAGTAAAGACGCATTGTTATATGGAGATGATAATTCATATATTTAAATTATGTTCTAAAAATAAATTTTTCAAAGCGTATATTAGAAATAATTCACATGCAACTTATTTCCAATATTGAACGTGTTATTTTAGGTAAAGATAAAATATTGACTTATTCAAAGATGTAATATTAAAAATTTTTTATTTTGTTTTAACAGTTACAAAATTGTATTTGAGCCGTACAGTTTCAAAACCAGATAGATCCAACTTCTTTACAAACACATTTTTTATATATTTTACAAGTTTTCAATACGCTACACCACAATACAAAGCAAAATTGACCAAACTTATTCGAATCCAGCCAAAATATATATTCAAAGAATGGGTTTAGATCCAAAAGTACGTGGATGTCAATAGGGTTTAGATCCAGACGTACGAATATGTCAATAACTTTTAGATCCAGACGCACGAGTCTGTCATTATGTTTTAGATCTAAAAGTACGTGGTTGTTAATATGATTTATATCAAAAAGTATGTGGCTGTCAATAACGTTTAGATCCAGACGTGCATGGTTGTCAATATGATTTATATCTAAAAGTACGTGGCTATCAGAAGGGTTTAGATCCAAAAATGCATGGCTGTCAATAGGGTTTAGATCCACAAGTATGTGACTGTCAATAATGTTTAGATCCAGACGCACGAGTCTGTCATTATGTTTTAGATCTAAAAGTACGTAGCTGTCAATATGATTTATATCAAAAAGTATGTGGTTGTCAATAATTTTTAGATCCAGACGTGCGTGGCTGTCAATATGATTTATATCTAAAAGTACGTGGCTGTTAATTTTGTTTATATCCAAAAGTACGTGGCTGTCAATAGGGTTTAGATCCACAAGTATGTGGCTGTCAATAATGTTTAGATCGCGACGTGCGTGGTTGTCAATAATGTTTAGATCCCGACGTGCGTGGTTGTCAATATGATTTATATAAAAAAGTATGTGGTTGTCAATAATCTTTAGATCCAGATAATTTTTAGATAATAGGGTTTACATCCAATAGTACGTGGATGTCAATAGTTTTTTTTATGTAGCTTATGTAGTATAGCATCTACTCTTTCTATTTACTTTTCCTCATTGTACTCATTTTTAAGTACCGTATATACTCGCGTATAAGCCGATCCGCGTATAAGCCGACCCCCTAATTTTAGGCCGATTTTTTGTCCAAAATCGGAAACTCGCGTATAAGCCGAGTTGTATTTTCGGACATGAAAAATTCCGTTAAAAATCGGCAAATCCTCGACAAAAGAGTGAAATTTTAATTAGAAAAATAAATATTTAAGCCTAGAAATTAAAAGTTTAAAGAAAGTGGCTGGAGAAACGGCCTTCCTCGAAGTTCGTGATGATTTATCGGGCTTTAAGGTATGTACCACTCGCGATGTTCTGGTGTCTTTCAAACCTCCATCGGACTTCTTAAATTAAATCTCCCTTATTATCAAATAAAATATTTTAAACCACAAACTTAAATACCAAAATGTGCAATTTCTAATCCTTAACATCGTTTTGTAAAGATTTAAAAACTTAGAAAAAGTCAACTATTTTCTGTCAACATCGTTGACTACTGTCGCTATTAAATACGGATGAGCATTTTTTTTATCCATCTCGGAAGGAAATACTACTACTTTATGGATGAATATATACTTCTTATTAAAATATTTAGTTTTTAATTACAAGATAAATGAATTGAAAGTAGAACTTGAATTCGCCGATTAGCAAACCCGATTTTACCGATTTAAAGCCAATTCCATCCAAAATACTAATAAAACAACTATTAATATCTGTACATAATATTATCAAGGAATAAAATCTGCATTGGGGAAATAAATTTTGTTTAATTATTGCAATCGAGCAAGAAAGACATCGACTTTAAAGTGGTGTCATTCGCTACGCACGATGTCAACTTTTTAGTCTTCCCTCCAAAATTCTATTTAAGTAGCGTTTACTAGATTCATAAATTCTACAAACCAATTAAATATTTATCAAAATATATACTTTTTATTAAGTTAAACTGATTATTTATGTGAGTAGTTAAATTTTGAGTTACGATTACGCCGCGATGCGCAGAACGGTCTTCAGTCAGCACGTGACGCACATTCTCGATCTCGGAAATGTGTCGGCGCGTTTCAGAAGAATCCGCTAATTTCAACTTCTCTCCTTTTCCCATTTTAGGCAAATTATATCAGAAATTTTAATGACCCGCGTATAAGCCGACCCCCTACTTTTTGATGAAAATTTTGACTTAAATTTCTCGGCTTATACGCGAGTATATACGGTACATGTCTTTTTCAAAATTAACTCTTTTGTATTTGGAGCCACGATGCACATCGAATGTGCTCAAGTATGAGTACATTTTATTTATTTTTGAGTATCTATTTTTAACAGTGCGGTAGAATGCATTTGAAGTTAAAATTATGCATCTACAAATGTTTTCATCAAACTAAAATCTAATTTCTGCAAATAACTTTTCAATAAACATTTAATAAATAGCAAACCCATTCATATTGTAATAAAATACTAACTTGCAATTTTAGTGGTGATAACTCATCATTTAATATAGTTATTTTATATTTCTACTTAAACAACGTAATATCATATTCTAATTATTGATATATGTTTATTTTTTGTTAAAATTATTGTGCATTCTGGAATAATTTTAGTGTTTTAGTAGATAGTAATGATATATAGTTTTAGTTTTGACAATTCGAATTTTCAAACGGCTCACTAAATTTTTATTAAACTTGATTGCTGTTTAATGTGGAAGCTCTTTCTGTCACCATACATTACGATCAAAATGCTTATTAAACCTATTACCATCGCAAAAAACAACACTCAAATGAAAATTAACTCATTATTGTAACAATACATTATCGCATCCAACGCTAACAAAATCCACCAAGGGAGAGTCTGATGATATGTTTATTTTAAAAATAAACTTTCAGTCTCACACACACACACACAAAGAAGCGTCGCGATCCTAAAATCCATTAACAAACTTCAATCATTGTTTCTCCCCTTCCGATGTTTGCAGTTTCTTTTTCGCTGCATTCCTGGAGGCCTTCAGTAAACAAATTAAATTAGCCCTAGAAAAGGATAAAGAGGGAAGTAGCGACACCTAGCAGCTAATTTAGAATCTCAATTTCGAGACTGTCCTTCGGGCGTTGCATTGACATCAATGGCTCTATTTTTGCGCCTTCTCTTTATTAGGGATTCGCTGTTGTCGTTAATAATGGGTAACGGTTATATCAACAATTGTTATTTTTAAAGAACTGTTCTTTTATAATGTTCTTTTTTAGATATATTCGGGTTTTATGGATGGAATGAATGGATGGACGAAGTTGAAATGGTGTGCTAATGATACTATGGGAAATATCTGGTTATTATCTCCATGCATTTTTTAGCTGAAAATTCGTATTCACAGCTTTCTTGTCGCTGTAACACTAGTAAAAATAGTTCAATCAACACATCACGTATTCAGATGAATGGCGAAAGCAAATAAATATTTTAACATGTCTGTACATGGTAAACACCGGAACTAGTACAGGAGCATAACATTCTTCAGATTATAGATCAGGTTAATAAGAACAACACATATTATACAAACGTTTTTTTTATACAGAACTAATCCTATTGTATTATTCCATGATGTACACTTAAATATCACTTCTTGGGCGACAAAAATAACTACATGTTTTTTTGTTTTTTGTTTTTTTTTTCAAAATGAACGAAAATAGCATGTTTTTTATTTTGTTCAGATTATAGATGAGGTTAATAACAACAACGCAGATTATACATTTTTTCTTAAAATTCAGAACTAATCATATTGTCCTATTGTAATATTCCATAATGTACACTTCTTAGATGAAAAAAATAACTCTATGTTCTTTTGTTTCTTGTTTTTTTATCAAAATGAAGGAGAATAGCAAGTTTTTTATTTTTAAACCAACATTTATTACGTAAACTTGTGTCATTAAATCCATACGAGATAAATATTTTTGTCATTCATCACCATACATAATCAGAAAAATAACTAGAATGCGGATAACTGTTTTGTAAAAAGAACATAAATTATAAGTTCGTACTTAGTGAGAAAAGAATTTAAAATGGGTATCGTAGAAAACAATCCCAATAAGACGATACGTCCAATACAATATTTATTTTTATAATACATTTTCAAGTAATCTAGAACAGAAACCGAGAAATAAAATTTAATAAGATATTAGAAAGATTTAAAATAAACAACTTGACAAAAGCATAGTACATACTTTGAATTCCAGAACCATTTGTTTCTGTCCATAGGAACAGATGAAATATAACGGCGCGTTCTTTTTAAAAGATCCCTTCCCTCCATGGTCTCACAATTTAATCCTGAGAGCCGAAACCCAGTGTCGTATCTAACAAAGGCTTTTTCGTGGCTAAGTGATAAAGTACTAAAAGCTTGATTTCCGTGTTCCTGTCAAGTTTGCGGCAAAATGCGTCAACACTGGGATATGATAAACGATCTGGAATGCATCGATGGAAGAAGACGCCGTGTTTTTTATCATCAATCAGGCTGTCTATTTTTGTTTGTCTTCTGCAAGGCTCCAGTTACTCCAGATATGTCATCATAAAAATCCTGTTCATTCGGAAAATATGGTTTTAAAGGATTTAATGGATATAAAGCCTTATGATAAAAAAAATTCTGACGGAGGACTGTAGATATTTTGTTGATCAAATATTTATAAAATCGTAAACAATTCCCAAAAGAAAGCTAAATTTTTGAATAATTGTTACAATTTATTTTGCACTACAAGACTCCAGTATTAATACTTTTTTATATTTTGGTATTACAGTAGATTTTATTTTGATGTTTAAAAAATATAAAGTTCCTTTTTAAATAATATTATTTATAAAACCTATAATTACAAGTAATTGAATACATAACTAAATTTTAACTATTTAATTGGTTGACTTCTGGGATTTTCGTTTATTTTTTTCTAAAAGTGGTTTAATTTGGTTTTTCAGTGGTTTAATTGATAATAGTCAAATAAACTTACATCCAATATTTTATTTTTACTTCTAACAAACAATTGTGTAGATGTCTTTCGTAAAACAATGATATACACTATTGAATGTGCAGAAGTACATAGTCGATTTTTAAACTATTTTTAAGTTATTCATATAACTTTTAATTATAAATTTAAGTACCTTTTGAAGTTATAAAATTGTAAATACTTTATTAAACCCAATGCAGTCCCAAGGAATATATATATATATATATATATATATATATATATATATATATATATATATATATATATATATATATATATATATATATATATATATATATATATATATATATATATATATATATATATATATATATATATATATATATATATATATATATATATATATATATATATATATATATATATATATATATATATATATATACATACATACATATATATATATATATATATATATATATATATATATATATATATATATATATATATATATATATATATATATATATATATATATATATATATATATATATATATATATATATATATATATATATATATATATATATATATATATATATATATATATATATATATATATATATATATATATATATATATATATATATATATATATATATATATATATATATACTTTCTTTTATATAAATATCCTAGTATGGACTGAAATCTAAGCACCTAAGCTTTCGAATAATATATATGTCTTAACCTATATATTTTAATTAATATATTGGTTGCTAATTAAAAAGGTGGTATCTAAAGATAAATAATACCTTATAAATCAAAGGAAATGCTGAAATGTGTTGTAAAAACGATAAATAAGATTCAATATCAAAGTAAACATATAAATTTATTTTTAGTTATAACTTCCCATGAAAATATATTAGCATAAAACCTTTATCAAAATGATCAAATTGAATTCTGTAGGTTTTAGTAATGATATTGAAAAAGAAATGCAGGTCTTTTATAAATTTTTAATATTTCTGCATACAACTTTTATAATATCTGCATTTTCTCTTTAAGATTACAAATTTAAATTTGTTTGCAGGATTTTTTGAAAGTTACTTGCAGTTTTTATGAAGTATATTTAAACAAAAACCTTTAATTTCATAGATATTAAAAAAAAACTGCAGTTTTCCATCATAAAACCTTCATTTTCAAAATGTTGAAGCAGGTTTTGTTTTATGCTGACTATTTTTTCTGGGTTATTAAAGTTTATTTTACAAATCAACGACTAATTCGAATTTGTGCCATTTTAATTAAATTTAAAACATAATAACTCCACACCTCATAAATACTCAAACATAAAATAAATAAAAATCACACTAACCAAATAATTAAATTACAATCTTAACAAGGGAAATATTTCAAAAAAACTACACCAAATCAACTATTCTCTAAGAAACTCGCCCATTTCACCTGGAGAAAACGGGAATTTGATGGAGAAGGCATCACATTACAGTAATGGAGAGCCCACCCGAAACTTAAGGAAACCCCGATTCCCAAAACATCGACCTAATGTAGGGGTTTCAGCATCTGCATGTGACACAGCCGATGATGGATGACCTGGGAAACCACGTACGCTGAAATTATGTATTCCCCGTAGCATTGGTACGTACTACGCAACATTCACGCCTGGAGGACCCTAGTATTAAAAATGATTAATTCATTATTCATGCATTTTTGAAAATCGGATTGGGTGTCGTCTGGATTTGTCTCAGATTCAAAATGGAAACCGATGCGAGTTGTGATTTTTATTGCATTTAAATGGTTTGGATTGATGATTGTGGTTTGAAGGATTGAAATAAAGTATGTAAAGTTTTATTCTGCATTATATAGATTGTGGTAACGGATGTGTTGTTTTGGTATATATAAATGTGCTTAATATTGAGTCGTTACTATATATTCAAGCTGATATCAGACTTTTGAGTATAAACAATTTCCATTAAGAAGCGCTTGTTTTTACTTCGAACTTAATTTATTGTTTGAAAATAGACCGAACTATATTTTTATTATTATCCAACGGTCGATCATATTACTATCGAAGTTGAAATATTTCGATCATTTCCACATTCTTGTTTTTACACATACTTTAAATAATTTTAGTATATCTGACTCTTAAATGTACCCATATAGCTTTTGCTTTACAAAATAATGGTTAACATACTTTTTTAAATCTTTTATAAAAGTATATAAGGTAAAGCGGGATAAGTGGGTACCGATTTTACAACACCGCAATTATTTGGAGGAAATGTAGGTGATTTTGCTAAATAAAAGTTGTTGTGCACTATTATAACAATCAAAATTTTTAGTATATTTTACTCGTTAAACTGGCGCATAATAATATTTATTTAACTCGACCTCTCCCTTGAGATATACGGGTATTAGTCGCAATGACATAGATTAGAAATATCATACATGGTGATCACTATACTTCTAACAAATAGCATGATTTTGAGCTACTCGATCAATGAATTACAACATGAAATATTTGTGCATTATATCAAGAACACTATGTAGAGTGGTTTCCCCAACCATCTCTAAGATATACGGGTATTAGTTGCAATGACATATATTAGAAATATCATACAAGATGATCACTATACTTCTAACAAATAGCATGATTTTGAGCTACTCGATCAATGAATTACAACATGAAATATTTGTGCATTATATCAAGAACACTATGTAGAGTGGTTTCCCCAACCATCTCTAAGATATACGGGTATTAGTTGCAATGACATATATTAGAAATATCATACAAGATGATCACTATACTTCTAACAAATAGCATGATTTTGAGCTACTCGATCAATGAATTACAACATGAAATATTTGTGCATTATATCAAGAACACTATGTAGAGTGGTTTCCCCAACCATCTCTAAGATATACGGGTATTAGTTGCAATGACATATATTAGAAATATCATACAAGATGATCACTATACTTCTAACAAATAGCATGATTTTGAGCTACTCGATCAATGAATTACAACATGAAATATTTGTGCATTATATCAAGAACACTATGTAGAGTGGTTTCCCCAACCATCTCTAAGATATACGGGTATTAGTTGCAATGACATATATTAGAAATATCATACAAGATGATCACTATACTTCTAACAAATAGCATGATTTTGAGCTACTCGCTCAGTGAATTAAATATGTGTGCATTATATCAATAACACTATGTAGGGTGGCTCCCCAAACATTTGTAAATGTACATAAAAAAATTAAGAAATTAAACTTAAAACTAATCAAACTTGTCAGTGTGAGCACGAGACTGAACATCATTTAGATCAATGTTCACGTATTGGTATTGTATGTCTGAGAGTTCACAAGCATTAGTACAATACTGACGATACACCAATAAAAAAAATGGCGCATAAAATGTTTTTAACCTAATTACTTTATTAAGAGTAAAAAAATGTATTTATATGTAGTCAGTAGTACACATTTCCCTATGTCGCGAAGTAAGTGGACACTTTCCCTTAAAATTTAGAAAGAAGAAATTAGAAGATTTTTTTTCGGAATCCGGGATGTTCTTTTGTTATAAACAATGTTTAAGTGATGGGTTTCATGTTTCGCAGATAATGTGTTTAAAAATTATATAGTAGTTGTAATTGAGAGGTATACTGACTTCTACGTTATTAGCAGTTTGGGAGTGAATAAGATGGGATCAAGTGATTTGAGGCAGTTATTTAATAAATGATTTTTTTTCAAAACGCACGAAGAGAGAAACAGCAGTAAACAAGGGAAACAAACTAAGAAATTAGTAACACAGTAAAACACATGTGGTGTCCCGGCCAGAAGAACTTACCTGTCTCGAACATTTTCCCCCAATATTGCCAAGAAATTTAGTTTTGCTAATGGTTTTAGAAAAATATGTATCGCCACCGTTACATGTATTATGAATAATTTTTATTATAATTTTAAAATTAAACACGCCAAAATACCTTGAAAAACGTAATAACAGATGTAAGCAGCAACAAATATTCAATTTATGAATTACTTCTGTTATTTACTACTGGAGAGAAATTGGTGGCCTTGTAATTGATTTAGAGGGAAAACATAATGGGAGTTACGAAAATGTGGATGGAAAATTCCCTAAATTCCCTATAAGAACTTTTTAAAAGGTACTAATGGGATTTACATATGTGCCGTGTACCCTATTACCTCGCCCAACTTTAAGAAATAAAGCCACCACTAAGTTACAAGTTATATGCATGGGTTGTTCTATTACAAACAAGCAGGGGTGATGGGAAAATGGGCATTGATATCCAACAATTCCCCTTTACAATGGTTATTTTAACAGAAACAAAATACATATAAACTATAAAATATTACACAATTATGTAATAATTAAAAAATGAAATCTGACAATCCAATCAATTTACAGCAATTCTTGTGTTTAGGAACACTTAATCCTTTTTTCAACACATCAGCTGGCATATTTTCTGAGCACAAATATTTTACATCGATATCTCCACGCTCATAAATTTCTCGAACAAAATGATACCTTATGTCGATGGGTTTAGTCTTGTTATGAAAGACAGGATTTTTGACTAACTTTTGAGCTGACTGATTATCAGACATCACAATCGTGGGTGCAGACACATATTTCGGTGACAGTTCACCCAGAAATTTTCTAAGATGAACGATCTCCTTCAGTGGCGGCGATTGGGTGCTGAAAGTGGGGGGGGGGAGGGCAAGATAAAGGGGAAACAAGAAGTCCCCCAAATGGGAGGGGGGGGGGACTAAAAAAAATTGCTATAAAAAGCTATGGTATTGCACACTTGTATTTACTCACTATTTTGTGTTATTTGAAGTATACCAACTTAAAATACACAGTAAAAAAAATGTAATAACAAATTTAAAAAAATAGAAGTTTTCATACCATAAAGCTGATTTGAGACAAGTTAAAAGCATTCTTTTTTCGTTATTCTGACTTGAAAAGGCGAAACAAAGCACGATAACTTTCAGAAATACTATATAAAAGGCCACAAAAACTAAAGTCAAATTTTCAGGAGTATAAAAGGTATGAACTGTTCAAACACCTTTATATCACTTGGCTATTTTAGCTATAGTCGAAGACAATTTCACTAGACCCTTAAGCGAAGGCTACGATGTGTAAAAAGACTGAACTATGGCCCTGATATTTAATAAAAAAAATCAACGACTGATTTAAAAACGAATAAATATATATCGGAGTAGTCATAAGTCATATTCAGTTTGCTCTGTTGACTCCAAAATGACTGTACAAACGAGTCATATAAGTCATATTCGGCGTCGTTTTCCCTACTGCTTATATGATGCAAAACTGAGAAAACTTGGGAATGAGTAATTCTGATGACAGCCAGACAGTAGTGTGAGGAAGTTGGGGCTCAAAATTTTTCCTTTGTTAGGTAATGCAGTAAAACAATTGACTTGTAATTTAGTTTTAAAAAGTCCAATATAAAAAAGTTGCGGGGGCAACATACAAAAAAGTGCGGGGGCAACCGCCCCCCCCTTGCCCCCCCGAATCGCCGCCACTGATCTCCTTCGAGATCTCCGACAAGGCGATGCATTCCGATTCCGTCGTTGACAATGCCATAGAGCGTTGTTTTCGTGATTCCCAACTGTTTGGTCCTCCGGACAATTGTAGGACAAAACCGGTGTAGGATTTTCGGTCATTTACATATGATGCCCAGTCTGCATCGACGAACGCCTTGAGATGTTCACCATTTTTCTTGAAAATTATTGATTGATGTTGAGTGCCTTTTAAACACCTTAAGATTCTTTTTGCAGCTATCCAGTGATCATTTCCTGGGTTGCTATTGAATTGGCTCAAAAAGTTCACTGCATGAGTGATATCGGGCCTCGTGGCTACCGACAGGTACATTAATGAGCCAATGAGAGATCGATATGGTATATCTCTCATTTCCGCAATTTCATCATCATTTTGAGGACACATATCCTTCGTGAGTTTCTTGCTGCAATCCATTGGACACGCAACTGGTTTAGCATCTTGCATTTTGAATTTATGCAATGTGTCTTCAATATATTTTCGTTGAGACATTATGATGCTATCTTTGCATTGCTTAAATTCGATTCCTAAGCAATAATGCAATGGACCTAAGTCCTTCATTTTGAATGCTGCAAACAGGTCATCTCTGACTTTCTCATAGGAATATTTGCTTGAAGATAAGACAATCAAGTCATCTACGTACACAATGATGATCACTTCCTCAGTGGCGGTTTTTAGACGATAAACACATTTATCGGAGATGAGCGGTTTGAAATGTAAAGCGTTTAGCTTCTCATCTAATTTGTTGTACCACTGTCTTCCAGATTGTTTCAATCCATAGAGCGATCTCGTGAGTAAACAAACTTTATCTTCTTCATACAATTCCTTGAAATGTTCAGGTAATTCCATGTACACAGTCTCTTTTAAATCTCCATTGATGTATGCCATCACAAAATCCAGTTGATGAGCAATTAAATCATTTTCAACTGCATATGACAAAACAGTTCGAATTGAACTCAATCTGGCGACGGGAGAAAAATTTTCCTCAAAGTCAATGCCGGGTTTCTGTGTACAACCTAGGGCTACCAATCGCGCCTTTAATTTTTCTACACTTCCATCTGAATTGAACTTTGTCTTCAAAACAAATTTAGAGGGGATGACCTTTTTATTTTTAGGTCTATCAACAAGAATCCACGCAGATTCATCTTCGAGTGAAAAGAATTCTTCCTGCATGGCCTTGACCCATTCATCTTTTTGGTCGCTATTGAGTGCTTGCGTAACAGTCGGAGAAGAACAGCTGTTTGGATCAGCTGATTGAGCATAATGAAACTCCTTTATAGGTCGTCCGAGTTTTCCACTCCGAATAATTCTTGGCCGGCCGGCAAGTCTTTTCCGAAGATCATTTGGTTCCGAGAGTTCAGCGTCTGAAACATCATCTTCGTCTTGTGACGTATCAGGCATCGAAGGTCGCGGAGAGAGAGCTCCGTCTGGTGGTGATTCTCCATTTCGCTGTGAGACTTCAGGAATAAAAACCCTCTCTGGATCTTCGCCGGTAGATGCATCAGTCGAATCGCCACTAATGGGGAAAAAGTATTCCAGCTCTTTTTTGTTAGATTCAACGTTTGAATTGAACTATTGTACGAATCTCGCGTCGCGCGAGACAATGACTGATCTCGTCGGTTCGTGCCAGAACCTATATGCCTTTGAAACTTCAGAATAACCTATGAAGACGCACATTTCAGATCTTGCATCGAATTTGGCTTTATAGTGCTTGTTCAGGACGAATGCTTTCTGTCCGAAAACTTTGAAATATGATGCAGTTGGCTTTCTTTCAAAAAATATTTCAAATGGGGTTCTGTTCTGCATAACGCTTCGTGAAGGGCATCGATTTCGTAAGTAAGCACTGGTTCGGATCGCTTCAGCCCAGAACTTCACATCCAGATTTGCTTGAATTAGTAAACAACGCGCCATTTCGACGAGTGTTTTATTTGCGCGTTCTGCGACGCCATTTTGTTCTGGTGAGTAAGGGGCCGATTTTTCTCGACGGATTCCTTGTTCTTGTAAGAATTTTTCAAATTATTTTCCATTGTACTCAAGGCCATTATCTGTACGTAGAACTTTGATTTTCTTTCCCGTACGATTTTCTACGCAGGCCTTGTATTTCACGAATGCATCTTTCGCTTCGTCTTTAGTTTTCAGAAAGAATATTTCGATATAGCGAGATTTGTTGTCGATAAAAGTCACAAAATATCGTGATCCGCCAAGCGATGGAATTTTCATTGGTCCGCATAAATCAGAATGTACCAGGTCGAGTAAATCTGTACTTACAAATTTTGACTTCTTCGGATAAGGAGTAGCGATTTGTTTACCTTGAATGCAAACTTGACAGTCCTTCAAAGAGTCACTGTTGTTGAACGATAATCCTCGTACCATTTCTTCTGTTTTTAATTTCTTTAAGTCGTTTTCATTCAAATGGCCAAATTTTTGATGCCAGATTTGAAATTCTGTTACGACAGCTGCAGTTTCTACGCTTGGTTCGACATAATATAAATCCCCAATGCGTTTTGCACGCAACACGACAGATCCATCTTCTTCTATTATTTTTGCTTCGCGAGCATCGAAAACAACAGTACGGTTGTTTCGTGTGCATTTTGCAGTTGAAATTAAATTCGTTTGCAGTTCGGGAACACATAACACATTTTCAAGACGAACTGTTTTCGTACCTTGTACGTCGGGGACTGTAATTCGGACGGATCCTTTTCCAGTGATGTTAGCAGTTTTGTCGACTGCCAGTTTGATGTAGGAGTTCGTTTGTTTGTGAAATTCGAAGAAGAGATCTGCATTGTTAACCATATGGGACGACGCGCCACTATCGAACAAGAATGAAGCTTTGTTTTCTTCGTTTGCGTTCATGCAAATAGCTGTTGTCACGCTCTCGTCACGCTGTGTCACGCATTTTCTTTCTGGTCTCGAAAATTTTTTTTCCGCTATTTTCTTGAAACAGGATTCAGTTTTATGTCCCTTTTTCTTGCAGAATTCGCAGATTATATTTTGAAATTGCTTGTTTTGCGATTTCTTGTTTTGATTTTCACCATGCCAGTTCGGTGTTTGCCGATTTCTTCTAGAAGTAAAATACGCGTTTTGGACGTGGATTTCTTGATTTTCTTTTCCTTGTCTTGACTCGTATTCTTCCAAAAGTTTTATTTTTAGAGCTTCTGGCTTGGGGAGTTCGTCTCTCGATTCTATTGCGCACCGGAAATTTTCGAAGTTGTCCGGGATGCTATATAGTATTAAAATTGAGATTAGATCCTCTGCAATTGCTATTTCTATTTGAAGTAATTTATCAACTGTGTCGAAAAAGGAGTTTAAATGAATGGACATACTTTCCGTAGTCATTTTACGAAATAGAAGCTGTTTCAGCAACGTGGCTTTCTTAGCCGGACCTTTAGACTCGTATATTGATTTTAATTTATCCCATACTTCATTTGAAGTTTTGCAGTATTTGATGTTGCAAAGTTCACTTGGGCACATAGATAAAATAATATCCGCACGGGCCTTTTGATCTTCTGTTGTCCATTCCGTGATCTTCACTTCGTCATCCGTAGGTTTCGGTTTCGGTTGTGTTCCGTTGACAAAGTACCAATGATCATTTTTGACCAAAATTGCTTCAATTTGAAGCTTCCAAGTATCATAGTTTTCCGTGCCCAGTCTTTCGATGTTGCTCATAGCGTTCGAAGACATCTTTTTGAGGAGGAATCACGATTTCTTAATGCGAGAACGAAAAAATTTCAAAATGGCTGCCCCGTTAGGGCTAACACTACTGCTCGCTGTTCTTGACGCAGTGGAAATGCGATCTGGGGATTATAAAACATTTTTTAAATAAATTATAAAACATTTTTTAAATAAATTAAAAAAAAAAAAAATTAATAAATTCTAAAAACATTTTTTTTAATAAATTCTAAAAAAAAAATAATAAATATTAAACGTATAATAAATTATAATAACATAATAAATTCTAAAAATATAATAAATTCTAAAAATATTATAAAATCCAAAAATGTAATAAATTTTAAAAATACAAAAAATTCTAAAAATATAATAAATTCTAAAACATAAAATAAATTTTAAAAATATAATAAATTCTAAAAATATAATACATTCTAAAATATAATAAATTCTAAAAATATATTAAATTCTAAAAATATAATAAATTTTAAAAATATAATAAATTATAAAAATATAATAAATTATAAAAGCGTTTGAACAATGGTATATGAAAATATAATGCATTCAACTATAAATACGAAACACAGCACATATATTACTACCCGTTTTCTCTCAGTTCCTATATGTTTTACAATTGCCTTTGTTTCGACCTGTTGGCAATAACAGTATGGTTTTATACCTTATACGTGATCCCTCTTGTACACATCAAGTAACTAGGTCTTAAAAATTCTTTTAGAAAATGACCCTTTAAACCCCGAGCCACGTTTCTTGCCATTTTCGCTATTCAGAGATTCCCTTAAACATTTACGTTATTGCACATAGGCATCAAAAATTTATGACAGTCTCACGTTCTGCTCGTTCCAATATTTTAGAAGATAGTTTATGCCTGAAGTGAAATATGTAAAGCAGGGGTAGCGTACATATTTCAAAATGGTTTTATATTGGAATTTTATAAACCGGTTCCAGATTTATAAAGTTTAGGAGATTTGTATGATTTGTAAAAACATATCGGTCACTAATAAATAGTTCGTCTTGCATATGTCTGTATGCAGTGGCGGCGATTGGGTGGTAAAAGTGGGGGGGGGGGGCAAGATCAAGATGAAACAAGGTGTATGGGGCGGGATAATAAAAATATTGACCACCAAAACAATGAATATTGAATATTTATATTTACTCTTTGTTTTGAGTTATTTTAAGAAAGGATACTATCTTAAAATAGGTACAAGACGCCCAGGTCGATTATTAACCCATTTCCGATTATTCCCCCCCCCCTTTTTTTTTAAAGGATACGGACTGTTGCAAAGAATCTAATTAATATACTTATTGACCGACCTCCAAAGGGATAGCCAAAATAATAGAATGTCATCTAGAACATCCACAAAAAATTAACGGCGTGTATACGGGACTGGTGCACGTTAAATCTGATCGAGGTCCAAAGTCCCGACGTCTATTGAAAGCTTTGGATGCCAGCTCAAGTGTTGCCTCGTCATCTGACCATGGTTCAAAAATACGAGAAGTCGTTCCCGGGTCTTTTCTTCGAGATAGGCAAGAACCGTCGCCAATAGCCCACAGTACAGCTCTAGTGCGACGTTGATTAACCAAAACCCAAAGGGATAGGTATCCTTTCCATTTGTGTCAGTGTTGAAAATAAAATGAGGAAAATTTTATCTTCTCACCCTTCCATTTCCCAGAAAATTTCCTGCAGCAGTTACAATTCTACATTTGTGGTGCGACTTTTGACAGCTCGGGTGTTGTCCTCGTTATCTGACCATTGTTCAAAAATACAAGCATTGTTCTCGGGTTTTCCTTCGAGATGGGTCCCGAATCGTAGGCAATAGCCCAATATGAAGTTCTGGTGCGCCGTTATTTAACCAAATCCGACTTAACGATCGAAATTCTCAACTCAACAGTGCTAAAAATTCCCAGTTCCAATTTATCAACATTTTCAACTTTTTTATAAATTAGGTAATATTAAACAGTTCTCTCAAAAGTATTGATTTGTTGCACGCATGTTCCAATGCAGTGTCCGTTCAGAGGTCTAATTTAAATGTAATCTTACAAGTTGGGCAATTTCTAATCTTCCATCGTTTCCATTTTCTAAAAGTATATTAACAGACACGTAGGTATAGATTTTTTATGAGCGGGGGGGGATCAGTGACTGAGCAACGGATTCCTTTAGGTACCTTATTCCCACCCCCAAGGGGTGGAAAGTACCGTTATCTTAAGGATTCCGTTCCTTTTTTAAGGGTCTCCCTTAGAAGGGAAAACTTAACCCCCCCAAAAAGTCAACATTCTCCCCCCCCCCAAGAAATACGTTGGCATTTGAATATCGAGACAGCAACAGTTGTCACTGTCATTAACTACTTTTAACAGTTGTCAATAACTATGTATTTTTAAAATTAGTAAATCACCGCCTAATTCCGAAATAAAATTACAGCACAAATTTAAAGTTTGAGAATTCTTATAATATATGTGTGCTAATGATTAGTTAGATAATTTATAGTTATGTTAATTTAAAGATCTAATAAGCGTTTTAGTTGACTAAAAAAGTAAAGAATAATATAAAGGCTACATGAGCTAAAGAAATGTGGGAGTCAAAAGACTCGACATTGCATGGTACTGTGCAACACAATCGATACTGCTAATTTTAAATTAAACATTAAATATACTTAATTTAATTCAAAGGAAATTATTTACTTATTACCAATAAATATTAACTTCCATTAGTTAAATTTAAATTGTAAAGGTCATTTTAATACAAAGATCTAAAACAAACCAAGAAATTTACCAACTTAACAGCGCCAGGTGTTGTCCTCGTTATCTGACCATGGTTCAAAAATATGACGCATTGTTCCCGGGTCTTTAATTCAAAATAGGCCCGAATCGTCGCCAATAGTCCAATATTCAGCTGTAGTGTGGCGACGTTCAATACAGTGTGCGTTCAGAGCTCTAATTTAATCTTACTACAAGTTGGGCTAAAAAGGATTCCAGACTATTGGAGAGGGGGGGTCGACCCGAGTAAAACCGCAAATCACACAAATCACAAACAGTAATAAAACATATTTATTATGTTATAATGTAAAAAAAACTCAGACGTTCGGCGCCTATAGATTGCGCAATACTACATATTTATAATCCTGGGTTTAAGTCAAAAAGTAAAAAAAAATAAAAAAAGAGAAAGAGAAAGCTAAATAATAATCAGAACAGGTGCTGGGCCAATAAATTTAAAACTATTATAGAAAACATGGGAGATGGTTTTACTTTAGAATAAACTGGCAACTTACAATGAAGTATTTTAAGGCTAACGAAATTATGTGGTCACTTTCACATAGCATGTTTTGGAGCATCTTGGTTATACGACCTGACAATCTTTTCCATTTTGTTATCTTTATTTTTATTTCATTTTAAACCTCACATGACGTCATCGGGTTTCTGTTTCAATACCCCAAGCTTTCAGAATACCCCCCCCCCCCCCCAATAAAAATATATATATATTTGTGATTTTTACAGAAATTCGTTTTTTACATTTTTTTTATTTGACTACAATGGGAGGGGTTTGAATCTCCTGGACTACCCCCCCCCCTCCTAAATACGTGCCTGTAGTAATGGGAGGAAGTTGGGGTTCAAAATATTTCTTTTGTTCGGAAATGCAATAAAACCATTCACTTGTGATTTAGTTTTAAGAAGTGCGATATTAAAAAAGTGCGGAGACAACATCCGAAAAAAGTGCGGCAATATATTTAGACACTGCAGATCATATATATATATATATATATATATATATATATATATATATATATATATATATATATATATATATATATATATATATATATATATATATATATATATATATATATATATATATATATATATATATATATATATATATATATATATATATATATATATATATATATATATATATATATATGTATGTAATTTCGCGTTTATAAATATTTAAAATGTAATCATCATAAAATTACACTAACCTAACAACTTAAAAATAAAATTATGAAATTTTTGCATAATCATACAAATATGGTATTGGTTTTAAAATAGAAATTTTAAATCAAGGTAGTTTAAACATTTAAATATAAATTTATGATAAAAATATTATGTTGGATTTGTTATCTTTATATTTTTATGGGCTAATTTAATTATTAAATTATTTTTCCTCTGCAATTATGTGGTATTTAGTTTCAAAGACTTGTAAGAAATGTTCACCTACGAAAACAATACTAAAAGTTTAAACTAGATTCAAATGTAATTTATTTATTTGTCGTAATTATACATAAAATGGTCTTTACAAAAACAAACTATTACAAAAACATTTAATCATTTATAACTTAGTTTTCGAACGTTATTTATTACGTATATAATCGTTCTAAATAATTATATATATATATATATATATATATATATATATATATATATATATATATATATATATATATATCAATAATAACCATTAGGTACTATAAATGAAAAAAAAATAGTTAATTGCGTTATGTATTTATTAAAAAAATTGTATGTAATTTTTAATGTGATGAATTGTACATGACAAAATATCTATTGAATACAAATATTGAATATTGTATTGTATTTAGATGAGCATAATTATGTATAAGATTTAATTGCCAAAAATACATGGTTAACTCATTTTAATGACGTTTTAATAATTACTAAATTCTTAATAACTTGATATTTTTTAATTGATTAAATATCAACTTTGAGTTTTGTATGAAGTTTTATTTTTAAGCATTTTTATTTCAAAACGTAATAAAAATAGTGAAGTAATTTAAGTTAAAAAACATAGTCGATTCCGTGTTATAAAACTATTAAAATGCGCCAAAAGATCCAACATTTGTTAACAAATAATACTATGAACAATTTCAAAACTATTGAGTTATAAAAAAAATAATGTTAATATTAATTTTCCATTTTGCAATGGTCAAATATGTTTCCGTTATCACAATGTATACCGTGTATCAGATAATTTTAAAATTTCGCAGTTGACATAAAAATAATGATACATCTAGAGTAGTTTATTTTTAAGGGCAATTATTAGAATAATTTATTATTGTCTTACATATCAACGTTTGTGATATGCCAATTAATAAAAGTATTTATAAATTTTATAAGCGTTTTGATATAATTCAAAACAACCCATTTCGCCTACGGATTTCAGACATATAACATCTTAAGGAAAGTCGGAACCTCCTATACCACCAATGTTAAATCTACCTGTTTTCAGAATATGCTATAGATACAGGCTTGAAAGTGTTTCCTGTATAAACTAAAGACATTTGTTAATTTACTGAAATGATATTTTACAGAAAAACATTATATGTTTTAAATAATATTGTTTTAATAAAAGTAACTTTAATTGTGTAAACAAATCACTACTTTTTTGGAAGAAAATTATTTTTTTAATAAATAAAAACAATAATATTTAAAAGCTCATTTTAGTACAATCTTAGGTATATGAAGAGCATATATACAAAAACTGTGCTTATACAATTGCAAGTTTCTGAAAAAAGGTACTTCAAACACACAAAAAATCACATTTTGTGAAAAATGTATTTGAAGATAAGACAAATGTTAACATCAGTAAACAAATACCGTGTTCAATATAGGCATTTTTTGAAGAGCGGCCCACCCTGTCCGCCCTTTTATTATCTTGATAGCGCCCTAATGCCCTCTAAGCACCCTCTTTTGAAAAAATTCCGCCCCTCCTACCTGTTTTAGTCAAGCACAAGCGTCCTGCTTCCCTAGCTGTCCTTAAAAAAATGCATCGCTTTAAACATGTTTTGTGTAAATTGAATTAAATTAATAATTGACAGTAGAAAAACAAACTTATTCGTGACTATGCGGGTTGCGCAATCGTGATCATTCCGAACAACCCAAGTATCATATTAATTGCCACGCCCACCCCGAACTTTTTTTTGAAAGTGCCGTTTTTAAAACAAGAAGTGCCTTTCCAGCAATGGGGTGCTCTTTTCCAGCAAACTTACCCCTTTTTATTTAAAAAGTGAAGACTACAAATATTTTTATTAAATTTTAGAACTTTCTAATTGGTGTAAAAACAAATGAAAAACGTCATTATAAAGATTATTAATTAAGGAATTCAAATATGTAAAAAATATTAAAAACACGATGTTTTGAAAAATTTGTCATTTTGACTTCCTATAACTTCCAAACTCACTCGATTTACAAGAATTGAAACATTGAGATTACATGTTTAACCTATCCCATGTTTTAATTGAACCACATTGGATTTCGCATAGAAATGAAAAATAATTTAAGGGAAAGTGCTAATATTGTGCATTAATGCACCCTCTGAGCTAACTTTCAAACAACACAATATAAAGCAACAATTTTATTTTCCATTCTACACGTATAAAAAGTAATAGAAACGCATTAGAGATCCAAATCTTTCAACTGGAAGACAACGCTATTTGTTGCCGACGAAATCGTAATTTAAAGCATCGACGTACGTATAAAATAACGAATGAAAACCCAAGTACCCCTGAAAGAGGCCCCGAGAGACGTTATAAAAAGAAATTTATGTTGTGGATTAACTATAAAACACTGAAGATGTGTTACCTGGGGCGATATTTAGGAAAGAACGAAGTGCCATAATTTGTGCAGGAAATTTCGAGAGCGAATTACAGAAGCGACGTTTACTTAATTTTAAAGGAGGAGGTATGATGAAGTATCATATTTCCTGCTTAAATTAAAAGAGTATGTTAGGCTGAAAATATAAAAAAACGCGTTCCTTATTACTTTATGCTTTTCTCTAAATGAGTTTTAAAAATGTTTACGCGCATTATGTCGCTGTAAATTTTATGTAAATATAAGGGAATTAAAAGAAATGTGCTTGGGATTTTCTGTAGTATGCATTTTATCTGATTTAATTTTATTCAAACATGTCAAAAGTATTTTGATTACCTAATAAATGTATATCCCTTCATCGTAAATATTATATTTTGTTTGATTTAAATCCTTGCATAAATATGTGATTTATATGCTGTTAGATTTAATTAATTTACTGAGAACGTATAATTCTCGTAATCACTAAAAGTATTTTTAAATTACAACTAAAATAAATGTTTGATTCGTTTCTTAGTTTTATGTATATTAAGTTTTGTTTTAGAAATGCATTGGACTTGATGTTTGGAATTTCCATTTACATATTTTTCTGAAATTACTTCAGAAAAATACAGTTTTTATAAATGGTACGTTAGGGGTATCAATATATTTAAACTAATAAACATTATTTCAAAAATGCTCAAATAAAGTAATAAATTGTAAATTACCATTATTTGTTAACTGTGTATCAATTGCCATACAATTATGAATACATATTGTTTCATATATTAGTGAAAGAATTAAAATAAACTAAACTTATCCAATTTTAATTATAATAGTTTGTTTTAAATCTGTCAATATGTGACTATTTTTTGTTAATAAAGTAAATATTTCTGACTTAATTAACCCTGGTGGCTCGGAATATAAATAATTGTATGATTTAAAGATTTCTCCATTGATTTTTATGACTTTCCATTGATGCTTTTAATTTTCTAAATAAGTTATCCAAACATTATGTAAAAAAAATTAGGTGTTATATTTCGATGACTAAAAAACGCAATTTAAAATAATTTTTGACTACGAAAAATAAGTTATAAGGAGTTAAAAGGGTTATTTTTGATAAATGTTTATTAACAATAATATTCTAGATATCCAACTGGAATAAGTTATATTAAACTGAAATTTATCAAATCTCTATTATATCAACATATATTAAAATTATTCGCCTATATGTGGATAAAACAGTTGGAAATTCTTCATCATTGGTATTTTTAAGAATTATAATTTTGTTTCGCTAAAATCCTCTACCTTCACTCGATTATCAATATAACATTTTATGTAATCCATTTCATTAGGTTTAGCTACAGATGTACCTAAACAAAGAAATGTATTTTATGAGAACCATTATATTAAAAAAATATATAAATCAGCTTCTTCGCACAAATCGTTCCCTAATTTAAAAAAATCGCACCGGTATTTCTGAAAGTCTCAGCAATCATCAATTATTTCGAGCGAAATGTATTTAAAATACAAATTTATGGCTAAAACAAATCCGAGGCATCCGTGGCCAAGCGGTTAATGGAGTCAGCTAGGAATACGAAGGTTCCCGGTTCGATGCCAGGTGATGGACTTGACAAAGAAAAGTAAAAAGTAGTGATCTTGTGATCGGAGGGTTGACAGCTTCGCTACAAAATACTAGAAAAGTCGTCCAGAACATCCTCAAAAATTAACGGCGTGTATACGGGACTGGTGCACGATAAATCTGATTGGGGTCCAAAGTCCCGACGTCTATTAAAGGCGTTGGGTGCCAGTTCAGGTGTTTCCTCGTCATATGGTTTTGTTAATTAACGTCGCACTAGAGATGCACAGTGGGCTATTGGGCGAAACCTTGCCATCTGACCATGGTTCTAAAATAACGAGGTGCAGGTATGAATGAATGTGTGTGTGAATGTGTATGTGTTCCCGGGTCTTTCCTTCGAGATATACCCCGGTCCGTCGCCAATAGCCCAGTGTGCAGCTCCAGTGCGACGTTAATTAACCAAACCAAACCAAATCGCACAAATCCTTCCCTAATTAAAAAAAAAATCACCGGTATTTTGTGGCAGGTTTCGATTTAACCAGCTAAAAAATATAATAAAAAACCGAAACCAACACCAGTAGCGAAACATCTCGAAATATTACATCCAACATGTATCCCTTTCCAAAACACAAAACACCCGTCACCACCAAACTATCTCACCCTCTCACCTTTCGCAAAAACCTAACTCATTGCTATCTCAGGCCATAAACCAACGAAATCACCTCACACCCCATTCGCTATGGCACACAACCGTGGGTTGCATAGAAAAAAAGAGAGAAACATTGAAGGAATGTGCACAAAAACTCTTTTGTGCCTTTCTGATGGCAGAGATCCGATAATACCTACTCTGAAGAGGGGAATCACAAAGGAAATCCATTTACTTGTTTATCTTAAGAGGAGATATAGGAGAGGTGAGAGTAAAAATGTAATAGAGTAGTCCTGGCTTCCATGGCCGGAGATAAGTGAACGAGGTTGTTTTTCATTAGTTTCGGAATGGGTTGACTATTTTGTGGGAAAATGTGGGTTCTGGGGAAAGTATTGTCAGTCTGTTAATGTTTTAAATTGGTTAAAATACCGTTGCACAAAAGCTACGAAAGAACAGTGCCTGATTAATGCAGAAATAAACCTTCTTAAATATCGAACCTTGGACTTGTGATGTATGTATCACCTGTGGTAACAATCCACACTGTTAAAAATAGGTACTCAAAATAAGTAAAATGTACTCGGTTTTGAGTGATGTCGATGCTAATCATAGCTCCGAATACATAAGTTTAATTTTTTGAAAAAAACATGCACTCAAAATTGAGTAAAATGAATAAAAACAGCAGTTGATTGCTTACGTAGGCGATAAATATCAACAATTACAACCAATACTTACTGGTAATAGAATCCATATCCTAAGACACTGCAGTCCAGTGAATTATCCGTTGTACTACCAGGGCGACGCGGAGAAGTTATAAACACAAGACATTTAAAAAATATTTTCCAAAAGAATGGGAAGTAAGATAATAGAGTAGTAATAAATCAGTTTCCATTTAACCAATCGACATCAAATGATGTGGAAAACCATGTTCTATACAACTATTTTAAGTGTGTCAAGTCGCTTTGTAAAGATGACTTGAACAGAAACTGTGATTATCAATATTAAATCACACCGCTCATTTTTGCAAAAATACGATTACTTGAATCTGTGTACGACATCGCTCATTTACGATGAAATTGTACTCAAAGAAAGCGAGTTCATGTACTCATTTTTAGTTCCTTATGATACAGTGCCTTTTTGACCAAACCAGAACCGTCAATCCATTTGGAATACGATAGATTTAGAATGAACTATTCTCTGATATAACGGGAAATCTTTGAAATGTGATATTCAGCGACGATGTATCAACTTCGAACTATCCGATTAGGAGCTCTCGACGGGCTTGAAATAAGCCACCGTGGCAACCCTATAAATACTAGGAAAGCACGAAATAAGTAAATAACTTTTATAAGTAAATAAACAAAAGTTAGAGTTGGAAAAAAATATATAACAACGGACTCCAATTGTATTTCTGTATAATATTGCTATGTGTGTGGTATTTATTTTAACTCCTTAGCTGTTTAGAAGTATTTAGAAGTCAATGAATCCCCAGTTTTTGCGGCAATGCACATACACTTGAAATTAATAAAAAAATATGCTATTTGAAAATTTGAAATATTTTTTTAATTTAAAGCGTTGGGGTGTTTAGAAAGCTGTTATAATTAACATAATTAAAATTAAAATATATATTAAAAATATTTCTTTGGAAATATAATGCTAACTATTCTGCAGATAAAACAACTTTACAATTTTATTATTTTTCTAATCGCTCAAGTTTAAATAACCGATACAATTTCTAATAATTGACAAGTATTTTCGTATAATAACTAAAATAATTAGTTATCACACAAAAAGTTCCGTTATCGAATGCAGTGCAAATTATTGCATACATTGATCGGTATCGGAAGAACAACAATGAAATCTGCAGCGCATATGGTGCCAACATTATACGAAAATCAGTGCACATGCAACATGCAACTGTATCACTATATATCTATATCACTGCCTTTATATATCTAACTTTCTTTATATCTCTATACATCTCTATATCTCTTATTATCTTTCTTTATGTATTTATTAATGTAAATCCAATGTGGTAAAAGGAAATATAAACACTGAGCTAAAATAATCACTGGACTGAAGATAAAGCGTGCATGACAGCTTTATCCCTTTTTGAGCCAAGTAAAAAAAAATATAGTCCTTCCACATGTTGTTTATATAATGTTTCACCATACAATTTTTTATACTTACAAAAAAAAAGAACAAATATGTATTAATTAATCAAATTTTTAAGACAGGCGAAACCTACTAACGTTGTGACATCCAAGGTAGAATGATGTATCAACATGATTTTCTGAACAGTATCCATCCGCGCGCATTGGTAAAGTACATTTTCAGCTAATGAAACACATCAGTCCAGTGTTTATTTTAGTTCAACGGAGATGTGTAAAACAATTCCTGAATTGAGAGGTTTACTGTAAAAAGGAGGTAGCTCCAATTATTCAAGTTTGCAGAAAGCCGTCAAAAACGATTGGAATTTCGAAATTCCAAGTTGTGTGAAGATATTATTTTTGATCAATCTTCTTATTTGTTCTTACATGTTAGGACAGTATTTTCACTCAAAAATATATCTTCCAGATGACGTGGCACATGTTGGATTGTTGGAGCTACCTATTTATTGCAACCAAATAGATGCTCTATCTACCTCTATGAAAAATATTTCACAAAAAAATACAATTTATTATAATATTATTTTATTTAAAGAAAACTTCAATTGAAATATAGCATATAACTTGGCTTTAAAAACAGAAAATTACATTATTAATCATCACACTCCCCCCTCTGTAACGTCCGGCTCATTTGTTGCGTTGACATATATTAAGTAACGCGAGAACTAATGATTGGAGCGATGTCTTTCTGGCACCAAACGAAAAAGGTTTTTTTACCGCAAGATATTACATGTAACACCAAATTTATCTAGGTTAGAGCTACATCCTTTTCGCAGCAAACCCTTCAATTGGCGGAATAAGGTATAAATAATAATCCGCGAAAAATATTTTTTCGAATATTAATTTTGTTAATAGATTACATTATGGAAAATATAAAATTTAACTTGATTAAAGGTGTTATAAAATAAATAGTTAAAATATTTGGAAGCAAAAATAAAGTGCTTCAAATAATGCAAAAGAATGAAAAAAAAACTCATATTAGTTTTAAAAGTAATAACTAATAACCAAGCACTTGGGACTTCAAAAATCTCAAATATACATACAAACTGACAACAAGGTAATAATACTCTAACATACAAAAAATAAGTCAAAACAAATGCAATTTATGTCTTGAATGAATTGTTTATCTCTTATAAATAATTACTAAAAAAATTATTTTATTTCATAAAATATAATAACATGAATAATATTCAATTTACCAAATCGTTTTCAGGTTAGTCTATTTATATATTTTTTTTTCATAAAATTGTTTGGATATCTTGCTGTATATTCTATATAAATAGCTATTGGCATTTTACCAAACACAAAAGATAAGATAAAGAAAACTAAACAACACGTAAAATTTAAATAACCAGTGTTTATGAAGGTTTATGGAAAACTGAAAGTCTCAACAATCGTCAATTATTTAGCACGAAATGTATTTAAAATACAAATTTATCGCTAAAACATTATCTACCAAGCCATCAAAAGTGTAAGTCATAAATTTATTTTATGCCTTTTGTTTAACATTGATGGCCAAACAGTCTTTTAAGCCGCGTCCCCGGTTACTTTTACTACACTCATTTCAAATACAGTTTATAAATATTATTTATGATCATAAAATTTTATACTTCTTGGTTAACTGAAGGGTTTTTTGTGTAGGTATGCAATTTTGTATTTGGTTCATTTCGCTATTAATTGTAAAAACATACAACTCACAATGTTTAAAAAGGTTGATTAAAATTGAAATAATGTTGTGTTGAAAAGATGTAAGATTAAACTGCGAACTTTTTTGAGTTTTCGATATAAATAAATTAAAAAATAAAAGTTGTTTACACTAAAAAAATAATCTCCAGTTAGCACGGAATGTATTGTTTGCATAAAATTCAGTATGACTGATTACATAACTTTTATTTAATGTTCTATTAAAATAGTTACTTGTATGTAATTCTACAGAATTTTTTTGTATTGTTTGTGTATTGTTTTTTATTCATTTTCACCCAGTACGCAACTTACATTAAGCATTTAACATGTTACTTGTATAAATCTTGAAATAAATGTATTTTACATTTATACATTTATTATGTCAACTCTATTAAAATATTTAAATAGTTACAATAACTTATACATTATAGGTAGTTTACATAAATGCATTAGACATGCCAATTTTGTTTAATGCTTTTCAAAAAAAAAATATCCTACCTCAATTTTCTAGTGCAACAACCATATGTCCTTTAATGTAAACCTAAACGATTTGCTCGAAAACTAAACATCCCTTAGTTTTCTGTAAAGTAACTATCATATTATCTGTGTCTTAGCATAGAAACGTATTTTAGAAATCCACAAAAATATGAAATGTTGTTCTCAATTAGCTAATTAACCAATTAGATTCTAATTCGTTTCACACTTTTATTTTGCAACACTTTTGGATATTGTTAATTATTTAATAATTCAAAGTTATCATGAACAAATTGATTCATCATTTCAACAGCACATTTAGAATCCGAGTCCGAATGTTTTATCGCAAAAAAAATGCACAGAGCTAAAACAAAATAATAAAAAAATATGATTTGATTACTTATAAGCAATGATTATTTCTATGATTAACTATATTTCACTGAACTGAGCACTGATTAACTACATTTCACTGAACTCATATATAATATAAACACTGAAGTGAAGTCTTCCACTAAGCGCCAACGTACTTTACCGTATCGCGCGGAAAAAAAGGTTTTTAAATACATTCAAACTTATGCAAAAGAACTATATTTTCTACTTTAGCTCAAAATGGTGTAAAATGGCACGCTTAGTCATCATTTCAGTGTTAAAATTATTTTATATCAGTGCTGTAATTAGTGTAAAAACATGTCCAATACATTTCCATTGCGCAAGTATAAATGTGTCATTAGCAAGTGCAAGTGTACATATTTTATTACTATATATGTTGTCACTTTGACGTCATAATTTTTTCAATCATGATAGTAAACTTTTCCAATTACAAAATAAAATATAAATATATTAATAAAGTCTGATTTCGTTGTATGGTGCAAATGTTTTATTATCTTTAAGAGAATTTTAACCAACCAATTAATACCTTTACGAATTTATTCTCCGACATTTTCTTCTGCAATCAATGCCCATATTTTAGACAAAATAGTGTATTATTGTTTTTGCATTGAAATTAAAATTATGAAAATCAGATATGTTAGAAAATCGCAATCAGATATATCAGAAAATCACAAATCGCAATCCGGAAATCGCAAAAGACAAAAATCAGATATTTTGTTATTACACAGGTTTTTCATATTTTTAAAAAAATACCTTTCTTGAATATGACGATTATTCTATTTATTAATATATTTTACATTAATGTTGACTACAAAAAGAGTATGTTGGTTTCTCAAAATTAACAAAAGTTATGTAAATGTGTAAGACATTTTACGGTAATGTAGACTACAAAAAGGGTATGTTGATTTCTCAAAATTAACAAAAGTTATGTAAATTATTAATACATTTACAGGAATGTAAACTACAAAATGAGTTTGTGGATTTCTCAAAATTAAAAAAAGTTATGTAAATTTGTAATACATTTTACGGTAATGTAGACTACAAAAAGAGTATGTTGGGGTTTTCAAACTTAACAAAAGTTATGTAATTTATTAATGCATTTTACAGTAATGTAGACTACAAAAAGAGTATGTTAGTTTCTCAAAATTAACAAAAGCTATGTTAATTTTTTTTTCTTCAAAAAATAACAAATAATAAGTGTTATAAATCTTACATTTTAAGAAACTATTTCGTAATTTTAAATACATCGTTTAATTACAGCATATTCAGCA
The DNA here is from genome assembly GCA_963932185.1 of Troglohyphantes excavatus. Classification (NCBI taxonomy): domain Eukaryota; kingdom Metazoa; phylum Arthropoda; class Arachnida; order Araneae; family Linyphiidae; genus Troglohyphantes; species Troglohyphantes excavatus. Next base: position 55,907,998 of record OZ010674.1, on the reverse strand, counting down.
ACGACTTATTTAAATTTTAGTAAACATTTCAATAGTAAGGAATATATTTAAAAATCCTGAGAGAATTTATGTCGTAAATATTCATAACCGAAAACTGAACACTTAAATATCAGCATTAGTACTTTCCAAGCATAAAGAACATTTCAAGATCCCATCTTAGAATTCAAGAGGCTAGAAATAAGAAGTGAGTTGACGAGACAGTGCGAATTACATAAATTAAGCCTTAACGTTCTCTTTAAATGAGTTAGGCGCAGGCCATTTATTTCGCTGTCTCCCTTTATTAGATCCTAAGTTCATTAACTTCTAGTTTCGCCTAGTTTTTGGTTTTGTAAATATAAATTTTAATCGCCATTACTCTGCGCGTGACAACCGGGAACTAATTGGAAAGTTGCCTTGGTTGTAGTGGTTCGTTGTAAACACCGTCATTTGTATCTGGGGCATAAATTAATTTTTCGCTGTTTCTGCGTGTGGCAGAAGCATACCAAAAATGAATTATTTCGCGGAAATCCCCTATATTATGGAAGGTTTTAATTAGATGGGATGGTTCTGAAGCGCTCGGGAATTAGAGGGCATTTTTATAAATTGTAAAACTTCATAGCAAACATTTTTAATGAATTAACTTTTGCGTTTTGTTTACTTCAAGACAGAGATTACCAGTGTAGTGGAAATCTCTTAAAACATTGTTACTCTCATCTCCCATGGAAACATCAGGGTGCATTGTTATAATCACAAAAGAGACAATTGAATTTAAATTTACTTTATCTGAGAGGTGTGGTGTACAAGGAATGAAATATATTACTCATGTTAAATAAAATAACTAAATGTATGTGTAATAGTTTTAATTAAAATAAAATATACCATTTAACTTTCAAATCACAAATCTACCGTCATGACAGGAAAAAAGTCATAACTCCAAAAAAAAAACTTTACAAGAAACAAGAAAAACTAAATTTTTCAACTGCATAACAAAATTTATATTTTAAAAAGCTTGTATGGTCTGCAGGTAGTTATTTCCATGTGCACAATTTCGTTTCGGTAATAGTTATATTTCCTTTTAACCGTGTAAGTGTATCGTGTGTTTCTATGACCAACGCATTATCTATTTAATACCTTTTTAGTATTTGCGTGTCGCGTAGGGCATTCTTTTATCACAAACCGCCTTGAAAAAGATTTACGGTCAATATAAATTTCAGTATAACACAATTATATCTGATTTGGGGTTTTTAATGCCATAAAATGGTTAATTTTAAGGACAATTTGTAGAAGTTAAAAAAAAGAAATTTAAAACCTTTGGAGTTAGGGTCTTTTAACTTATGGCGGCAAAAATAAGTGTATCAGGAAAATTTAATTTTATTACAGTATGAATATGTATAACATTACTTTTTTAGCTCTTTGGAACTTAAAAAATAATATTGTACATATAAATAACTATATTGTACTATAAATAACTAAATCAAACTTAGAAAAATCAACAATGCCACACAGTGGTTCCCAAAGTGTGTAACCCAATATAACTGAACTACCATAATATGCGTAACTTGTTTCAAAACTCGCCAAAGGGAGGCTCTGTCTAAAAGTATGTGGTAAACCGTTGACTTTTCAAAAGGGTATTATATCACTAATAACTTCTATATACCAAAATAGATGATTCGTTGAAACTTCTTGTGACGTCAATATCCGTAAAAGCGATGTAATATCCTTTATCGAAAAGGCTGAACCTCAGAGAGCTCCTCCTTTAAGTTAAATTTTTTAAAAAGCAGATGCGTAGTAGGCATTTCGTCACATATTTTGACTGTACTGGAAGATCTAAGTAAGCGTTGCCGGATAGATTCAGTCAATCAGATAGTCAAAGTCTAGTGAATATAAACTCATCGCGTGATATAGGTATGAACTAGGTTGGTCATCATACATCCTTTTCAAGCGATTATTGTTACATGTTTAGCTACCTTAATAAATACATATACATATATATATATATATATTTATTTATTTTTAGTATTCGCCGACAGATCTACCAGAAGACTCCGTGGTCCAAGTTTCGTTCACGAACCTCTAGAAACAGTGGAATTCTCAAACTCCACAGGTGCTGTGATTTCTTGTTCCGCTCAAGGACGCCCGGACCCCGCTATACGATGGGAAAGAAGAGACGGCAGTCCGGTGTCCACGATCCCCGGAATCCGGCAGATCAGACCGGACAGTTCCCTTGTGTTTTTCCCGATCAACACTGAACAGTACAGACAGGATGTGCACGCAGCCGTCTACCGGTGCATCGCTACGAATAAGGTTGGATCCATACGGAGTAGGGACGTGGTCATCAAAACAGGTACGTCGGTTTTTATTTGTTTGTGAAAAAAAAATTGACATTATTGGGTGATATACGAATTTTTCAAATTGTCATTAAATATGTTTGTTTAATATAAGATAATGATGACTATATTAAACGGAAAAACATGATTTATCAATGCACATGATTGAGCTTACTTAGCAATCACCACATGTATGTTTGTTATTCACCCCCCCCCCAACCCTCCCCGCGATAAAGTATATACATTTCTCTCCATCCTCAAACGGAGGCCTCCGTGGCCGAGCGGTTAAAGGCGTCAGCTGCTTATACGAAGATTCGAGATTCGATGCCAGGCGATGGACTTGACAAAGAAAATTAAAAAGTAAATATCTTGTGAGTGGGGGGTTGCCAGCTTCGCTACAAAATACTAGAAAAGTCGTCCAGAACTTCCGCAAAAATTAACGGCGTGTATACGGGACTGGTGCACGATAAATCTGATCGGGGTCCAAAGTCCCGACGTCTATTGAAGGCGTAGGGTGCTAGTTCAGGTGTTTCCTCGTCATCTGGCCATGGTTCTAAAATAACGAGGTGCATGTATGAATGTGTGTGTGAATGTGTATGTGTTCCGGGTCTTTCCTTTGAGATAGACCCCGAACCGTCGCCAATAGCCCACTGTGCAGTTCTAGTGCGACGTTAATTAACTCCAACCAAACCCCCCCCCCCTTCCTATCCGCGATAAATATATTCCTTACTTTCCATCCTCAAACGGAAGATACTTTATTATGGTGCCTTAACTCAGAGCAAGTATAAGTATGTATTTTATAAATAAATTACGTTGAAATTTCCCATTAGGTTGGTTCAATTGACATTGCACTAGATCTGCACAGTGTGCTATTGGGGGCTTCTTGGGACACCCTGCGGTCCGGGGTCTATATCAAAGAAAATACGAACACTGCCTCGTATTTTTTAACCATTGTCAGATAACGAAGACACAACACCTAAGCTGGCATCCAATGAAACCGCAATTGGCATCAAGACATTAGACCACGATTAGATTTAATATGAATCTGTCTTTTATACACAATGTATATATATTGGTCACAAAAGTAATGATTTTATCAACTCCTGCGATTAACAAGTTGTTACAAACGTGCTTGGTATCTAGTCATTCGGTCCCTAATCATTCGCCTCCTAATTATTCGGCCCGTAATCATTCGCCCCTAATCATTGAACAACTAATCATTCGGCCACCACAGGCGACTGGTTGGTTGAATAAACTTCACACAACAGCTATACATTGGAGAATTAATGATGGTTTGGTATATATCCCAAAGAAAGTACCCCCCAAAAAACAACCCCAAGCAACAGAAGGAAATGTCTTGAAATTATCCTCAGAATTCGAGGTACCGAGCGTGAATCCAGGTGATGAAATGAAAACTCATCGAATACAGAGACTTGTGTGGGAATTCGTTGTGATACAAATTACCTCAAATTGTGAGGTGAAACTTGAACAGCAACGTTGATAATTAACGCCGCACTAAAGCTGCGCAGTGAAATATTGGAGAGTAAGGTGACAACGTAAGTATCAGTTTAGAATTAAGTTGGTTGCTTTGTTAATTAACGTCGCACTAGAGCTGCACAGTGGGCTATTGGCGACGGTTCGGGGTCAATCTCGAAGGAAAGACCCGGGAACACATACACATTCACACACATTCATACATGCACCTAATTATTTTAGAACCATGGTCAGATGACGAGGAAACACCTGAACTGGCACCCAATGACTTCAATAGACGTCGGGACTTTGGACCCCGATCAGATTTATCGTGCACCAGTCCCGTATACACGCCAGCATAGTTTGTAGGATATTCTGGACGACTTTCTGGTATTTTTGTAGCGAATCTGGCAACCCTCCGATCGCAAGATCACTACTTTTTTACTTTTCTATGTCAAGTCCATTCCACGGATTCGAACCACCAATCCTCTGATTAGTAGCTGAATGCCTTACCAACTGAGCAACTGGGGCTCTACAATCGTGCTTGAGTATCTAATTATTCGGCCCTTAATCATGAGCCCCTAATCATTAAGCCACTAATCATTCGGCCACCACATACGACTGGTTGGTTGAACTAACTTCACACAAGAGCGATACAATGGGAAATTGATGATAGTTTGGTATCTATCTCAAAGGAAGTACCCGCAAAAAATCATAATTTTGAACCATGTTCAAATGACGAAGGCAAAACATTGCTGGTACCCAACTCATCCCATGATAGATCATCAAAATTTGAAATGGGCTCAGGATTCTAAGTGTTAGGCTCGAATCCAGGTGCTAAAATGAAAGCTCATCGTATACAGAGACTTGTGTGGGAATTTGTTGTGATACAAATTATCTCCTCACTGTACAGCTCTAGTGCGACGTTAATTAATTAACAAAAACAAATTAGCTGAAATTGTAAGGTGAAACTTGAACACTAACGTTGATAATTAACGTCGCACTAAAGCTGCACAGTGAACTATTGAAGAGTAAGGTGACAATGTGAGTATCAGTTTAGAATTACAACGTTGATTTTTGGATCTAACTCGAAGCAAATTCCTGCAAACCATGATCAGATAACCCTATTTTAAGTCAGATTTTTTATATAACTATGATGTAGCTCAATAAGATTACATCTAGTTTAAGTTTATGGTTGTTATAATTAATATTTTCTATGGGCAAAATATACAGTGAAACTAACATTTTGAGTAAGATTTTATTTTTGGTGAATACTCTAAATATCACCCACGTAGTAATTATAGATGTGCACCATTCACAATAATCCTCTAGAATTCCAATATCCACATCGTCTCGATCGAAATTTGAGTTCAAAACAAAGATACTGCAGCATCAAAGTTTTTACTGAATATCCTTTTCTAAGGGTTGAGCAAATAGTACCATCCTGAACTTCAATTTATTCTTCAAAAACGAATTCGAACACACACAAAAAAAAAAGATTTGATAGAAATGAGAATTTATTGAATTCATATCCAAGCTGTATCTCTTGTGAATTTGAAAAACAATCACTCTCAATTCCGTGGTTTTATTTTTCTGAGGGAATAGCACTGAAAGAAAAGGACGGTGAATTAATAATCCTTTCATTTAACATTTCTTTTTAAAATATATTGCGTAAAAACGCGCCAAATTTGGTCAACTGAAATTATAATAGAAGATAATTCACTTAATACGTTAGTTTAATACATTTCTAATGAATTAGTCACTATTTGGGAAAGTATACATTTGAAATCATGTTTGGCGGGTGTACGGGAAGAACGATGACGGTATATACTGAGTTACTGTATGAAAAAACTATACCTTCATACACATACACAGCATGCTAGCTTTTTAACTTTTGTTAACAACACATTTTTGTTATGAGAACTAGGCTTGAACGCTGTTGACATTTTTCCATCGCGATTTATCGCCAATCAAACCTCGACATTTTCCGATTAACCTAAATTTACTATATATTAATATATATTTATAATATATTGATATTTTTATATATACATGCAGTCGATGTATCGATATTTTTGGAATATACATGTTGTTGACATATCGATATTTTCAATGATATTTGTCGATATATCGTAAATTCTGATATATCGATGTTTTCGATAGATAAATATTTTTCGTTAAATATGCAAGTGTACTTTTGAATAATAGTAAAATTAAATATTCCTTAAATCGAGTAATCTCCAAATCGATTGATCTTAAAATTGATTAATCGCCAAATCGAAAATTACATAATATAAATCACAATGTTTTTTTTTTCCTTTCGCAATTTCAATAAATATTTAAACATCGGATTTGCCTAGTAAGAATGCCACTTCAAATAATTTATAAATAAAATAAATCGTCATTAATTCCATTACAATTTTTTTGCTGCTTACTTGATTTTAGTTAAAATTTAAATTATAAACGATTATTTAAATAGACGAGATTATAAACACACTGTTTAAACAAACAATTAATTATATTTTTACTCAAATATTATTGTTGATCAATTTGTATTCAAATTGTAATATAGTTAAATTTGTAATACTTTGTTTATTTCTAATATTAATTTGTTTCGGTTATTATAACTTAATTTCATTTTTATTTTTCAGAGAATAAAGTTTACTTTAAAATATTTTTAAAAAAGTTAACAAAAATAAATCATTAAGGAAATAACTAAAATTTAAAGAATATGAATAAATTATACATTATAATTTCCCATACAAGGCGCTAATCTGAAAAACTAACTTTTAGCTATGATAATTAAGAAATTCAGAATTTTAACAATTAATTGATATGTCTTATTTCTTTAACAATTGTCTACTATTCGTAATTAAGATACTGCATATCTGCTTAGCAATAATACCAGGTATACAAGAAACATTACTAAACATGAAAAATACAAATAATGAAAATCAAATATATATGTAATTTAGGCTTAGAATATAAATAAATGGCTTTTTATACTCAACACAACACGTATCGAATTATACAATACATTAAGTTATATGATAAAATAAATATTTTTATATTGTTAAAATATTATTATATATTTAAAATATTATTTTATAGCTAAAATATTATTATATAGTTAAAATAGTATTATATAGCTAAAATAGTATTATATAGGTAAAATAGTATTATATAGGTAACATATTTTTATATAGTTAAAATAGTGTCATATAGTTAAAATATTATTATATAGGAAAAATAAAATTACATATTTAAAATATTATTATATAAGAAAAATAAAATTACATATTTAAAATATTATTATATAAGTAAAATATTATTATATAGGTAAAATATTATTATATAGGTGAAATATTATTATATAGGTAAACTATTATTATATAAGTGAAATAGTATTATATAGGTAAAATAGTATTATATAGGTAAAATAGTATTATATAGGTAAAATAGTATTTTATAGTTAAATATTATATATAAAATAATATTAAATAATTATTATATATAATATTATAATAGATAATAAATATATTATTATAATAGATAATAAATATATTATTATAATAGATAAAATATTATTATATAGTTAAAATTAATTAAAATATTATTATATAGTATTATTTAATAATTTTAATTATATTATTACATAATAAATGTTCTCCTTTTTTGTTTTACAATGAAGGATTTCAATATATATTTGCAAACTACCGATCGAAGAAATTTCGTTATTGTTTGAACCTATACATGAATGAATAATACTTCGCACGACAGCTTGCAGGAACAAAAACCCTTATAAAATATGATTTAGTAACATGCATTTTGAAAAACAAATATGAAAATATTCCCTCAAGGTTTGACAGATCTTTTAAACAAAAACGGTATCTATTCCATTCCATCAAGCTGCGAATACACTGCCAGCATAAAAAGGTATCCCTGCCTAACATAAGTATAACGTCCGAATTTTCTGTATCATTTATTATTTACTGTTCGCCTCAGGTGACAGGTATAAAATGAAAAGCATTATTCTCCTGTCACGGGTCGTACTGAACTAAAGTAAAGTAAGTCGGTTCGAAAATAGAACTGAAACTCAGGAAATTTGAACACGTTCTTCTAAAAGAAAATGGGTATCCTAAACAATGCTTTTATAATGCATTTTGTATTTATAGTGTAAAAAATATATTCTATTGTAAAAAAAAAATTATAACATTTTTAGAGCATTTTGTTTTATTAAAAAGAATTTGACTCTAAAAAGATACATACAATGCGATTTTAATTAGGCTATTGAATTTCTCATGGCATGGTCGGAATATGAAGGAAATAGAAGAGTTCCGAAAAAAAGACCTAACAAAGATCGCTTTATACAAAATCTGCAATTCGTCATGTAGGTCATGGTGTGGAAGGTTGGGAGTGGGATGCCAGTTTAGATGTTTTAATCCCCGTCAGACCGTGGTTCAAAATTTAGAAGAAGTGTTAATGTGTCTTTCATTCACGATGAATACCGAAACATTACCGATAGACTATTAAATTGTTTTAATGGGTAGTTATTTAATTCTATGAAATAACGATCAATTGGTTTTTTCTACCTTTAATTAAAATAATGTCCCCGACTCTTTTACAGCTATTTTTTCAAACAGAACATTATTCTGAAACTTGAATTTTTCATTTTTAACACAATTTTCTAAAACCCTTATATTACAATTTGAGTGTTATATGTTATATTTATTATGTAAGTTTATTGGTATTACATTAACTTATTTTATAAATATATATTCGTATTTAATTTTTTTCATAAATTAGAAAAAAAACATTTTTTTACAAAACTGTTTTGTTTGTTTTATTACTTCAATTAATATTTAATAAGAACAATTTGAACCTGAGTTACATAAATAATACATGAGGAATAAATATATAAACACTTTTAAAATTCATTAAAAACTTCCTTCTATTTAGAATTCATAATTGTACTTGTATATAAATTTATAATGTTTATTTTAACTATTAGTAAAAACTGTATTGTCCACTTCTCTGACACTATTTCTGTAAAATATTATTATATATTTTTTGTAAAGTAAATAATTGTTCAGTATTTTATACAGAATCATGAGAAATTAATACAAATTGAATTAAATTTAATAGTTAATACATGCTTTTAATTTGTATGTGAATAGTTTCACAACGAAGAAAAGAACTGTTTCCTTAATTATGCATTCCGTATTTTCTAAAAAGCATATTTTAATAAAAAACAGTTAATACTGCAACACCAATAAATCTATATTGTCACTAATTCTCATGAAAATAATAATTCAAACGGTACACCATTAAATTAACTTATATAAATAAATACATCAGTTTGCTTTTACGTAGACTTTTGCGACTATTTTTAAACTTGTTTCTATACCAACACTGTTACTTTAAACAGTATCGCAATTACATTACTGTGCATAAATAGTGACTTGTCAAACTGCTATATAATTTCAAAATGTTAAATATAATTCTTAAAGTAGATATATAGTTTGAATCAACTTAAGTTTTGAAGGGCACACCGCCCCGGCATGTAAATCACTGTCACCAAGATCGATGTTACTTTCATTTGGTAACCCGATGCAATAATATGTGCGATGAATATTTACAGTTTAGGCACACGTGCGTATCTATGTGTACTTTAAAGCCCGATTTCCCATGCATTGTTTTTTTTTTAAATGGCTTTCGGCATTGCGATTTCTTTATTATGTAATTTAAAGATGGATCAACATATTAATACTTATATTAATAAAGTTCTAGGTTGTTTTAAATTATATCTGAAAATGCATAAATAACAGTTTTATATCAAAACGGAGTAACGCATGGTTTAATTGGGTGAAATGTGGCAAGTTGTTTTATTACCATCCATAATAAGTTACAACAAGAAAATGTAAATAACTTTTTCATATTATGGATATTTATTTAGGCGTTGCAATGCGAAATAGTTTGTCAAAAAATTATCGACCAACATTTAGTTTGGTAGAGTCTCCCGCCGACAAACTGAATTTTTACTTTTAATTTAACCAAAGACTATATATATTGGAACTAACATTAAGTCATTATTTTGCTACATTGCAACTCTCATGACTTAACAAGAAGCATTGATTAAGTGGATATAATTATGCCCTATTAATGTCACATCATCACCAGTTTTCAGACAAATTTTACCTTTTTGCATGGGATACGTAAGAGAAAAGCTACGCTCATATTTTAGTTCTTAACATATATTTATATAAATGCGAAATCCCTCGCACTCACTCACTCATCTACTGACTCAGCACTATTCCACTGCACCCAGAAAGATGAAATTTCGCAGAATGTTTCCCTATACCGGGGAAAATACCCTATACCAGGAATTTTTCCTATACACCTTGTAAAAATTACCTGACGTATTTCACCATGATGTTTAGATTGTTTTTTTTTAAATTAATTAATATTTTTATTTCATATTTGGAGCACAGTATAATGCTATTTTCTTCTGTATGAAACAGTAGTCACTTTAAAATTGTGGGATTAGATGCAATATGAAAGAATACTTCCAAAATAAAAGCTACCCACAATAATTTTTTTTTTAAAAATTCTCAATGTATAATTTTATAATTTCCGATAAAAATACATATTATTGTTTTACATTAACTGAAGCAGAATTTTGGATTGAAAGAAATAATATCAGGAAATGTCATTTTTAATAAAACATGAATAAAAAATAGTTTTGTTAACAAAAATCTTTATTTCTTAAAAAAATATTGCATCAAAGCTCAAAATTCGCCTTTAGTCAATGTAAAAATATCCTAATTTCATATAATAATTTTTATATTAAAAAAATATCAAATACACATTTCATGGATATGTAAGTTAAAATCTATATCAATTTCATTAAGGTATTTTTTTTTCAAAATTTAATTGATCGTTCACAAATATAATTTGAACAATCCTACAAGCAAATATATTGTATATTACCATTATTTTAAAGATAATTATTAGATCTCAAATAAATAATAAAAATTGAATTTTCTCTAAAACCACAAGCACATTTATTGGTCTATCCAATTCTATCCATACCGAATCAAACATTTTATCCTACTCAAATAAAATAAAACGCCTCCAGCAAGATCAGCTAAAAAGAAAAGATATCTTTTAAAGCTCTTCTGACTTTTTTACTTGTACCTGTCCCTTCGGTGAGGTGTCCCTTGTCTCGACAGCAACTGTCCCTCGGGCAATTCGTAAAATCTTTATCGTTGGCTATCGACATGTCTCCGAATAGAGACAGTCGATGTCAAGTGCGGGCTCCCCCTGGTGATGTTTTTAGGACAAATGACGACAAAACGCTGTTTTATGTGACGGGGCATTTTCTTTATGGGTTGATAAGAGCCGGAGTTGGATTGCTTAGTGGATCTGCGCAGAGCCGGTCATGCAATAAAAGGGGGTTTGGTGAGGCACTAAATAAATTCTTGAAGTGTTTTGTGAGCAGAGGGTAATACGGATATTAATTTAATTTGAACATATGGAGGATTAGCAAAATACGTTTGTTAGTGTACGTTTGGTGTCAATGAAGGAGCGTTTCATTTATATTTTAAACACATTTCGTATTTATTTAAAATTTATTAATTATAATAAAGATTTATTTCAATGCCTTAAATGTGAGTAATAGTTTATAGTACATTGACGTGGGGTTTCTTGGACCGAAACAAAACCAATCAATCTGTGTGGTCTACGTGTGGGCTGGTACAATATATGTCTCATAGAAGTTAGGGGTATACACTGTTAAACATTATTACGACCTAGCACCAAAATTGGGTACCCATTTAGCTGCAACCAACATTTAGTGCATGGTTTAACTATTTTACTGTGTGACGTTGTACCATTCAGTTGTGAAACGTTGCTCCAAACCTGATAACGTTGCATAAAACTCAAAATTCGAGTTTTTTTAGTAGTAGTGTTTTTGTTGCGAAGATAGCAACCCTCTGATCGCAAGATCACAACTTTTTAATTTTCTTTGTAAATGTCACCGATCGGACTAAAACTAAGAATAATCTGATTCATAGCTGAACGCCTTTATCCACTGGGCCACGGATGCCCTAGTTCGTTGCCGATTCTTGACGTTATCTTCCTTGGTTTGTTGATGTAACGACAGCGAAAATTTCGGTTGCAGTTAAAGAGGTTAAACCAATTATTAGGGAAACCTCCACTTTTTTCCGATATAGGATATGGTGTAAATTGCTGCAAATCACCAATATATGGTGCAACTTTGAACTAAAATTTTGAACCGTGTAGCGATGGAATGAGGCAATTTTGACTACGGAGGGAGCAAGTGTTTTTAAAATTTATGAGGTCTTCAGTAATATTTTTGCAGCAGAACAGTAAATTGCATAACTTCATACATCTGACGCTTGACTAATGGCTGCTAGAGATCGTTTTCAGCTTGACCTTCAGTTTTTCAATCCCCTCAAGCGACAATACCCCATCTATATATCTACTTGCTTTGAGGATGAATTGTTAATGATCCGTCTGCCAGACAGTTTTAAACATTTATGTGACGACAAGTGAGACTCCCGCATAGTCAAGGACGAATGTTTTATCAACCTATATTCCAAAAAGTATACATGCGTTCGGCACGGAAAAGTACATTGTGGCTCATTTGGAGTTTTCGCTCCTACTTATAGTTATATTATACTCTAGCTCAGTGGAACAAATAAAAAAATTAGATTTTTGTTACCGTGTGTATGGATTCTATACCACTGACGCCATCAGTAAAATACGCATAATCGCGTATTTAAATTGTATATAAGAAATACTTGTAATTCACTGAGCTAAAATAATGATAAACACTGGAGCGAGAACAAAGCGTGCGCCACCACTTCCCACCTTTTTGAGCAAATGTAAAAAAAATAGTCCTTCCGTATAGGTTTGTATATATTTAAAAACGCATTTATGGCCTTCAAAACACATTAAAATTTATGCGCTAAATGTTAAACAATTAAAACAATTTTACAATTTCGATTATTTGTTCGATCCTTGTAGAGGAATTACAATAATAATTCCTTACAACGAAATATCAGTTACCACAATTATCAATCAAAATACTTGTGAAAATTCAATTAAAATGATAATATGATTTTAAAAGAACAATAGATAAACGCTATAAAAAATAAAACTAATATTTATACTCGGGGACAACCTAAGTTGAACCTGAAGCGGAAGCTATGGTATGTATAAATTTTCAATTGCTTTAGAGTCATCTTAGGTTTAACTTTAATTAATAGTATTGTTATTTCAGTTATGTTCTTGGAAATATAGAATAAACTTTAAATATAAGTTAGGAATAAATGGTTTAATAAAATAAAATGTCCTAATTCAAAGTAATGCTCTCACTTGACATGAAATCTATTGGTGTTTTTGTAATTAAAAAATCAGGTTACGGAAATTTTGATGTTTCTTTTTGCGTAATTCTGAAAAATAAATTGCGTTTAATTTTTTAGTTTGTGCTGAATAATGTAAAGCATTTTAAATTAAATAGAGGTAAAAGCAAAAACATTTTTTGTATCCATTGACCAGTTTTTATATGTATAATTAAACAGGGGGTGTTGTTGTTAATTTTGAAATGTAGCGCTTTCAGGACACTGACGTTTAGAAAATCCTTTTACAGGTATCCTGTTCACAGTTAAATATTGCTATAAAACGCGAAAAAAGAATAAAATCCATACAGGGTTTTTCAAACGTAATTGATTTCTGAGAATTGTAAACTCAAAAAACGTCTCGTTTTACAGTTTTTGGCTTCTCAGAATTCTTTTCCTATCCCCCTTTTGATTAAAATTTCAAGGGTTCAATTTCAAAGCTCCCCTTGTGAAAAGCAAAACGAAAAGAATAACAGAAAGCAAAACACAAATTCTTGACATAGGCAGACACTGTTATTTCTTTTTTTCCATAAAATGGAAGATTCCTTGTCAAGTATTTGGCAAATTGTAAAGGTTTTATTTTCCACTCCTGTGTTTTTTTTCTTCTTGTTTTGAGGTGTCGCTTTTCGCAAAGGGCGCAATTTTCTTGTTTTTCCGAACGGAAAAGCAATGGAAGAAATGTTATCCTTGAAGAATTCGCAAATTAAAAATACAAACAGATGAGGAATTAAAAGTTGAAACCTGAATGCGTTTTTTTTTCACATACCTGTAAAAGATAAAGCATTTGTGCAACGCAGCATGGTAAAAGGATAATATTAATTCTCTATCTTTATTTGAAAGAAAATACTTCGTGCAAGGTTTGAAAAAACAATGTTTTTCAATTTCCTACATTTCGGTACGTAGGTTGTGTTTGATTTTTGTTGGAAATATTTTAACAAGTTTTAAAATGTACTTTTTATTCGTTCTTATAGTTTAATATTTAATCCTCCTTAAATATGTATTTAATTTTGACTTCTGAATTTAAAATATAATATTTTATTCTATTATTTAAATGCTAAAGTTAAAGAATTAATGGAATTATTTATAATGTGAAACAGTGAAAAAAACGAGATGTACACGATATTGTTTGCTTCATTCTGTGTGTAAATAGGCAGTATCAAAATCATAATCGTATGTAATATTTTTCTTTTATATCATTAGGGACACCGCCAACCCCAAGAGAATTGCTACGCAATCCTTTTTGATTTGCTTCGCAAACCAATGCTGGCTTCATACACTGTAGACACTGACAATGTGTCCTCACCACAATACTTAAGTAAGATCGGCATGTCGCCGAGCAGCAAGTAGTGTATTTCAAACTGAAATTATATTTTTTTACTAATTTTCTTAAATGAAGATTAAAATTGGAAATGAAGCCGAAATGTACTCGGTAAGCAAACAAAATCTTCGATAACTAGAAAGCCAGTAATGCACAATTCAGGAGGCGAAAAAACTCCATTCAATCAAAACTGCAGCCAAAAAGCGAAACTCGAAATCGCCCACATCGTTGCCATGACAACCTTACATAGCATGACTTCCCCTACACGCTAAAATAGAGGTTGTGCAGCCCTAACAGATTTTTTCAAACCTGCTGTACTTGGGACTGTGATTAATTGATTGGCTCTTGTGTGGATCGGCGGGGCGGGGGTGAAACCGAGAATGTCCACGTATCTCTCCAAACAGAAATAGTTTTCCCTGATAAGTTTACACGTGTGTTGTTGTTTCGTTACTTAAATTAATATAATCTACTAAATACGTAAGAGTTTGGCGCTAAAAATAATTCACCAAAAATATATATATAAAATTATGTGAAACTGGGATGCCATTAGCTTTCTACCGTCACGTAATGAAAAATATTTATAATATTTCACATAAATAGCTACATCTAATTAAATTTTCAAGTTAGAATTTTAATCTTGATACCATCCAAGAAAGGAGGTTTTAGAAAATGACAATATTTTTTTAATGCGAAAAAGGTATTTTTTTTAACTACTTAGACCAGTTTTGATTTTTTGCTTTTGAAAAAATTACAAAATTGTCGATTGTTTTAGACATTTCGTCAATTGTTTAAAAAATGATAACTACAAAACTAAATCGAATTTCCTAATACGCTCTGAATGACTTGTAGCCAATAGTTTCATCTATATCCTAAATATTGTATTTACTTTTTTGTTCAAAATTGGAAAACAAGTATTCAAAAATCTATGAGTTTTTTTTCGAAATTTTATAAAGTTATGACTTAAACATTAAATAACGTCTACAATACTCATCGTATGGAAAAATAAATATATTCAGCGTATTTCTCAGACATTTATTAACAGACTGGCATAATTTCATAATTTTAGGACTTTTACTTTGTGAGATTCAAGAGGAACAATTAGAAAAAAAGTCGCAAACTAAAATTTGCTCTACATAACCGAAAAAATTTTACTTCTTCGCTATTTTTAATACCAGCTTAATTAACTATACCTAATTTAATTATAAATATATGAATATAATCTTTATGACATCGGAAAGAATGAAGTTCTAACAAACATTAATTTTTTTTAAATAATAAAATATGTAATTTTCAATTACATGCAGTAGTTTAGAAATTGCGTTTCAAAAATTAGGATGAACAAATTTCAATTGAGTGGAGCGTGTTTAAATGTTTAAACAAATTCTAAATTCAAAAATAATTCGAATTTTAAAAAAATGCTTACTTGGATATCCAGTTCAAACCTATTCCACATTCCCTAAAAATAATTGTATGTATCTTCTTCATAGTGTGTCAGAAACTCGACGGACAAAATTACTTGTAAGCGAAATTTTAGCAATGGCGAGTTAATTATTATAAAATTTATAAACTAATAACAGTATTGAAACAAAAATATATTCTTCTTATTTATCAAACATTTCTTAACAAATTCACTTAATTTCGTAAATTGAGAAGTTTTACTTTTTGAGATACGATCTGAATAACAGTGAAATAATTGAAAATTCCCCCTAGAACAGCGATTCTCAACCTGTGAGGAACGCCCCCCTATGGGGGCTTGAACATACGAAAGGGGAGGCGCGAGAATATCCAAGAGAAAATATTATTTTAAAAAATTGATTAACTGACTGAAAGGAAAGCACACATACACATAGAAAACAAAATACATTTCAATATTTAACAAATAAAGTAAAACAACTTACTCAATCAAAACTTACTTAATCAAAACATACTAAATTAAAAACAAATTTAATAATTACTAGTGACTTTCTTGGGCCTGTCTTCCACAGCAAAATGTTTCGAAGGAAGGCTTAATATTAGAAATAACCACTTTTAGTTATGTTTCTATATTTAGCCGAGATCTATATTTTGTCTTCAAAGAAGCCACAGCAGAAAATCCAGTTTCACAAAGGTAGGATGTTGAAAATGGTAATGTAATGCAAAATGCCCTTGTTTTAAGTGCAGAAAAATCATCCTCTACTCCTACCCAATATTTAAATAGTGATTTATTACTAACTAGTCTTTTGGTTTCGCCATTTGTCGTGAAGTTTATGAATTTTTCTTCCTCAACAATTGAGAGTCCTTCGGGAGTCTTATGAAATGGATCCCTAACCCACTCGTAACTTGCTATCAGTTTGTCGTCAGCAAGAAATTACTTTTTAAAATTATTTGTCTATATAAAATATGAACATAAAAAAATTGAAAAAATAATTACATACCATTCTTTCTCATGAGTAAAATAGGGATGTTATTAGTTTTTCTTTTATTTTTTGTTCATAAATAAATGCATGTATGTGTTAAATTTAGTTCTAATATATTTTATATTAGTAAATTTAAAAATACCTTTAGACCTTCAGTAACTAACTGCACTTTTTTAAACAATGGCACATCAAAACTGACTAGCTGAAGATTCTTACTATTGCATCTCTTTTTTGCAATTGAAACAGAAATGGTAGTCTGCATTATCAGACAAATGGCATATTTAACTTGAAAGCTTTGATTAGCTTATAAGTATATATATTTACAAATAAAATAATAATAACAATATGTGCAACTTAAAAAGATGTTTCTACTTTACCGATTGTATAAGGAAATTGTGATTTGTAATCTGCAATATGAATAGTTTTACTATTTAAATGCTCATTTATTGTATAAGTATAGCATAGTGGTTTGAAATAAAAAATGAGAAAAGAGAAAAAATTGCGGAATTTTATCAGATTTATAGTGAATATTATTTTGATACAGAGATAAATAAAGATAAATTGTAAGCGATTTTTATGTAACCTTAAAGAGTGGATTTAACAGTCAGAATATAAATTTAAATACATTTATCTTTATTAAACTACTAAAAGAAAAATCATTCAAGGTATAATAAAATAACACCAAACAAAACTAAGACATGTGATATAAATCCGAATTTCTCTATTCTAAATTTAACGCCCACCCTAAAAAATCCACCGAACAGTTCGAACATCGAAATACTCGAAAACAAGATAAATAGTACTGCCCATTGTAACCACCCAACTTCATGTTTAAGCAAAGAAACAAGGATAAATAGGATTCCCACTTCAAGCTACACATTCAATCAGTAGTAGATTTACTTGTTGGCGGAAAAAATAACACTGATCTCTGGAAAAAAAATATATAAAATTTGCAATTCCAATGATGGAGAATCCTTAGCAGGATTTCAATCATTTTCTCTGAATAAAAATATCAGTTCATTTTTTTTTGTTCTGGGCATTTTCCTTGTATTATTTAATGTATTGTAAAACAATATAAAAATGTCATTTGAGTTTTTTTTAGAAATTTGTCTTCATTTTAGAATTTTATTATACTATCAGATATTTCTTGTATGAAATTCGTTATTTTGTATGCATTGTAGAGATTTATATATTGTTAAAAGACAAGTACTTGTAATTTGTTACTTGTCTAGTGTTATATGAAGATATATATTAATATTATAAAAATAATTTTTTTTAAACCTTCTATCGTTTTTAAGGGGACTTTTTACCCTATAAATTATGTTCTATAATTTAAGATAAAAACAAATAGTTTTGTAATTGTTATATGTAAATTTTTAAGCAAAGAGCATTTAGAAAAAAGTGCTTTTGAAAAGCCGTCAAACTTTATCAAAAATATTATTGTTGTTAAATTCTTCGAAGATTTAAGGTTTTTTGCAAAACGATTCTTATATTTTAGTTTTTATTATTTTCCATTGAATTTCTTTAAAAGCAGTATTGGATCATACTTTAAAACTTTAAGGATCGGATTTTGAATAAGTGTTTTAGATTGAAGAGAAAAAAATAATAATTGATTAACATTAATATTTTTCAAAAAACACTAATTGTTATACATTGTAATGTTAAAAAAAATATTTTTAATATTTTTTTAATTACATATTTTATTATATTCCATTTAATTTTACGTTCTTCTAAAAAATGTCATGTTGATTCATAAATATGTGTTTGAGTTCTAGTATATTTTAAGTAGATGCATGTTCATTGAAATTGCAAGCTGAGATAAATATATTTAAATATTTCAAGGTATTGAATGTGGCACACATTGTTAACTTTTTTGACGCCTTAACATAAACTAATATATATTCAATTATTTTAAAACTTTGCAAAAACATGCCAGGGGGTTCAAACATTAATTTAAACTAATAAAAAATTACATTTTGTATGTGTATGTGTATATGTATATATATATATATATATATATATATATATATATATATATATATATATATATATATATATATATATATATATATATATATATCAATGTGAAAGCCTTCGCCACTTATACAGTTACTCATCGCTAATTCTCTAACTTCTCGTATACCCAGAAAGATTTAATTTCCGAAGTTATTATTTTCCTTAAATATGAAAAGTAAGCTGTTTTTATTAAGGCTGCAAGTTACAAGTTTTTAAGGGGTGCAAAACCCTTTTTTTACAGTTGGTTGAGACGTAAGTTTTGGATACTTCTGATTGTGTCCCAGAATCGGTAATCTTGCGTAATGATAGAGTTTGTCTATAAAAACAATGAAAATTTAGAATTTTGCATATGAAATTTTTTTAAATGTGAAGTGATTTTTTTACGGTAAGTTAGGTTTGGACCCTTCCGATTGATTATGCAAATAAAGATGGTTTTATCATACAAATAAAGGATGGAAATTTAAAATCTTGAATTTTGCATATGGATCCTCATAAAATCAGTTTACTATTGTTGTATAGAACATTAGTTTTATACGCTTCTAATAGTCCTAAATTCCTGATGTACAGCTCTAGTGTGACGTTAATATACCAACCAGACCTTAATTCCTGAAACTTTGCATACTGATGGAGTTTACCAGACATACGGATCAATATATCTGAAATTCTAGAAATGTGCATGTGGAACCTTTAAAAAATTATTACAATTATCATTACAGAACTTTCATTTAAAAAACTTCCGATTGTCTTAGAATCGTGAAAGTTTGGATGCATATTGGGTTTTATCATACAAGCAAAAAAAAATAAATAATAAATATGAGAAAATAAAAAATATTTTTATTTAGCCTACCAAAATTGATGCAACCCGCATTAACATATAATATTAATGACCTCGACATATGAACGTTTTATCTTATTTAATCCTTCAATCATTTTTTTATTTTTTTTAGAATATTAAGTAAAACTGAAACATTTTCACAAAGTACTGTAGAGCTCCAATTATCCGGGTCGATTGGTACCACATCCCATCCGGATAATCGAATATCTGGATAATATGATAATTCACAGAGTTTATTTCTTATTAAAAAAAATTGCAATTTTTATCGAAATGGTAAAGATCCGGATAATAGAATATCCGGATAATATGATAATTCACATAGTTTATTTCTTATTAAAAAAAATGCAATTTTTATCGAAATGATAAAGATCCGGATAATCAAATATCCGGATAATTGAATAATTCACAGAATTTAGTTCTTATTAAAAAAAATTGCAATTTTTATCGAAATGATCCAGATCCGGATTATCGAATACCCGGATAATTGGATAATTCACAGAGATTATTTCTTATTAAAAAAAATTGCAATTTTTATCGAAATGATTCAGATAATTGGCAGATCCGGATAATCGGATTGGATAACTGAATATTAGATAATTGGAGTTCTACTTTATCATAAAACTATAGATATGATCACCATGATGCATTACATTTCTCTTGGGTATCCCTCTATCCTTTCACGATCACATAACTCCTCTCAGTTTCCCAGTAGTAGGCAATTAAAAATTCCCCCCATCCTATCAAGGAACTCAGACACATAAAATAAGCTGGCTAATACAATTATCAATAATTTGTTAGCAAAGGAAATCCAAAACTAGACGAAAGCTATTTCGTTGATGCGAGCCCCTCTTTGTTTCGTTGGGACGAAATCACCCCTTCGCTTAATGTAATTGCTACCGGATATTTACCACGTTTCAAGTTTCTAATTATTGTTTAGTTTGCATTTACTAACCTGGAGGCCGGTGCATTAAGTTAATTGCTGGAGTTGCAAAAGATGACTTGAAAAGATACCAACTTATCTGGTTGGGACCGCGGATATTTTACCTCGTCGTTGCTGCAATTTAACGAGGGAAACGTGATCCGCTGATTACATTGTTTTATGAAACAAATATGATTTGTTCTTTAGGGGATGTACATAATATTTTTGATGTCCATGGAATGTACGGTTCATTTCATTATTTACTTTGATTAATGTTAAGAATGGAAAGTTTTCCTAAATTTTATTTGTTATTATTGAGAAAGCAATAATAAAACCCATATAATATATATATATACAGTCGAACTTTCAAGTGGAATTACACTGTTAAAAATAGATACTCAAAAATGAGTAAAATAT
Source organism: Troglohyphantes excavatus (assembly GCA_963932185.1). Lineage (NCBI taxonomy): Eukaryota > Metazoa > Arthropoda > Arachnida > Araneae > Linyphiidae > Troglohyphantes > Troglohyphantes excavatus. Next base: position 55,886,893 of record OZ010674.1, on the reverse strand, counting down.
TTGTCAGTTTTGAGTACACTCGATGCTCATCATGGTTCTAAATACATAAATTTCATTTTTGAAAAATGCATGTATTCAAAAATGACTACAGTGAGTAATATAAAGAGCAGTGATACAGTTAATATAAAGAGCAAATGCTAACTTACATATGCTGTCTTCATAAATCACTTTCAATAAACATCAACAGTTACAACCAAGACTTCCCGGGAATTGATCCCATACCCTAAGACACCCCAGTGCAGTGCCTTATAAGTTGCCCCACCAGGGCGGCGTGAAGAAGTTATACACGGAAGACTTGTTTAAAGGTGTGCCAACAGAATGTAAAGTAATATAATTGAGTTGTAATAACTCAGTTTTTGTTTAAGCAAGCGGCATCAAATAATGTGGAAAACCATCTTCTCTAAGTATTTTAAGTTTACCAGGTCGACTTGTTAAGATGGCTTGAACAGAAGCTGAGATTAGCATTATCAAAACACACTGAGAAAGTACGCTCACTTTAATTTGAGTACGCTTACTTAAATTTTAAAACAATCTGCATTTGTACTCAAATAAAATCGAGTAAGTTTAGGTACTCATTTTTAAGTGTCTTTTTTACTTTATATGCATGTCCTGGAATCTCCTGTTTTTTCAGAAATATCACTAACATTTAAAATCATTACATTTAAGTTAATTAATTTTTTGATTATAAGGTTTGAATTCCAACTTAAAACTTATATCGTGCCTGATTGAATAGAATATTTAATAACTGTATGAAAACAAAATACTTTAAAAACCTAATGTGAGAGGTACATGAACTGCAATTTATAGTATGTAGTTTTATACTTAAAATTTATTTTGCCTTTTTACCTAAAACACATTACTTCTGACCAATAAACTTAAATCAAATAAGCATATTTCGCTAACTTAAGTAATAATATGTTAACACTAATGAAGGGTTATTCCAATAAAAATTTTAGTTCCACATTATTTGAGTATGTAGTATTTTGTCAAATATTTGATTCATATAATTATTATAAAATATCCTTTAAAAGGAAAGTAAATTATTAGCTATTAAATAATCTAATGAAAAAAAAACCTTTATAACTCATAAAAATATAATAAAGAATATCCACTTCCAATTCCAGAAATAACAAGACTCTCAAACAAATCCAAAGAAAACGAAACGTTCAAGAATGTTTTGACAAGTAAAAAGTTTTTGACAACTAATATTATAAGTGATATCGATACATACTTTCCTTCCGGGAATATTTTCTATTAAGAACTCCTGAAACTCCGGAAACATGGGATGTCATCATTGCGCGTGGGAAGGAAACACCTGCACGTGACAGGCCAGAAACCATTCCCGATGCGCCTTGTAACCAATGAAAAAGAAGGAAACATCTTCCCACCATACAACTACTCAAAATAAATAGAAGGGTATCGGCAGGCGGGAAATGCGGTGGATTTTATTAAAGGGACTCTATGGAAGCGTGAATAATTCAAAGAGACTATTCAATTATTTTTGTGTACAGGAATATGTTGGTTGTTTCTGCATCAAGAATCTTACGGGAAAGTATTGTAGAGGAGGATTGTCAGCTATAGGATTGTTAAAGGATGGACATGTAGGTTGGGACAAAATAAAAGAGAACAAAAAAAATGTGTTCAATGTCACTGGGTGCTTAGATTGTTTTCAGTTGAAATAAAAAAAAATGTATTAGCCAATAAACTTTTTTATAAAAATAATGAAAGCATAATACATGTCCTCTTAACAAACATAAATAGATTCGATGGCTCAAAACGAATCATTTGAAAACTATAACATTGTTAATATAAAAGCCTTGTATATAACTTATAAAAAAATTATCCTATTAGAAAATTATTAAAAAAAAGAAAGTAAAAGAAATATCCAATTATCCGGGTATATATATATATATATATATATATATATATATATATATATATATATATATATATATATATATATATATACAAGTATATAGGCAATATGTTGCTAGATTTAAATTAGATATATTAAACGTTATTAGCATCTTAATTGTGTGCTCAATAAACTAAGATATGTCCCACATAGCATAATTGATTAAAAGTAGCTTACATGTGTTAATTTATAATAATTGAGTTTCACTATTTTTTGTAAAAAAATATTCCGATTTCATACACGTAATGATTTTATTTAGTACTTCTTTTTAATAACTAAGACATACCAAACTAAACTTATAAAGCTGTCGTCTTGTCGGAAAAATCGATTTTTTTTACAAATCTATTTTCCGACAAATCGATTTTTTTTATTACTTGATATTTTTATTTTATTGATAGTTTCAATATACACATACTAATGATACATACACGTCCGTGAGAATCATAACTAATAATAATTTTTTAATAAGAGTATTGTAATTGTATCACATAGACCTCATAAAAAAACTACCAAACAATATTACGAAGTTATATAATAGTTGCAAACTGACGGAAAGCATTTTTATTCTAATTGGACATATATTTCTATAATTTTGCATTGTTGTGAAAATAGCGACTTTCAACTACAAAGTTTACTGTAATTTCAAGATTATATAGACATAACAAAGCGTATATTATATTTACTTAATATCTGTTCATTTAGTCAATCTGTATTACAAAGTTGCTAAGAGAAAATTATGAAAATTCGTAAATATTTCTATAAATTATAGTATGAAAAGCAAATTTATATAACAATGCCTACCATGTTTACTTTTATTCAAAAGGTAAACAATGTTTCGATAGTTATGTATTCTTCTTATTAAATTTAATGGGAAATGTTAAAGGGATATAATAATTAATTGAATGTGTGATTATACGTATTTGTTTATTTAACAAATATTTAATTATTACAAACATTGAAAATTACTTGCTGCAATACCAAATTTATTATGCTTATATTATTTTAAAGAAACAATGTTCACCATTTAAAGTGTCACTATTAATTACTTTTATGCATTTATGAACTAATTATTTTCAAAAACATGCAATAAATATTTAGTTACGGTATTTATATGGTGATTTGAAATCTTATCTATTGTATATTGAGTATTAAATAAACTTCCTCTTCAAATAAATTAATTAATTAATGTTCAATAAAATAAACAATATATATGTGTAATACAACATCCAATTAAAATAAAAATCTTAATAAATATTACTTTTAAATCATTGGCTTCACTTAAAAAATATTTTTATTGAGTAAGAAATCATCAATATTGCATAAATACGTAATACAGATGACATTATTATAATTGCCCTAAAAATTACTAATTAATACTACTTAATAATGAATTTTCTTTGAATCTGATAACTGAATTGTCCCACATGAAAATTCGAATCTGCGACAACAGATGAGTGCTTCTAACAGACTTCTTTATTTCTTAAAATTATTTTAAGGGAATTTTTTAATTAATGTATACAATACATTAACTGCATTATAACTAGGCCACGCCGATGATTCGATATATATATCGAAATTTCGGAAGTAAAAAATCATCATGATTTCGATTTTCTAGTTTTAGATTTGACGATTATTCAATTTGACGATTAATCGATTTGGCGATAATCGATTTGACGATTAATTGATTTGACGATTAATCGATTTGACGATTAGTCGAAAGTCCACTTGGAAGTCTATGTTAACACTCGTAGTGATCGGGACAGAAGGGGCAAAGTATTTATATTTTTAATAATAAAGGGGAACAAATTATACTAGTCTTTGATTTGAAAACAAAAGTCCAGTTTCTATAACGTAAGTTTCGGCTAAACCAAATCATATTTACGTATTGCTACTGTACTTATTCTACTCATAAAATATGTATATATCGGAAATATATCATTTATATGTATATATCGAAAATTGCGATAAAATAAAAATATCAATTAACCAAAAAAAATTATCTGTCGGATATTCGATAATCGAAAAATTCGATTTTTTCCTATATATAGATAGTTTTTATTAATTAAATACCGATTAAAAAATTGGATTTACCTTTGTTTGGAAAACAAAAAGTCAATTTCCTATAATTTGAATTTCAGCTATACATATTTGTGTTTACTTATTGCTACTGTACTTATTCTACTTATGAAATTTAGATATATTGGAAATATTTAAATACTATTTTATTTACTATTAGTATGCATATATCGAATATAATGATAAAATAAAAATACAAATTAATCGGGAAAAAATCTATTTGTCGTATAATCCATTAATCGGAAAATTGATTTTCCCGATGAATTGAATTCCGATAAAACATTGTACTAGCCTTTGATTTGAAAGCAAAAAGTCCAGTTAATATAATCTAAGTTTCATCAATACTGATTTGTGTTTACTTATTTCTACTATACTTATTCTACTCATAAAATATAGATGGGTCATATTTATATACTATTAGTATGTATATATCGAATATAACGATAAATTAAAATTATCAATTAATCGCAAAAATCGATTTGTCGTAAAATCGATTAATCAGAAAATCTATTTTTCCAATGAATTGAATTCCGATAAAAAATGTACTAGTCTTTGATTTGAAAACAAAAAGTCCAGTTAATATAACCTAAGTTTCAACTATACCGATTTGTGTTTACTTATTTCTACTGTACACTTTCTACTCATAGAATATAGATAAATCGGGAATATTGATACAACATTAATTTGTATACATCGAATATATCGATATAATAAAAATATCAATTAATCGGAAAATCGATTAATCGGAAAATATTGATTATTAGCTAGCAGTAATGAGCGATGGAAAAATGTCATAATCAGAAAAGCATAATTATAACATCATCCAAGCAATTTTATTATATCAAAACTTTATATCCATATCAAAAATTAACCAGTAATGCTCAGGAATGAATATATCGCGAATATACCGTAGACGTCTAAATCAAAATGCCAATCGATGCAGTGGTTCATTTGCATTTGTCAATGTTATCTCACAGTCACGCTATGATGTTGTTAAGTGTGATAAATATTTGTCATTTCGATCGTATCGTTACCCAATAAAGACATTGATGGATCGACATGTAAAGCTTCGGTTTACATGGTTTGCTTCGATGAGAATGGACTCCAGACCACCAACGAGATTTGAATTCCTAAACAGACATTGATCGTTGCAGTTGTGCTCGGAAATAAGGATGGATGTTTTGAAAGAATGTCCGCAGTTCATTGGACGTATTGTAATTGTAATTTGATAAACAAAATTATATGGAATTTTGTGTAAAATGTAAGTTTAATAATTTTTTTTTAAAAAATACAATTTTAATGTATTAGTATTAAATTATTATTTATCAAACATTAAAATATGCAAATTCAACACAAATTACGAAGCTGACAAATCATTTAAAAAAAAACTGAATTATACCTATGCTACTGTAAAATCTATTATAAAAAATTTACAGATAAATATTAAAATCATTAAACTGTGCCGGTATATTCTCAATACGAATAATATGTACAATACTTAAAGCCTTGAAATGATGTGTGTATGTATGTGTGGTGTTACGATGTTTGTCAGGAAATTAGTTTAAAAAGTCATAGAATTTTTAAGTATTAACAAGAACAGTTTGAAGTAAGTTCTAGGGTAAAAAATGCAGATAATTTTTTTTTTAGATTTCTGTTTATGTAATTCTATGTTTATTACATAATGTCTATATCTGAATTTGACTACTTTTTTCTTGGTATAATTGTGTGTATGAAACATGTGCGGTTTTTTTTAATGTGAATATAATCTATACCTTTCGCTAAATCCTCATAACAATAATTTAGTTTACATCTTTTTTATTTTGTTAAAACTGATTGAACTGATCTTTATTTATGAAATTCCATTTACGATATCATCTTTTAGTGACATATTTTAACTGTTTTTCTTAGCTTAACATTGTACCATTAACCGTTATCGATAACACTTCAAAGTTTTATCCTCTAAGAGTTGTTTTGAACGTCAATGCCAATACAGATTTCCGGCTTTTCCGTAATACTCATAAATTTAAAATTCATAAAAAATATTGATGTCAAAATATTTTTTCAAATCTAATGCTTTGGGTATTTTCCAGAAGAAGTAATACAAATTAATTAGAAAAATTAATACAATTTTACAATTACATATAATCGTATGTTTTTTATTTAAAAATCATATATATTATTTATGTAGTAAAAATATATATTATTTATGTAGTAAAAATATATATTATTTATATAGTAAAAATATATATTATTTATGTAGTAAATATTCCTTTTACACCATTTAAACGAAAGTAATATGAACAAATTGCTATCAAAAGAAACATAATTTCAGGGACCAGTCGCAAATTGTATTTTTATCTCATACATACCGATAGGTTTTTTTAATGCGTTTAATTATCTAGTGCATAGTGTAGAATATATGCTGCACAACTTTAAAATGACCGCTAGTTGCATCAATTGAGTTTTATGTTAACTATATTAAATTATTGTCATGTAGGTTCCGCCTAGTTCTTAGAACCGCCGCATGGTCCATTTTCTTTATAAAAATGATAGTGATAAAGACAATCAGTTGCTTCGAGGTCTGTTGTTCTAAAACTGGCTTGTAAAGGTAAAGTTCTCGAAGATTATTACTTATAAGTATATTCTGGCTCTTCAAAAAATCCTAGCTAACACCATATGTATGTAGATTGTATTTAACTATATATTCATACTTTTTGAAAATTATTTTAGTAATTACACATAATGTTGTATATATGCAACACAACCATTTTAATGAGTCATTTAATTAAATAGGCACATAGGATTGTTTTGCATATTTTTCAGTGGTCTATGAACAAAATTCATTTTAACTTATTTTTTAAACATACTGTTGACATTTATGCCATCTGTGAACAGACCGTTAAACTTTATATTTTATTTTTTGGCACTAACGGATGGATGTACGTGTGGGGGGGGATATTGTTCATGCGAATGCATAATATAAAATCCAGGTTTTTCCTCTACAATACAACTAAGAATTTATATTTTTGATAAATTTAATTATTTTAAATACATATCCCTCCTGATGTAAATACTTCTATATACTATAACAATAATACAACACTCGCAATTTTATTTTCTCTAAAGTATAAAATGTTTAATAAACATACCATATAACAAATCACAAAACTATCCCAGCAAAGAAGTCAGCATAAAACCTTCATCAATATTTTAAAATTGAAGGTTTTATGCAGAAAAACTGCATGTTTTTTGAAGATCTATAAAATTAAAGGTTTTTGTTTCAATATCCTTCATAAAAACTGCAAAAAACCTTCATAAAAACCTGCAAAAAACCTTCAATTTTTAATCATGAAGAGAAAATGCAGATATTTTAAAGGTTTTATGCAGGACAATTAAAACCTCAAAAAAACTGCAGTTTTTTGTTTCAATATCCTTTATAAAACCTTCAAGAAACCTTCAATTTGACAATTTTGATGAAGGTTTCATGCTGACTTTTTTTGCTGTAATTTCCTACTTTCTAAAACTACTTTTTTACTTGAGTGAGGAAAAACTGAAAATAATAATAATAATATTCCAAAAAAAAATGAAAACATATTCCAGCAAAATATTTAAATATTCCATCCCCACTCCTAAATATCCAAAACTTTACTTATCCCACCCGCCCATCGCCGCATAAACCCAACCCAACTCTTATATACCACCTCCACATTCCTAACTCAACCGTAAAATCCTTCCCCAGCATGCTAAACTTCCAAGGAACCCATATATGCACATAAGTATCGCAAGAGATCTCACCCTCTACGCCTTCTCAGCACAGATACTAAGTTATTACGATGCGAAGGCCCGAATCCTGGAAGTTATAGTTATCGATTTCTTTGTGCCCTGAGCCATTATCTGCCTTGAACAGGACAGTTATTATATATTTCAATGATTTAGCCCTCAAGCTGCATGCGCGGTGATTGCGACAAGATCCTGACAACGGCTCCCTAGGGGATCGGCGTGCGCTATAATAACTTCCAGTACATGGTAGTAGTAAGCATGATACGTGAGCCTTGTTGGGGAGGATACTTGGACTCTATGGATTCAATGGGATTTTATTTCGTTATCTGGAAGTAGATAAAGGTTTAATAGCTCGACCAGATGGAGTGATTATGTTTTAAAGGAAATTGAATTTGATTGTGGGCTCGGGAGTGTCCATTGTGTGCGAGTGGTTCTAGTTAAATGGGAATTGTGGGAATTATTTGATCATGGAATTGTTAGTTTGGGAAGGATCAAAGGGGGATGTCGTTATATAAATTAATTCGTTGAGGTGGTAAGCGTGCATAGTAATGTCGTTGTTCGTTGGAAATTGAATATGGTTATTTGGATATTGGTCAAAGAGTATATTAATTGAATTTGGTTCTAGGGTGTACTAATGTATAAGCAAATATAGATTAATTTATAATTTAAAGTGTATATTTCATGGAAATGGATGAATAACATTATTATAGAGAAATGTAATATATTAAAAATACTATTAGGTAAACTAAAGTAAATGTAACTAAATTTTAATTATCAGAAAAAGTTTTAATCATTTAAAAATATTTTGAAATGACAATTTGCATTGTGAGTATTTAAGACATCTTATTTACTCTTCCAAATACTCAAAATAGTTAACTTAATATGTTTATGTTATATTCATATGTCATACATATATATTTTTTAATGAAACCTTTAATTACCTAACATTACAATAAAATTTAGTTGTATAATTTAAAAAAAAACGTGCGTACTGAAATGGTAATTTCAAGTAATATATCGAATTGTACATGAATGTACTGTAAAATAATGTGCGCTTTAGTGAAATAGGATATTTTATTTTTAAATATATTTAATGTATGAATGTGTTTTGGAACTTTAATATATAAAATTTAAAAAAAAATTAAACAATTCAGTATAAGTTATGCAGTCACTTATAAGTTATATAATATTAAAATAAGTATTAAAAAGTGAAAAACTAAAACCCAAATTCGAAATATGGATTGCATTTGTAAATCGAAAAAGTGAGACATAAAAGCAATAGAAAAACTAAATGTTAAATGTATTTGTGTAATATTAAAAAATGTTGTATAATATTCAAATCCAAGAAATATTGCTTTCAGATAAACTCATTGTATAAAATAAATTCCCAATAAAGAATACACACCCCCAGTTTAGATTAATGAACTTCACATCAAATTGCGTTTTCTTCTTTATCGCAAGCTAATTATCAACAATAATTAAATTTGTTAAAAAACGATCGAAGTCCAAACACTTCGAACGTCCCTTGCAAGTAATCCCACACCTTAAGGCCTTATTCTGAAATGAGCAAACTTTTGCAAAGGCTCATTTGAGAACATCCAATATGCCAAATATAGCCCAGAGCTTTGTGTGAACTTTCCATTTCACTCTCAAGCAGCAGCAGCAGCAGCAACAAAGACCCACATAAAAAAAGATCTCGAGAAAGGAGCTTCAACAGAATCAAAGCAAACACCCTAATTATTTCAGCTAACACACTAAAAGGACGAGCGTACAGAGTCTCTCATCCATTGTGAGTTTCCTGCAGAAGTGCGCAAAAAGTCAAACTTTTATGGCCTCACTCGTAATTAAATTTATTTGTGTCCGATAGAAACCTTTTTATCAGACTAGATTGCAATTGAGAGTAGATAATTTTTTGCACGTAACTTGAGGGGCATTATTTGATTACGCGTCGAGAAATTCTGCTACATTGAAGGTTTGGGATGCATGAAATATATGCCGTGAATATTAATGCCCACTGAGGGATCGGGTTACCTTCAAAGATATGGGCTTTGATTATGTAAAAAAAAATGAATTTTTCATTTTTCCGTTAATTTATTATCCAAGCGTATAATTGGAAGAGTCTATCGAAAAAATGCCGTTATTTTTCTAAAAAAGATATTATTTTAAAAACTGCGACACAAGCGAAATATCAATTAACTCATTTTTTCCCTTGACGTATGTTTGGAATTTTTAAAAAGAATATTATAAAGTTGTACGTTCATGTTTTTAATTTACTTATCAGTAAAATTTATTTTTCAGCATACTTTGAATGCTATCATGGAGAAACACGTGCATTTTTAATTATTATTTAAGTACTCTAAACTCACTGTGGATGATTAGATATTCAAAACAAAACATTGTAATATTTTAGTTGTTATTCATCCGCATGTTTTATTTGATACATTTAAAAGGTATATTAATTTGGTGTCGTTTTTGTAAATTTAAAGGCAGTAAAATAAAATTAATTCTGAAAGAAAATCTGTATAATTTAAAGTAAAACGAATCCACAAGGGAAACTTTTAACTTTTTTCTATTCAAATTGAAATTTAAAATTGTCCAAATTACATTTACATGGATGTATCTATCATATAAAAAAGAAGACATTTTATATATATGTTATCATTAATTTTAAACATAAACGCATTTTTCTAAAATTACTTTTAAGGTTGGTTTAATAGATAAATAAATTTAAAAGATAAATTATATCCTATGTTCGTCTAAAAAAATACCAAAGTTTAAGATTGGTTATTTATTCAAGATACTTTATGTTTTCATTGCATACATGTCCAATAAAAATCACAATATTTTTTATAATTATATCCTAAACACCATGAGAAGAGCATATTTATTACATTAAAAATATATTAACCCAAAATATTTGTATATTTTGGTATTGAGGTGTTTGTTCGTGAAAAAACTGGAGATCCACAGTTAACAATATACAAATTTAATAGTCAGTAAAGTTTTACTAAAATCACCTCAATTGTTTAAGCATTACGTAAAGGCTGGGACAACATGCGTTTCACAGATTTCACATTTCTAGAGAAGGGCTTGGGGTAATTTTAACCACTGTGGAGGGATTTTTAAAGCATGTGAGGTCTGAAGTATGATGTTTGCAGCTGAAAGAGAATTGTTAACGACCCGTCCGTCAGAGAGTTAAACGCCTCTTATTGTAAGGAAAGTCGTCCTTCCACTACGCTTTTGGGAACTCTTTGCCCTGAATCTCAAAGCAACATTTTCTTCCCCCGTTTAGAAATTAGACCACAGACAGGGTGACTTTTCTTTAACTGAGCCAATGTAAAAATGTTAAATGGTGCATACGAACACAGTCTATATTTTAAAACGTCTATCGCTTTATTTCGATTTTACAAACGTTTGTACATGTAATGAATGTATATGTTTTTCAGATTGTTATAGTGATGCATTATTTTATCTTTTGATTACAGTCTTGCAACAGTCCTATGAAATTCACGTATCTGACCATTTCGTCATCCGGGGAAGTACGGCAATTTTACAGTGCCAAAGCCCGCCATCTGTACGGCCATTCATAAAAGTTATGCTTTGGTTGCGAGAAGACGGCATCAGTATTGGATCACCTGGATCTATAGGTAAATATCTAATATTTAAATTAATCATTTGAACCGACATATTTATATGTAATTAATGACTGTATGCATGCCTTTTTATAATAACCTTTTTAGGGCGGCTGTGGCCGTCTGCCACATAGATTGTGTAAGTAGATTGAGGGGATTTTACAATATAACAAATATGAATATTGGTATTCAGTTGGCGACATAAATGATAATTACAGGATGTATGGTTTGCATTTGTTATGAGACGTTTTTCTTGAGACGGGGAAACAGTAAGCTGGATTTCGGAATAAAATTAATCAAGAAATTGTCTGATTTAAAGTAAGGTAATTTACAAAAAAACGTTCCATTTAATCCCTCCAGTGCCCCAATATATGTGCTTTGAGAAAGGGTTTTAAACTATTACTGTCAAAATGAAACGTCTAAAATTGCAACCTATATTGTTTCCTTACAATTCTTGCGTTCTGTTCTGTCCACAGTGTGGAATTTGTACATCCTTCTTTGAAAAAAAGCTTATCTAAAACCGATTTCTAGTTATCAAACCCACGGAAAAAAAGTTAAATCCTTGAATTATATCTTAAACAGAATATTGTTTTCATGTATATAAATATCTACCACATAATAGCTTAAATACGATTATACTTGGTATCTTTATTGTCCGTATACTGAAAATAAGTGTAATTTAATAGCTGAAATGAATGTATGAATGAATACTTTTCCACCTGTAAAATCATCAAAGTCAATGGTATAAAACAACGTTTCCACATGCGAACATCGATGGTTCTCTTTCTTAGCTCTCAGATGCTCATGGACGTGGTATCACGTCCAGGGATCTTTAAGTTTTCCATCAATACATCCAGTTTTTAAGCTGGCAAAAATACAATGTTAACACTGTTTTTAATGCATAAAAATACAAAACAATGTTTCTTCATGCGAACATCGATGGTTCTGTTTCCTAACTCTCAGACGCTAAAGGACGTGATATCACGTCCAGGGATCTTTAGGTTTTCCATTAATACATCCAGTTTTTAAGCTCATCAAAATACTTAATTTTACAATATTCCAAAAAGTGAAAACAGCTTTCCAAATGCTAAAATATCGTGAACTTTAGTGGAAGAAATTTAGTGTGTTAAACATATTTATTTTGCCTTGGTATTTTTTTCTGTAACAATAGCTACGATTATTTACATATCAGTTTGAAAAAAGGCATATTCATTTTCGCGATTAAATATCAAAAATACAAAGATTTCTTCTTCGATCTCTTTACCTTTACCATAGCTCACTCTTGACTCTCCTTATCTTGCAGTATGAAAATCACTGGTAACATAAACCATTTTTTAACTTGGGTTGCTTCGAAGCATTATTATTTTTTTTAAATTGCCGATATTTCTTATCGATTGGCCTTATTATTGCATTTCACTTAACGGCCTTAATGCGAAACTTTGTTAATGGATAAAACGTTTTTGACTTAAGAGGAGTAAGAACAACAAAATTCTGTAAAATTTCGTTTTTGAGATTTTTAGGTATTTTTATTCCCCAATTAACTACTTTTAATATGACATGACACCTTTGTATCTACCCGAATTATAAAGTACTAAAATGTAATAAAATATGTTTGTTTATTCTTGTTAACAGGTAACATTTGTATTCTTCAAATCCATTTTTCTCAACATGCGATTTTTTTTGTATTCGATGCACTTTTTTACAGAAACTTTCCTATATATATATGTGGAATGTTTTTTAAATATGCTCTACATATATCCGAGATTATACTTAAATAAGCTTTTTGAGATTATTATTTATTAATTTTTAAAAAAAAATATTTTTCTACAAAAAAAAGGAAATTTTTTCGGAATTGATATGACTTTCATTAAAAAAATCCTATAGCGTTTTTATTTAAAAGCTCGTTTTATTAAATTAAGAAGTGTCTATAATTTTCACAGAAAAAATAATTTCAATCCTATATCCATAGCACATTCTGAGAAAATGTACATCGAAAAATTACACTTTAACATTGTCGGTATAGGAGATTCCGACTACCCTTTTAAATTTCTAAACACTACGTTTTATACGTTTAACAAAATGTAGGTAAATTTTACAAATTTATTCCCAAAAAGTATAAATAACTGCATATTCCTTTAATCTAAATTATTTAAAACTATTTTGATATATTTTTGTGTCAGAAGTAAATATTATTTTTATTTGAATTATATTTTAGTAATTATCTATTGTTTAAATTTTCCAAAAAATACATATCATATGTATTTTAAATGGCTAACATTTCAATATTAAATAATAACCATCCTAAAGTGTGCACATTTTTAATTTATGAGACCGTGTTCATAAAAGAAACTCCCTCTGATGGATAAGCAAAATTTCGAAACTGTAAGTTTGTTTACCTACATTAAAGTTTAATTAATATTTTTAATATATTCCTTTTTTTACAATTTTTTTAATTATATCAGTAGAGAAGGTTTACAAAAGTCTTCCTAATGCTTTAAATTTGAAAATTATTAAAAAAAATAGATTGTTTATCAAATTTTATATTATGTGTACTACTGGAAAAACTGAAGATACTCGAACGGATATACACGTTTTGTATCCGTCCGATGGTTCAATGATTTAAAAAAAATGTATTATCTTTATAACCTTCTCTGTTATTTCAACTTTAGAATTTTCATTGTCAAAACAATTTCCCAATACAATAAATATACTTCTACATATAAACATGCGAATTAAGTTTATCGTTTTTGGATTAAAATATATAACCACACAATCTAATTCAAGTGTAATATAAACCTCTAAAATATATTCACACATATTAAAAGTTAGCATACCTGAGCATCAATGGGACTCACAGACTTTGCCCAATTAAAACACGAAATTTCAATTACTACCTACATCTGCTGGCGCAAATCAATCGGGCCAGACATTCCAAGTAAACCTCCCCATGCATTCAACGATATCCACAAACTCCAACATTCCCAGAACTTCAAACATAACCGCCATAAACTCGACTATCCCTATTGACTAATGTGTCCCTCTCGTCACTTGTCAATATTTATTCAACAACATCGCGTTTTATGTGGACATTGCGATGTTTATAGGGGTATTTGATCTCCAACATCCACGGGATGTGTCGCCGGCATCAAGATTTTTAGTGTCTTTTTTTATTGGACACGTGTACGTCGTTCATGTAGAAAATGCTTTTTGGAGTAGTTTTTAAATTGAAAGTTTGCCTTGGCCGAGGGTATATTTATGCCGATGTGTTTGAGTGTGTTTTTTTTGTGTTTTTTGTGTGATGGGTTCTATTTTTATGTGGCGTCGGGTTTCGGTTGTATGGATAGTGAATTTTATCTATGGAATAAGCACCCTAAAATACGACTTTAGTTACTTTTAGATGCTCCTGTGACGTTCATCTAAAGGCTGTTTGGGTTTTTATTTCTGCATTTTTATATATAAAATACATGAGTTACTTTTTAGCTGAGTTATATTTCTGTTTAAAGTAGCTTTATGGTTTATTCGTTAAATTGATCCGTGTCCTTGTTTTAAATTTCTTTTATGGATTATTTATGTTTAAGGGGGTCCGATACCTTCGACATTTTTTTCTTTATTTTTATACTTGTACAATCCATTTTTTTTTCTCTTTCTAAATATGCATAAAAAACCATTTTAAGACGCTCAATCTTTTTTTTTAAATTGCACATTTATTTTTAAATTAAAATTTTAGTAAATTTTTTAACAATTTTAAAATTCCTACTCCTTTTTTTGTTTTTCAATATTTTGAAGCAATTTTTTTTATTTAAGATCTTGAATAATATGTTAATAGATGTATGCATTCAAATTTTGATTCAGATACATCACTTTAAAAAAATAAAATATATTAGAAATTTTGGAAAAAAAATTGACGAAAAAAAATAAAATTCCATTTTAAGTGGTTTTAAAAAACAAATTATGGTAAAAATAGGAAATCTGAATGCATACATCTATTTAAAATATATTTATCTTGCTATACACACAAAAATTATGATTTTAAGTATAATAGTAAAAAAGCCTTAGCATTTTTAGTGTTCATTAAATTTCAAAACCACGAACAGAGATATTTGCTTTTAAAGTTTACATATGATACAACTATGTTATAGGAACACATCATTAAAACATTCATAACTAAAAAAGTAATAGGAATTTTTTGAAGCAGTTTTTTGTGAGTTATTAAGATAAGTTTGAATATTATTTTTTAAATATAAAAAAAAAATGACTTTTTTTGCGAATTTTGGGTATCGGACCCCCTTAAAAAAATTGGCATTTGCTATTTATAACTTCCAAGTGTAGGCGTCGGTTAAATAAGTATCTATACCTTCAGTTTTTCAAGCAATGCACTAGATTTTTAATTTCATAGAAATACTTTATTTTTAAATATATTCTCTATTGGCATACCGTTTTATAAAACAATTGAATCAAAAAGTCCAAAAATAATACAAATGTATCATCACCAGAAGTTTTATTATACAGTTTCAGTTTTGTAAATGCTTTTCATCGATACGTATGTTAAAAACGTATTTGAACAGTTTATTCTACATTTAAAAAAAAATATATCCGTTTTATAAACAAGATTGTTTCCATATTAAGTACTTTAAAAAATTAATATTTCCTATAATAATAATATATGTCTTAAGTTTACAAACATTCATAAAATAAAATTGTATTATAAAATATAATTATGTTTTTATTTTTAAATAAAATGTAATTTGATGCATTTGTTCAAAAATAACATTATACTTAAAAAAAACTCATATAAGTACAATTTAGTCTCACCATTTATTTCTAATTTTATGTTTTATAATATTTGACCTAATTTAAAAATGTAATTTGTGTGAACATATTCTAATTATTGTATTATTATACTACCTGCTTATCTTTAACATGTTTTAGGTGTACGTACACACTTGGGTTTTTAAGTTATAGTTATGAAACTATTATTTTTGTCATGTAGGAACACACTTTAATATTCGTGATGATTCAGAAAAAAACATCTGAATAAAGTATAATTTTAATTAGATGATTAGAATTGTATTAGGTAATTAGCATTTTTTTTTAAATACTTTTACTTAAGTTGTAATTGATCTAAAAGCATAATTTTCGTTGAAAATTATTGGTAGTGTATTCTTAATGTTACGAATCTCCGAAAAGTTTGTAACATGTACATTTTTTGAAATTATTTTTTACCTCGGAAGCCTAATTTTTTTTTCTAATTTCAAATTTCTAACTTTAATCTATAAAAAAATATACATTTTAAGAATTTTTACGATTTATGTCCATAACATCCCACAACTAATATAACAGTGACTGGAGAAAAAATTCCGTAAATTTTAAGGAAACTTGAGTTATTATGTTGGGAATGAAGCAACATATGGTAAAAAATACAATTCTTCAGAAATTGAATTGAAAGTTCTCAAAAACGTATTTCCATTGCAAGCAAGGCCCTAGAATAACACTTTGTAAATAATACAGTTTTGTGGGATATTTATACAAGCCTGATATCATCGGAAAGATAATAAATAGAAAATCAATTGTAATTTCCGATCGATTCCTGCATTTTCTAGTGCGTACGTACACATTAAGTACAACATCCCCATTAATGTTACTTTCAAAATCATTTCCGAAACCTTAAATAACATAAAAATTCTCCAAAAGATAATAAATCGGAAAACCCCTGTATTTACCAATGCCATGCATTTACTCCCCCGCAACTTTTTTCTTAACTTTCTCACGCAAACCAAACATCAAAGAAACACTCCGGAAAACAAACGAAAAGCAATTTCTGATAGGACATTCATTTCCTGATAAAGTAAATCTCGTGCATTTCAATTTTTCCCAAATGCATTTTGTCTTTAAATCGCTTCCTCTCGTTATAACCTTGTTTGTGCGGGCATGCCCCATAAAACAGTTCGAGAACTTACCAAGCGGAATGGCTACTACCTGGGGACACATATTTCTCTTGGGTTACACGCGAATCGTAAAAGCTATGGTTTCAAAGGTTAGTTCCATTGTGATTTGAATTTGAAAAGTTGGGGAAAACGGAAGAAGTAAATGCTTTAGTGTTTCCTCGGGTTATGTGGCAGATAACAAATACAGTTTGCAAAATAAATAAAATGGTTGTGTTTTTCCGAGAGAACTTTGGAAGGTTTGCATTTTTTGGGGGAGGTAAATACTTTAAAAATTGTGCTACATTGCGTTCGCTAGAGTTACATAATCGAATAAAATTGTTTATTTCAATCTTGCATTAAAATGTAATTAAAAGATATAATATGTATACATTTTATTTTGTTATACACTCGAAGTATTTGATACTTTCATCTCAAAGAGTTTGTTTTTAATAGTTTCATTTACTCTCTGCGTTTCTTTATTTTTCTTTAATTGACTTCTATTGTTGGAATGTGAAAATTGTAATATTTTAGTATAGTGTAATTATCCATACTCAATTTTTTTTTTTCAAATACATGTTTTTTTTATTAAATGATAGCAATATTACCGTATATGTGTGCAAGGTCGGGGCATACTATTTAAAATATATAAAATGATTTACATTTATTTTGCAATTAACAAATTGTACGATCATTGTAAAAAAGAGCTTATTTTTTAATTTAGTTGTGTTTTAAATATACTGGTAGTTTTACTCAAATAACCACTGTTATTTTTATTGTAATGCAAGATAGTTATTTTTCACAAAGAAAAATATTTCTCCAAACATTAATTAGTTTTTATAGACGTTTTATGCCGAACAATAAACGATATTTTCTTTTATTCTTTTTTGAATAAAATTTCGCAGAATTTTATTCCGTTTGATTAAAACTACAATAAATGGCAAAGTACAATAATTATATTTATTTTTTATCAATTTGAACCCCCTTTCCTCCCCTCCAGTTTCAGTTTTACTTTTTTTAACTCAATATAAATTTTTTTGCAAATATATAGCTAATGTAAAAGCTAACGTTTGTTTCTGTTTATTTATTATTTTTAAAATATTTATAAAAAAAGGAAACTTTGGAATTGAATAGTATACACCAATCACAGTGTTTAGTACTGAACCTGCGCAAGTCGCAATTTGGATAAATATATCTCCATTTTAACATGCATAGTACAAGGTGTTTAATATTGTAAATGAGTTATTTAGATTGTGATAAATAAAAAATGAAAACTAATACGGTAATTGAAACCAAATACCGTGTACATACATTTGGACTGACTATGGTGGGCATGGATTTGGAAAGATTACGGTGGTCAAATGTTTGGATAAACTCTGGTGGAAATACACTTAGACATACTATGGTGTACATACGTTTGGACAGACTATGGTGGATATATGTTTGCACAGACTATGGTGTACATATGTTTAGATAGACTATGGTGTACATATGTTTATACATACTATAGTGAATATACTTTTATGCAGACTATGGTGTATGTACGTTTGGACAGACTATAGTAGATATGCGTTTGGAAAGATTATGGTGGTCATATGTTCGGATAAACAATAGGGGACATACGTTTGGACACACAATGGTGGATATATTTTTGGGCAGACCATGATGTACATACGTTTGGACACACTATGTTCGATATGCGTTTAGACAGACTATGGTACATACTTTTGGACAAACTATGGTGGACATACGTTTGGACAGATTCTAGTGTGCATACGTTCGCACAGACTATGGTGGACAAACATTTCTGTCCACAGGAAGTAGATTTCGATGAAATATATTTTTCTAAAGTACCATCAGTGGGAAAACTAAAAATGTATAGATTTTTAATCATCATACATACAAGCTAAAGTGAAAAAATATAAATCTGAGTTATTTTATATTATATTAATATATATAAGGTGGTTTAAAAAAGTAATATTATATTTTACGTATACAAATTGGCGACGTTTATATAAACCATTTTAATAGAGTTATAAGACCAACATATCTTACGATACTTGCGATTGAGTACCAATATAGTTTTATCACATGAAAACCGTATGTTTTCTTTACTGATTACAATTTATCTATGTAATGAGACAATATCTTCCAATATCTGCCACCCACACGCAAGTTCTATACTCGTGTGCGAAGAATTCCCAGAATGTCTTATTCAACCAACAGAAAAGTGGAATTAATTCACCATAAAACAGTTGAATGGATGGTTCAATAAAATAATTAGACTTTTTGGAGACTTCGAGGCCATAAAGTAATGTGTGTGGCCTTTTCATTTCACCGGCTTCCAATAGACGGTTTGAGACACATTTTCGAATCAGAACCGAATCGCCCTTGTAAAAAGTGGCCAATCGGACAGTTACAGGTAAATTCAGAATCGGACCCTTTACCCCACACAAAACTTTGCTCTACAATTCTGCCAGAAATTTCCTTTCTGGCACTGTTACTGACAACATCCTAAATATACTATCTCGTTTTGCAAAGTTTCGTCTACTTTTTCTGACGGAATTGTCAACCTACGAACATTTTCGAGAAAAGTCTTATGTATTTATTAACTAAACGATTGTAATGTATAACTATATTATCTATTTGTCACATTTCGATGTTCCAGAGGTCTGATGAATCTGTATCAACCTTATTTACTCTCATATTTAATAAATATGTGTAATTGATGAATGTCTGATCGATGTGTTCTTAGCATATTAAGAATTGTATGCTATCAAACCAACTGGAAACATTACATTCCGAATAATTTAATTGATAAGTCACAATGCAATGGTTTTAATCTCATTATTCACAATAGCGCTAACATTAAATATAAATGTTAATAATTAATAACTTTATTATCCAGCTTTACATTCATACAATCCCTAAGGCGCTTGATTTTTCTGGATTGACAACAATTGTCCCTAATCATATAACATAAATTATCCCCATTTATAGTCGAGTTAAATACAAAAAAAAATCACATCCCCTAGTACTAAGTACCGAAATAAATGTTAATGCACCCACTAACACCAAACAAGATGTTTCATTAATACCTCAAAACCAGCAGCTCAAAACGCTTGCGAAACAAAACTGTTGAAAATAACTCACAGCAGCAACACACACATGATAAATGAAACTTCCCTTACCATCAGTTTCACGCTGCACACGGCGATAAACAATCGCTATGCTCGCAATTAAGGGATTGGCCTCAAGAGCCGCTATTAAAAAGCAAAATCCGACGGATCATTAACTTGCTATTAAAGTCGCTAACATGGCTCAGTCAAGCGTTTAGGGGAGATTAAAGCCCGCTCCATCTTTCAGTCTTTTCTGCTGGGTTTTTAACGGTCTAATATCATGTGGGCCCTGCCAATGAGTATGTAGTGCGAATTAATGGGTATTATCTTAAAGTGCTGTGGATTTTTCGGGTTTTGTTAGATGGGAAATGGGAATTTGTGAAGGAAAGAATGTTGATGGAGGTTTCTCTTGGTTTAAAATAAACTTTAAAAAAAAGGGTGTGCGGGTACGAGAATAATTAATTATAATATATTTTATTTAAGGACGAGAATTTAAAATTGTTCTGTTTGTAAATTTAAAAAAAAAATCTACGCGTTTATTTTGTTTAAGTGTTTTTATTATATCCGTTTATATATACGAAACTTATTATATACAATTTAGTTCAAATATCTACAAATAAAAGAATTATAAGTGCACTTGAAGTCTTAATAACGATTTTTTTATCGTTTTTGCTAATATAAAAAGCAGAACTGTGGATTTATTTATAAATTATGATTATTACTTTCGATAAAAAATTGTTAGCTCTTATTTTTTTTAAATTGATTTAAAATAAAGGGATACATATTTATATTATTTCTAATGCGTTTTCAAATCAGTCGGACATTCGTGTTATTTGCCTATCGCCAAACCATATAAAATAAATTATGTAACCATATTCTAAAAAGTTTTTCTATTCGAGTTAATTTTTTTTTAATTAAAAATAGTATCCAATGCCGTATACGCGCAAAAATAGCATACCTGTCCCAATTCATTATCTTTCAGAGGATACCAAGATTGAATAAATATTCCGGGAAACGTTTTTATTTACAAAGAGTTATTCTACAGCTCCGTTTGCAATGGCAATATGTTTTGTAAACTTTATACTCAATTTCTGAAGAATTGCATTTTTACTATATGTCCCTTTATTCGAAACATAATAACTCAAGTTTGTTCAAAATTTTTGAGAAAATTATTTTTTCATTCAACTTTTTATTAGTTGTATAAGGCGTATAGACTAAATAACTGCTCAAGGATTGAACATAAACATTTTTAATCACATAAGCCTATCGTTACGATACAAATCTCGGGGAGGGACGAACCTAATACGCATACACCGCAAGAGTGCAGTTACATGACTGACGCATTCCCGGCGCAGCGGGAGCGACATAACATATGTAGAGGGCGTTACAATCGAAATAACGGGAACAATATATAGACACGTAACGGGAACATGAAATATATACAGGTGACGGGGACATGATAATAGGATAAACATATAAGATAATACATAAATGGATAACGCTGGTTACAGTTGTAAGATGCTATGATCCTCCATAATAACGATTCGTTAGAAAAAATAATTTTTAATAGAATTTGAAATTTTGAATAAAAAAGTGTTTTTTTTTTACGGAATCTCGAAGTAAAAAATTATTTTAAAAAAACTTTAAATGCTATAAACCTTTTTGGAAGGTCATAACATTAAAAAATGTACTGCTAGTAATTTCCAACAAAAAGTATTATTATATATTATAAAATGCTAATTACCTAATTAATATTTGATTTTATTCAGTTTTTTTTTAAAACAAATCAATACTATTTTTAAGGTGTTTTCATATATGAGAAAACTAGATTTTTAAATTTATAAATAAAAAAATTCAAGTGTGTACGTACACCTTAATTTCTAAAAACCTAAAATTGCAAAAAATAACACATATTTATATGCAACTTTAAACAATTTCTTAACAGGTGATAAATACACAATTCTAACAACTGGCGAACTTCTCATAAAGAACGTCGTTCCAAGCGACACATTGATTGGTTACCAATGTCAAGTCCATCATC
Organism: Troglohyphantes excavatus; assembly: GCA_963932185.1. Lineage (NCBI taxonomy): Eukaryota > Metazoa > Arthropoda > Arachnida > Araneae > Linyphiidae > Troglohyphantes > Troglohyphantes excavatus. Next base: position 55,864,409 of record OZ010674.1, on the reverse strand, counting down.
GCCTAATTGGAGAGAGTAAACTCAGTGCTTCGGCTGGGAAACTTATCATTAGAGGTAGGTTTGCCATTTGTTCCAATTATAAAAGCATGTTTCCATGTGTATATTGCTATAAATATCGATGAGTAATTATTATAAACCTGTAATTGGAATAAATATCGAAAACGCTATGAGTTGCGTGTGATTCAATGTTTAGTACTTTTAAGGGTAGAGCGGTTTTGGGTAACTATCATAATTAGTTTGTTTCTGGATATTTAAATCTCTAGAAAACCTTATTATATACTTAAAAAAAATGAATATATACATTGCTTTAAAAGTAAACTATCAACATATATTCAACAAGAATATAATATTAAATTAATAACGATGCTCATACAAGTTAAGCAGTTTTTAAATGAAAATATTTTGTTACACTCTATGTATGCATTGTTAATTTTGGTTCATCCTAGATTGTACCATAATATAGTGTAACTTGCTGCAAAGCACCAATATATGGTGCAATGTTAAAGTGAGTTTTTTAACAATGTAGTATCAATTTGAGCTAGCTTTAATACAATAGTTGCTATTACGGTGGTCTTTTATTTAAATGAATTATTCATGAATGCTAATTAACTCCCAAGGGAATATTCATTTATCTTACAGGTCTCGTAAGTAAACTCAGTTGTAAGATGTAAGACGTGTTACTATTTATGTTTCTAATGGGATAGGGAATATATTATACATTCGGGAAAACACATGAAAAATAGAAAGTGTAAATATTAATTTGCCGAAGGATGTGTATGAATAAATGATTGTTAATTTTCTCGAAAAAGAGCATGTAATAAATAATCTCAAATTAATTTGTTTTAATAGATTTGTATTATATTAAAAAATGATAGATATTCACAGGTGGTAATTTACTATAAACGAAACTAATAAAAAGTATGTTTATTTATTGCTTCATTAACATAAATAATTAAAAAATGAAACAAATTAAATTATTAAAAATCAATGTAGTAGGCATATAAATGTATTTTTAAGCAAACATATTCAGTTGTACATTTAATACAGTTCCTTTTTGTAAATAAGGAAAACAATTACTATAAATTAGTAAATATATTTATGGATTAAATGAAACATTGATATATTTATAATCAAACAAAATAAATTTTTCCGAACCGAAATTCACAATTTTCTTTATTATTACAGATATGCTTAAAATACTATTAATGATACCAAAAGTATATAATTGTCATTTTAACATATAAATACCATTTTAACTTAAAATACAATACATTTCGAATAACATAAAAATAGTCGTAATTTAATAGTGATAAAATAGTAATAAATAAATGCTACGGACATAAACAATAGGAATACAAGATAATGATACATACAAAAATATTAAATGTATATAATTATTTTATTAAAGTGTTAAAATCCTAAAAATAAAAAGTTTTAATTATTCCACTTTGTATATTTAATGCGCAATTACGACCTTAAGTAAAATTACGACCTTAAAATAATTTGATACTCGATGACGGAATAACAGTAAACACGGAACCGGAGGTCTGCGAATTTACACCCTTATGTTCGATCAGTCATCAGGTAAAACCACTTTACACTATTTTTTTTAGGATAAGGGTGCCATCTTGTAGCTTTCAAGGAGTACTATCATCACGGTCATTCCTTTTTGGGGTAGATAGAAAACTACTTAACACTATTAGGGGTGCTATTTTATAGCTTTCCATTGTAGGTGCCATCTTGTAGCTTTCAAGGAGTACTATCATCACGATCATTCCTTTTTGGGGTAGATATAAATTCACTTTACACTATTTTTTTTAGGATAAGGGTGCCATCTTGTAGCTTTCAAGGAGTACTATCATCACGGTCATTCCTTTTTGGGGTAGATAGAAAACTACTTAACACTATTAGGGGTGCTATTTTATAGCTTTCCATTGTAGGTGCCATCTTGTAGCTTTCAAGGAGTACTATCATCACGATCATTCCTTTTTGGGGTAGATATAAATTCACTTTACACTATTTTTTTAGGATAAGGATGCCATCTTGTAGCTTTCAAGGAGTACTATCATCACGGTCATTCCTTTTTGGGGTAGATAAAAAAAAACGGTGACATTTCAATATATTGGGAAAAACCACCTTTCTTTCATTTCAAATTCGTTTTACTCAAAATCTTAACTTCTTGTTGTAAAGTAGTTTTACCATAGAGAAATGATACAAATAGAGGAATAAAAATGCTGATATCCGTGTGTCCATCATTGAAACCACGTGGTATGTGGAAATGCCAATTCATTCATGCACCAATATTACTTGGCAGGCCTTGGCGACTTTAAGAACTAAACGAGATCGAAGTATTGTAATATGGTTTTGTGTTTAATTTTGTATTTAAATATAGTTTTTTTTTAACGAGTGGCACAATTTAAGAGAGTTTAACAGATATATTAAGGAGATTTTTCTTACTTTGTAGTTTTAAAATAATTGCATTACGTTTATATGTAAAAAAATTACCATAAGCGAAGTTCTTTCAATTGTTATTTTGTATACTACAATAAGAAAATATGAACAATAAAACCTGAGAAATATAAAGAGTTTCGCTTCTTCGAGTATTGAACACAAATAAAATATTTTCGTTTCGTTAATGAAGAGGAAATATTTAGCGCATATTGTTTGAAAATAAGTAAATACGTACATATATGTTAAGAAGTTGAATACGGACAGAACTCCTTATCACCAAAAGAGAAGAAAGTGCGCCAAATTTGAAACTCCTGCAGATGTCTGTACGCCAAATGTGGCAGCGCTATAACCACGTGATGTGAGTTTTTCTTTTCAATGTTGACACCGCGGCCTTATGAGAGTCTGGTATTGAAGGCGCTCTCTATTTGATATTACAATTATCTGGGTTTTACCCATGGACCCTTCATTTTTTATACATCACCATCCTTATATTTTTCTATTACTTCCATAGAGCCCCACACCAACCTCCCTCCAAGTATCACAGACTCCAGGCCCATAGTGAGAGCCAGGGAATCTGAGCGGGTGTTCCTTCCCTGCGTCGGACAGGGGTTCCCGGAACCCACCTACAGGTGGGGCAGGAGGGACGGCGACCGAGTAACGTCGTTCCACCTGGGGGACAGGATCCTGCAGAAGGACGGGGTGCTGATAATTCAGCAGGCTGCTATTCAGGACACCGGGGTGTACGTGTGCGAGCTTAATAATTCGGCGGGGCAGGATAAGGCTGAGACGAAGCTGCTGGTCTCAGGTGAGTTTCTCATATGTTGAATACCTGTAATTTAAAATAGTTAAGTATATATATGTGACACACTGTATTGGCGAAGGGAGTGTTTAAATTTAAAGCGACCATCTGTATATGTAACAATTGGTGAAATTTGATTCTCTTTAGCCCTGGGTATTGTGAGTTGAGTTTTCAATGGTTATAAAGCGAATGGCACAAAGCAGAGATAATTTTAGAGAGTAAAAATCCCGGAGTCGGTTTGATTGGTTTAGAAAGTTTCAATTCCCATTTCAATTAAGGAATTGAATTGGAGTGTGGGAAAGAAATGTAGAAAACTAACGTTAGTGTAAGTTGTTTTGTCTTTTAAAAAGTAAAATATACTGGGTCATGAGAGATAATATAAGAGGAAATGGTTTGGTAACTGGGAAAATAAGTGTTATAGAAAGGGGCGGTACACAAATTCATGTTAGATATTTAATGAGATTGTTTGAAAAAGGATTTAAAGAGATCAGTTAAAAAGAAGTTGTCAGTTAAAATATATATGTCATATGTTTTCATTTTATTTATTACATGTATGATGCGTATGATTTGATATTAGGCTTATTTTTATCAACCCGAAGATAAAAGAAGCTATTAGATTAGAGTTTCTAAGAATAAAAATGTATCTTTCCTTTGACTCATCTATTCAATTGAACTATTAAAAAATGGTATAACAGACGAAAGGTATGAAAAATACATTTGTAAGTTTGCCTAACTTTTAAATAAAATAGCATGTCAAATTAAAATATTGATCAACATTGAAAATGAATTTTGCATTATGTATTTTTAAAAACACTCTCTGAAATTTTTAGAAAATAATTAATTACAATAAATTTAAAAATGTTAATTTCTTAAGCAATTCAGGCATACCAGCAGGCAAATTGCAAATTTTCTACACTTTGAGTACCTTTGGAAATATGTTAATTCCGCAAGATAGATTTAAAAAAAATTAAATATACTTGTTAAATTTACTTAAACATAAATATTATTAAATACATTTCATATATTTTTTTAAAGTTAAATATATATTATTTAAAGTTAAATATACATTTTTGAAAGTTAAATATATATATTTTTTAATTGAATTTTTTTTAATTTTATATATTTAAAAAATATATAAATATTTTTTAAATAAATATAGTTTTTTTAAATAAATTTATTTTTTTAAATAAATTTCTTTTTTTAAATAAATATATTTTTATATAAATATATATTTTTAAATAACTATATTTTTTTAAACAAATATATATTTTTAAAAAAATCAAATATATTTCTTAAATTAAGAGTAATTTTAAAGAAATCTACTTCGCAAAATTATCAAGAAAATATGTTTAAATACATATCTTCGACATCAATATGTATATTTGATACCAAAATTATATCAGGTGTCTTAATTTGTCATAGCCTAGCCGTAATTAAATGATAACTGCAAATATCGTAAAACAATATTTCGTTTTTAATTACATACACTTAAATATCTACTCTTTCATTAATTAGTCACTACTTACACTCTTCCAGCACTAAAATAAGAACATGTAAATTATTACGTTATAATAAACATCCAGAACCATAAAACATAATTTTACATTATAATGGAAACCTGTAAATTTTGAAATGGGTATTCGAAAGTCGTTATTATTTAAGGTTTTAATATTAAAAACACACACAATTTCTTCCCTTTCATGCTAAGTAGAATTACTATAATATTAGTAAATGCGTATTTAACAAAAAAATAATACCGAAAACCATAGTGCTTCCATAAATCCATTTACTATTCTTACAATTCCAGCCCCGCTGTCCACCAAGATCGACCCAGAGTCGCAAACTGTGGACGTGGGAAAAATGGCCACCCTCAGCTGTCGAGTGATGGGCCACCCTGTCCATTCCGTTGTGTGGTTGAAAAACGGCCAAACACTGGTGGCGAATGGCCCCATAAAGCTGGTCTCCAGGGACATATTACAAATCAGCCCCATTCGCAGGGAGGACGCCGGGATGTACCAGTGCTTCGTTAGCAATGACCAGGAGGTGGTGCAGGGGTCAGCGGAACTATTTGTCACTGGTAAGGGAAAAACATATTTTAGTTGTTTAAGATTTGTTTAAACTGTGTGCCAATTTTTGGAACAGATGTAAGTATTGGACATTTGGCGCAATTTTTTTGGCGATAAAAAATTGCCGTTAAACATATATCCCGGAACGCACAAAAACGATTACGCAGCACGATGACGTCATTGGGTTGCCAGATTGAAAGTCGCCAAAAGAAATACCTACAATGTCAGGTGGGGTTGCCATACTATAAATTTATCGCCGATCAAACACGCCAAAAAAAACTCGCGCGCCATATGCCCTATACTACATCTGTACCCTATTTTTAACCATGTATGAGGTCCATTTACATGGTAATAATTGAAGGGGACGTGGGATAAAGGATTAATGTCAACTAAAATTATTTTTTCAGATAACGGGTTGTTATTTTTAAAAACGCACCTTTTTCTTCCGTATAGCAAAACTTTTCCCTTCATAAATGAAGGGAAGAGTATATTTGTGGATTCAATAGATATAACGAATATTCAATAGCACACCAGAAATATTAAAAAGTTGGTAATATTTCTATCTTCTTTTCCACCATTGTAAAACTCAAAGTTTGGGTCATTGTATTGCTTTTGTAGTTGTCTATTTTTGTAGTTGTCTTTACATTTGTTTAACATTTTTATTGCCAGAACAGATATTAGACTACAGTTTAGACTACTTATAGACCAGATATTAGACTATAGTTTAATAGTTCTCTTTGGATGCTACTACACTGTAATAAAGGTGCTTAAAAGTGAGAACATGAACATACTCGTTTTTCTTTGAGTTCAATCACATCGTAAATGAGCAATGGCGTACACACATTTAAGAAATTGTGCTTTCTCAAAATGAGTTGTGGGATTTAATAGTGTTAATATCAGCTTCCGTTCAAGACATCTTAACAAAGCGACCTGACACACTTAAAATAGTTGTTCAGAAGATGGTTTTCAACATTATTTGATTTCGATTTCCTTAAATGGAAACTGAGTGATTACAACTCAATTATCCTACTTCCCATACTTTTGACACACGTTTTTGAACATTACTTATGTTTATAACTTTTTCACGTCGCCCTGGTAGCTAAACGGATAAGTCTATGGACAGCTGTGCCTGCAGATTTAGTTCGATTCCCAGTAAGATATTTATTAAAATAGATTTATGAAGGTGGATTATGTAGGCTAGCATTTATCTTTTTATTAATTGTACTCATTTTTGAGTACATGTATTTTTCATTGTAACTTATGTATTCGGAGCCATGGTAAACATTGAATGTATTCAAAAATGAGTACATTTTACTTATATTTTAATACCTATTTTTAACATTGTAGATGGTATGATAATCTCCTTTTTGAAAACATCTTGACATTGCACCTTTATACCATGGCCCATCAATTGAAATAAACAAATCTTATTGTATAAATCTTTATTATTTTAAAGTATTTTGGCGACCCTTTACAGCATAGGTCGGTGGCTGTTTCTTATTTGACCGATAAACTAATTAGTTAAATTATGTTAAGAATAATTACAAATACAAATACAAACATTGACGACCAACAACAGATGCAAACCCAACATGCTCGATCCCGTTTAATATCTCCTAACTATACCCAATGAATATATAACGTATTCATAAAATTCATTACTCCTAGTAAATTATTCTTTGGAAAATAGTCAGGGATATACTAGACTGCAGCAACCTTGTTGGTCTACAAACCTGTTGTTGTATTTGTGTTTGTATTTATATATTTGCATGTTTTAGCATATAATTGTATTATCTATATGCTAGAAGTACGTTGGCATCAGCTAAATGCAGATTTCAAAATTTCACAATTTCAACTAATATACTTATATACAAAGCTTTTCTATTTTTTTTTTAATTTTCCTTAAACTGTTATTAAAAAATATATTTGATATATATATAGTATATATATATATATATTTACTATATATATATATTTGATATATATATATATATATAAAAATATATATATTAAAAAATATATTTGAAACTGTACATTATAGTTTAAAAACTAACTTGTATGCCAGAATTCATGTTAAAAATAATTTTAAAGAATCATTTTAAAAAGTAACGAGAATAAATAAGGGATAATTATATACTTTTCGTTTTAAACCAACAATTTGAAATATTTTAATACGAGTATCAATAAATATTTTTTTTAAAAACAAATTTTAAGTATACGTTTAAGAAATAAATATGCAAATTTAAAAAGTAGCCATATAATGTAAGATATAAATGGTACAGGGGATAAAATCGCAATGTCAAGCATTTGTAAAAAATGATATTTTCCAACCATTTAGTAACATTTAAAGGAAACTATTGAACTGTAGTTTCATTTTGGCAATAAAGATGCTATGTCAAATGTAAATGACGAGAAATTGTTTGCTATACTGAAGAAAAATGTCCGCGTTGTTAAAAATAAAAATAAAGTACATAAAGTACATTTAAAGTACATAACGTACATTTAAATAAAGTACATAAATGTATAGGATGTTTGGCTGACAGGTGGTGTAGGTCCAAAATTCATTTCCTTCAGAAGAACAAATTTGAAATTTGAAGACAAAATTAAGAATATTATATGTAGATATAGTTTGAAATGTAAATTCCAATTAATAAACAAACATCGTACACTGGATGAAAACACTAAAATAATCAACCGTTAATCAAGATTATTGGCAGCTAGGCCGCCAAGTTGTATAAATTCAATCTCAGCGTTTGATTCTAAGAGCGTTTACGTTTCTAACTTTCCTAGTAGTCTAGACAGCAAAGGGTTCCATTCGAAAAAAAATCTGGGAAAGTTCGGAACAATTTTCATATATTCTAAAAAGTATTATGTACGACAAATTAATTTAGCATCATCGTCTCCAACATAAGCCTATATTCAATTTCATTACTTTAGAACGTATTATTAAATCCAAAATTTAGATGGAAATGAACTGAGAATAAATGACTAGAGATGGAAAATTTCATGAAATGCTTTAATTTTCACCCCAACAAATAAAGGACCAGCACCTTCTGCAAATATCAATTTCGCAAACACCTTAAATGTTGCAAAAAGGTTGTAGTTGCAGAAAATCTGGACTAAAATACTTAATATATTTATTTAAAAAAGGTATTATTGTTTGTTGGTTATTGATAAAATAGAGTAGAATATTGGTTGTGCTAATACTATGAATTTTAAAAGGACGGTATTAAAAGACACGAAAGAAATCATCACCTTTTGAAAAAATATTTTAGACAGTATTATATTTATTGAGAGCGTAGGTAACGAACTCATTAAACGACAGATGGGCTTGATTCCGAAAATGTGAATGCGATTGTTTTAAGAAGTGCAGGTTAAATAATTAATATATAATCGGGATTTTACTATATTCCGTAATGATTATTCCAAATTAATATATTATCCATATATGTATCAGTTCAATTTTACTTACATATTTTTGTAACAAACTTAAACTGTCGAATCTAAGCAGTTTCTTGAATTTTCATGCTAATTAAGGGTTTAATACCTACTTCATTATTATTCTATCATCTGAACAGTGAGTCACAGAAAAACGGGGTAAATAACAGATTTGTTAAAAATCACTTTAAAAATTACTTTGTAATTGAATTTTTTCCCCTATAATTTATATCTAAGGAGATAATTACTAAACACTGATTTTGGACGCCTTTTTTTCCAAGATGGCGGTCAACGCCGAGGTGGTTTAAGAGTGAAAAATTAATATGTCATACAGGGCATTTTTTAAAATAGATTAAAATTGTTTCAAGCTTTTCCAGATTTTTTTCCGAATTAACCATTTTTTCATGATTTGACTTCGATTTGCTTTGGCAAAAGGATAGATGTAACTGTCTAGTAAAGAAAAATACGTTAGTCAATTTTCGGGTCTTACTCTTGTATAAGTGAATCTCAAAAAAAGATCCAGTTATTGAGAAGACCATAAAAAAATCTGCATTAAAACAAAACAAAAAAAATCAAAAAACACTTTGCTTCTAGTACCACACCATACCTGGCCTTCTAATTAATATTTAATTCAAAACCTTTAATCCATCAATAAAAAATAACCACTTCGTTAAATCAGCAGCCAGAACCAATCAATTCCAACCGATATTTCCGGCGAGATGCGCCCGCCCTTTCACGCCCCAGGAACATCAATTCGTACTTTTTCCGATTACTCCAGGTGTATCCAGTGCAATGTATCACAAGGTACACGAAGCGTTGCGTGACCTTTAGGTGTTCGTGACTTTTAATTAAATCCCCGCATTGTCCCCCCGGTCGCACTTTTCTTTGTCAGTCACTTAGAACCGCTCAATGCAATCACACAGAGTGATGTCACGGAGGGAATTTCTCTTATCCCGGGTCTCGCAACTGTAGGGATTTCGGACACATTGTAGGGACAAAACTGTAGGGACTGTTTGTCGGACTGCTAATGGTGATGCGGCACGCAATGTAAATTGAAAACCACTAAATACTTTGTTATTGGTATTTTGTTCTGGAACTTTAATTTCATTTGTATATTTTTATCGAACTTGTCGTGTTCAATCGTTGTAAGTATTTAGGATGACTTTTTTTTGTGGAATTCAATTAAATAAGAGTTGTATAATATAATTTGTTTGGGAAACGTAGACATCAATAAAAATATATTAATTAAATACAAAATACCACCACAACTTTGAAAGGCCTGTATTTTCACAACCAGACAACTTACAGTGTCATTCTACATATCATTGTACAGACGATATTCTGAAGTTTCATTTGGTTGGTAAAAAGGTAAATTATATGCCATTTTATGTTTTTTTTAATTTTATGCTTTCTTATACTATGCTTCTTGGCACGATTCTAAAAATTGGGGATATTCGCATCGCTAACATGTTCTTGGCGACAAAAACATTTAAAATATTTGAATTTTACCTCCGCGGTGTTGCCAAAAGATTAACTTTATCGTTTACCAATTATCGCCAAACATCACATTTGGCGGGGGAACCGTTTACTAGGAATTAACCAACAAAAAGTGTCACGAGGGACTTTCTTCATCACAATTTTTAGTATAACTTTTGACTTTCTAAATGTAAAGTTTTTCACTAAATTATCGAAACTAAAATAATATACTCACCTAATAATAAGAATAATTCCCTGTTGATTTAAAAAATATCTCACTTTAAACACTTGAGCAGTCTTTAACAATTCACTTCAGTCCCTTTTTTATTCAGTAACCCCGGGTGTTATCGGCTTTTCGGTTGTTATCTGAAAAACGAACAGCCAAACAACTACACACTTTTTTTATAGCGCAATGAAAGAAGATCTTAGCGACAACTCCGGACATCAAAATTAAAAATCCAAATATCCTCTTTATAATTATATGTAAAAAAGCTATGCGTTGTTTTAAGGATATACATAATTTCAAATTTACGATATTCTTTTGTATTATCTTTGTAGTATAAGAGTGTGTTGGATTTATTGTAGAAGTTGAGATATCACACAAGCCAATTAGATAACAATTAAACGGAAAGTTTCATCAGAAAATTACTTTATATTTCATATTTAGACTAACTTATTCTGCTTAAATAAACTGTAAATACTAATAAAATTAGGATTGCCTATGTTTAATTTTGTATGAAATGCAACTAAACAGTGAAACTTCTTATTATATATGATTTTATTTAAAGAAACATCAGTATATATCCAAACACATTTTAAATACTTAAATCTTCCACCTTGGATCTCATTATGTTCAATTCATTTATCAAAAGTCTACTATAAATCGGATGAAAAGGCAAATTTATATAAATTGTTTACAAATATGTTTTTGTTTTAAGAACATTCATTATTATTTTTAAACTTGATACCTAATAAGTTTCAACTGTATTAATAATTATATTTAACATATATATTGATTATTTAATTATGTATGCATTAAAACAGAGATTCTCAACCTTTCAGTATTCGCGGCCCAGTTTTCAATCATAATTTTCATCGCGCCCCCCCCCACGCTTACAATAAAATTTTTACAACAATAATGTATATTGAGTATTTTGGATTCTGTTTTGAAATTATTTTTAACTAACTGCCAAAACAGGAGTAAAAGTAAGCCAACGTTGGCGAGAAACCACATCTGGCATTTTGCCAAGCGGGCGGTGAACAGATGAAGCGAATAAAAGCGGGGAAAATTTAAATATTATATTTGAAATGAAAGCCAAACAGGGACATAACGTTAAAAGAATATGAAAGTAGAAAAATTCGTTAATGAAAGTTAACCTAGACGGGGTGAGCTAAATTTAGAAACTGGGAATACATTTTTTCGAATAATAAAAGAAAGAAACCAGAAGCATGACTAAACAAAAGAGAAAAAAATAAGTAATGTTTGTGGAAGGGAATCCACACGACCGATATCATCTCGTCGTCAGATTACTTTACACGTGTATATATATATATATATATATATATATATATACGCAGGGTGCGGCAAGTTAACTTCCTTTTTTGAAATGAGCGCTCTGAAGCTTACAGCAGCCCCAGGCAGGTAGGCGTGGTCTCGAATAGATTTTAAAGTTTTGTGGCTTGTGATTCAGACGCCATCATACGTATGAGTAACGAATACTTTACATTTGCCGTAGAGGCCTATTTTTCCAACGGAAGTTCGGTGGTTTCAACCCAGCGCGCTTTCCGATATCGCTTCAATATTGAGCCTTTGGGACATATCCCGGACCGGAAATCTATTTTTTGGTGGATGACAACGTTCAGGGAAACTGGTTGTGTGCAGAAAAAAAGAAGTGGAAACGCACGTCCCATCAGATCACCCATGGTTTTTCGAGGAAAATGAACAGACTATCACAGTCTCTTCAGACCATTTTTTCAGGTTTATTTTTTGCTGATTGATTTAAAAAAATATATATACTTTAAGAAATAAAATACTACAGAGTACAAAAATTTTTATTTAGGGACTAATGAAAAAAAAATAATCATTTAGAATTAATTTTGTACTTTTTACCACTCTTTAAAAAATGTGTGCCAATTCACAAAAAAAAACCACCTAAATTTTAGAGCCAATTTCAAAAAGTGATAATGACCATAAAATTAATACTTAAATATTTAAAAAAAATTCCACTTTTGTTCCTTAAATTAATAATTGTTTTTAAAAAAAGTTTCAGAGTTTTTTTAAAGCCGGTTTTTATTTTGAAAAAAAAAGATATATACTATATATTATTCACATTAACTATTGATTATTATGCTTGAGTTTACTTGTCATTCGGGCCCAATTAATTTTCATACTTACGAATCTGCCATTGTTTTTCACATACATTAAAAAAAATTGCATATGTTTGCACAAAATATAAGTCATTTGTATTTTAGCAATTGAATTTTAAAGTAAAAACAGTACAAATGTTATAATTCTTCTAAATTAGTATGCATGGGAACTGACAATAGGAATGAAGTCTTTTAAAAACACATATGGAATAATCTCACATTTCCTGATTAATCGTTGGGTTGACTTTTCCTTCGCTTTTTTTTAAAAGGAAAAAAGCAACTAAACTGGATTGTTATTGCCTTAGCTTTCTTCTAGAAAATAATTTAACACAATCATCTGATACATGTTTCATTTTGGCTTTAAAAGGCAAAACAAAGCACCATAACTTTCAGAAATACTAAACAAATAAAAGGCCTCAAAAACTAAAGTCCAATTTTCAGGAGTACAAAAAGTAGAAACTGTTCAAAACATCTTTTCATTTGACCTTTATTTTTGACCTGACTATTTTAGTCATCCTTTACTTCTACACTACAAGACTTAAAAGATATATTCTAAATGACCGGCGACAAATTTTTTGAAACAAAATAATCTAAACCAAAAAAAAATGCGATATTTTATTTACCATTTAAAAAAAAATATTTCGTATTGACTTATTAAATTTTCAACGTAGATATATATCGGCGGCAAAATTGTTCCCGCCCAATAAAATCGAAACATATTGCTTTTTGTTTATTTTACATTTTCTTTTTATTTCCTGTCAAACGATGAATATTTTGTAATGACGGAAATGGGAAGGCGTCTAAATGGCTGTTTGCTGTCTGCCTGTTGGGAAAAAATGATACGAGACCCCCCCCCCCCACACACACACTTTTAAATAAAAATAACCGTTTGTATTTTTTCTAAACTTTTTGTTTTGTTTTGGAAATGTTGGGGGGGGGGGGGGCTGCGTACGCCACTAGTCAGTTAATCAATTTTTTTAAATAATATTTTCTCTTGGATATTCTCGCGCCCCCCTAGGGGGGCGCGCCCCACAAGTTGAGAATCGCTGCATTAAAAGTAAAATTTGGTTTAAAAAAAACCTGATAATCTTACAAATGTGAAAAAAATATATGTACATCATACTAACTTATTGAAGTCCGTATTATAATTTAATTCAAAATACTATCAACTGATTGTTATCAAAATTGAAAATGCCGACGAAAATTCATTAATAAAAGTTTGCAATTGGTAAATAATGTAAACTAACAAGAAATTAGTATTTATAAATAAATCAGTATTTATAAATAAATCAGTATTTTTAAGTACATCAGTAGTAGTGGTATTTTAAACAGTATTAATTATTGTATTTAAGAAATATATGTCATGAAACATTTATATTTACCCCTTGAATTTAACCTATTAGCTATTTAATTAGTTATTCACTAAAAGTTAAATGTGATTAATGTAAAACAGATAATCTTACATATGTGAAAAAATATATACATCATACTAATTTATCAAGGTCCTTATTATACTTTAATCTAAAATACTATAAACTGATTGTTATCGAAATTGAAAACGCCGGCGAAAATCAATTATTTAAATTTTGCAATTAGTAAATAATATAACACTAACAATAAATGAGTATTTATAAATAAATCATTAATATTGATATTTTAAACAGATTCATATAAAATTGAAAACTGCGTCCCGTTTTTATCTACCCCATTTCCCATTCTAAAAACACTTACATTTAAACTTACGCAAACATAAAAAAAACAACCCGACTCAGCGGTCCCATAAAAAAGGCCATAAACCAAGAATCGCAACCTAATGATAGCGATCTCACTCATCTCGCCTTCGAGTTCACACTCCTAACAGGAGTTTTCACTTTCCCTGCTTTTCGTCTTTAATGACGCACAATCAAGGGTCCTTCGGGAATAGTTTCGGGTACTTCTGGGGTCTTGTTAAAATACCCCGTCGAGCCTTTAATTATTTATTGGGAAACGTCGGATGATGGAAATGCTAATTGATTCAAGACTATAGCCGTATTTCAGGGGAAAGTTTTAAAGCTTCGGTTGTTATTTTTTAAAAAGTACGACGAAGAACACTTAAAGTTTACGAGGAAAAGGGTTTCTGATGAGAAATGTTTGATTGCATGTTTATGATGGATATTTATAGTGTGATTTTGTTGATTGTTGGTTTGGGTTTGGCTGTTAATTAATGTTTGGATACGCATCTTGTGGGGTTAGTTCAATTTTATATTGCAGTGCTTTTGATGGTTGAGTGAATATTTTAACTGCGGATAATAGGAAATAATATAATTATTAAATTAGTGTTAAGTTCATTCTTTAAATTTATAGTCATTTATGTATATATTAGTTTTACCTTTCTGGTAGTTAAAGCAGGTACCTTTAATTGGCTATTTTTCTTTTATGCTGATTATGCAGTTATAATTAGGATTAAATTTCAACTAAGAAATCGCTAAATATTTCCACAAACGTATTTAAATAAAATTTAAATAATGATAATAGTAACGTAAAATTACTAGAGGAGCATTCCAGCATGACATGCGTGACATTAAGCCAACATTTTTCAGCACATTTGTAATTATCTAGACTTTAAAACAAATGCAAATTTGGACAGAACAAATTGATATGTGCTATTGATGTATTGAAATATAATTAATCTCATTGGGAATTATTTATGTTGTTTCAATACATATTTGCTTAAATACAGCGATACCCATTTTTAATTCTACTTGACCGTTGTTAGACATTTGCTTATAAACACGCCACCCTACAGTCACGCAAAATTAGAAACGTATATATATTTATTCATACAACGTAAAAAATATTCAATGAAATAAATTATATCTTAATACGTCAATGACATATATCAATTTATTCTTTAAGAAATTGCAGTAATTTTAAACATGTCAACATAATTATAAATGTGCTGAAAGATGTTGTCTGAATGCCATTATTTGCAGAATATAAATTTGCATAATATAATAACATTTTATTGCAGAATATAAAATGTCACTACTCTTTTTTACCATTTCCAAGTTAATTATTGTTTTTATAAAAGCTTTAAATTGAAGTTTGAATTAGAATCACCCTGTCGAAGTAACAGTACGTTAATAAGTATATATCTTACAAAACTCAAATTTAAATAAATTAATAAAAGTATCGCACACAGCATTTATGAAAAACAACTCGGTGTCAACAGAAGTAAATTATAAACCGTTTGAAAAATAAATTAAACAAGTAATGAGATTTAAACAAATTCACATAGAACAAATAACTTAAACAAGTAATGATATTCAAACAAATTAACATAAAACAAATATATTAAACAAGTAATGATATTCAAACAAATTCACATAGAACAAATAAATTAAACAAGTAATGATATTCAAACAAATTCACATAGAACAAATACATTAAACAAGTAATTATATGCAAACATATCCACATAGAACATAGTGCATTTCTTATTCCAGAAAATATACCAACAGAATATATCGAACGAACTAAGAATTTTAAAAGTATGTGGAAATAGCTAGAATATTTTACAAAGAAATATCAAATTGCACAGACTACAGAAGCATTACATTACTATAGGAAACTGTATATTGAATAGAATTTATGGAAAAGCGCAAAGGGTTTTGTTGCAAAAAGAGTCTGCAGTACTGAAAGTAGAAGAGTAGAAGTGGTAAGACGAGCAAAGTGAGACCGATTTGAGAGACGACGGATCTTACAATAACCATCTAAAGGTTTTGGGCATATCTAGACCTTCTGGATCTACAGTTTTTTTAGCCATGCACATAAACTTTAAATTCATAGAATAATTTCACATTAAAATATGTTTCATGTCTAAAGGGTAGAGGTATTTTTAAAAAACTATATATAAAAAAATAAGTAATGTTTGTGGAAGGGAATCCACACGACCGATATCATCTCGTCGTCAGATTACTTTACACGTGTATATATATATATATATATATATATATATATATATATATATATATATATATATATATATATATATATATATATATATATATATATATATATATATATATATATATATATATATATATATATATATATATATATATATATATATATATATATATATATATATATATATATATATATATATATATATATATATATATATATATATATATATATATATAGTTGTTAACTACATTTATTGGAAATACAAAGTAAAAATTCTGCAGCGAAAGAGAAAATAACTTTACGATTTTGGCTTTTTCCAAAACCGTCAGTGAGTTTTAAATGTATTAAAAACAATTTATTTATAATAAATATCACTACCGTAATCTGATAAACCGAGTATATTTGCACATGAATAAAATATACAAAATAGTTGTTTTTATGTTATGCCATTTAGTTGGTCTCTATGTTAAAAAGTTTTTTTTATTATGATTAGAATATTCAAATAAAATAGAAGAATATTTACAGTTAAGATGATTTTATTTAATATAGCACGACAATATGACGTACAAAAATGTAAAACAAAGGTTTTTGGTAAAAATGAAGTGTATTTAAAGTACTCTTGTTGTATATTTTATTATTTTTTTAACAATAGAGATACGGTATGCCTAAAGTGTTAACGGCTCAGTAGCAACACCGCAATGACGAAGTTTCAATTGTGTAGCGGTCTTGTAATCAGAGGGTTGTCAGATTAGTTCCTTTTGCGCATTAAAAATAAACTTCCGTGCATTAGGACTTCTACTCGTCAAAGGTGCCGAATTTGTTCATTTTATTAACTGACCTATTTAATGTTTAATTAGTCGTGTGTGGTAATGTAATTCTTGTAATCCCTCTTTGCCACGGTAACTAGTCTGAACTTATAACATACATTCTAGTTGGTATCAATGGATAGAGCACTATAAAACCAAGTGACTGGCCATTTTCACTAGAGACCAGACTTCAGGGAAACACCAGTCCTCTAAACATAAGTTAAGTGCTCCTTTCGACCACCGAACGCCAATGAACGTGTTGGATCAGGGACCCAAAGAGGGCCAAGACGACAACATAGAAACTTCCCGAATTAACCAATGGGCGTTTTGGTTCTGGACCAAAGAGGCAGACTCAGCACGCCCACAATATAACTATGATACACAACCCGAAAAAAAAAATTCATTGACATTCATTCTGTTAGCATCAAATATAGACTCTCTAATTTTGAGAATTTCTTATCTCCGTTCTCTGACGGTAAGATCGGAGAGCCAAAATCGTATCAAATATATTTTAACATTAAATGTTAACTTAGTAATTACGAAATTAAACAATATTTATTTCTATATACTACTCCTTATCTAAGACGTTTTGTGAGCCAGTCTACACCTTATCACAGACGTTTTGTGAGCCAGTCTATTCCTTATCTCAGACGATTTGTGAGCCAGCCTTAGTCTTGTTCCCTCGCACATTAATAAAACTTTTTAAGTGATTAAGCATTGTCTAATTGTTTCTGGTTTGACAAAGTTAGATGTATGCATTATATTCTGCTATATACCAAATAGGTGAAGTCACTGTTCAAGGGTTAGTTACTATTAAAAACAAAACGCGCAATTATTTTACTTGTATACGATTTCTGTAGTTTTAATGTTAATCTTAAAAGTGTCACCTTAGATAATTACATCATGTACAAAGCTTTTACATTTACCAATTTACAATCACATTTTTTTATAACTGTCTAATACGTACCGCTGTTGTTTATTTAAAAAATATATAATTTTTTTTAAATAGCGTTATTTAAGTCTGATATATTGTTAATTTCTCTTAAATTATTTAATATAATTAAACAACACGTTATATCAAATACAAAATTTTCCGAAGAATAAAAACCGAATGTTCCTAATAAATTTCGTGTTGACATCAAAGAACAACTAAAAAAAAAAATTCAAATAACAATTGAATATCTTTCGACTTTTTGCAAAAAGGCGTCGCGAAAAGTCGTCCGAAGCACTTCGCCACTCCTTACACCAAATCAAGTACATGAGCTAAGACAATGGAATTCCGTTCCATTCTTCACGGCCCTAAAAAAATACATTAATTAACCGTACTTAAAACAATAAGGGGAAATAATTAAATGTCGCTGCTTCTGTGAGGGGAAAAAATAAAATTCGTAGGTCACTTCTGCTGTATTTTTTATTTTGCACACTTATCTTGTAACACAAAGGACTTAAATAAATAAATTCTAATTAGTTTCGAGACATGGTAGATTGTCTTCAATTAAAAATTTGGACGGGATCCAGTTGCTTGAAAAGTCCGATAAACACGAAAATTGCGAGGATTTGTCCGACATCGACAAAACAAAATATATTTTAAATTCTTGCACGTTCATGAATGTTTTAATTCGAATCGAATTTTATATATACATAATGGGATTCGCTACTCGCATTGTTTTGGTATTTGTTTTTTAATACTATATTTTGGGATTAATAAAGTGGATAATATGTATTGTTATTTTTCATAAAAACTATTAATTGAATCCATTATTAAGTTACTGGATTTCGAAACGGCTTGGGTAGTAAATGAATTTGTTTAATATCGAAAACCCAAAATAAATGTATATACTGATCTACAAAGTATGCTAATATATTGCATTTGAAAAATAAATTAAAATTCAGTTAAATAGTGAAATGTTAAGGAGGGCCCGAGCCCCAAATCCTAATTTGTTTATTAATGAATTCAGAAATACCATTTTTTATATTATTAGAACATCTTTTTCTGAACAATAATCAAAAACAAAAATATCTTTTTTTTTTAAATATGTTATTTTTTGGGTTTTTTAAGCTTAAATATACTTTAAAAAAAAACACTACTCCTCCTTCAACTTTTAATGTATTTAAATTTTTTAAGTGATTAAACAACGTCAAAGTATGTACTTTAGACGTATGAATAGACTTGATCAGATTTGGGTTTTAATAGTTTTCAAAAACTTTTATTTTAAGTTCAAAACTTTAAAAAAAAATTAAATTTTTATGTTTCATAATTTGCAAAAATAAAATTATAACTTAATTTTAAAAAAGCTATTCATACGTTTATCAAACAAATATTAGAGCTTCAAAAACTATTAACAGTTTAGTTTTAAGGTAGTTAGTTATAAAGCCTTAGCATTTTAAACGTAACTAAAATATGCAAAAAAAATATTTTTAGTTAATGACGATTGTTGCAGACGAAAAAAGTGTAGAAAGATGATAAATGGCATATAAACATCTAAAAAAACATATGTTCTGTTTCTTTTATTGTTTTGAAATTTTGTACACACCTTTTTAAATATGTCTAGCATACTTTTATGAAGAAAAAAAATTAGCAATTTTTTAGGAACTCGGGACTAGGGTCGCCCTAATAAAAAAATAAAGTAACATGGATTATTATTATGAATTTAAAAGGTAAATGCACTTTGGGGAAAACTGTAGAATACTATTAATACCTTGAGCGCCGGTGTGCTAAACAAATACTACACTGAAGAACTAAAAAATAATAATTAATCAAGTAATAGGCATAGGCATTAAAATAAAAAAGGAGTGCAAAATCAATTGACTTAATTTTGTAGCTATTAAGTTAAATATGATTTTAAAGGTAAATATGTGTTATTTGTGCGGCTTCTTTGTATTCATCAAAAATATTGCTTAATATTTACTGCTGACGTTTATTTGGTTGTACTACTTTTTTAAAAGTATATAGTTTCAGGGGATTTATTTCTACGACTTCTTACTAGTGGACATTGTATTTATCTTTTAAGTACAAGGGTCGGGGGTTGTATAATTTACCGTGAAGTCTTAGAAGTGCAAACAAGAAATTGAAACCTACTACATCTGTCTCATCAAAAAATAATCTGACTTTCTCATAAAATATAACTTCACAATGGATAAATTATATGATAATTAGAAAACATATTTTTTTAATTCAGA
This sequence comes from Troglohyphantes excavatus, assembly GCA_963932185.1. Taxonomy (NCBI): domain Eukaryota; kingdom Metazoa; phylum Arthropoda; class Arachnida; order Araneae; family Linyphiidae; genus Troglohyphantes; species Troglohyphantes excavatus. The sequence goes on along the minus strand of OZ010674.1, from coordinate 55,843,878 downwards.
GACCTGAATAAATTATATTTATTACGATGTTATATTGAGAATCTTCATTGTTAAATTTAATTGATAAATATAAATTAATAATATGTCTTGTTACCTGGTATAATTTGATAAATATCAATTTGAAAGTTAATTTATTTGCAAAACGATAGTTTTATTTCTGTTTGTGAAAACATTTTGTATATGTTCTAATCTCGAAGCTATATTTTTACTATTAAAACTATTTCAGATACTCAAATATCATATATCTTAATTAATTTTCGCACATCAATATAAGTTCGTGACATGAAACTAAGAGTTTCTGGCGTGTTTCAGAGCACACACAGAGTTATGAAAAATACATTAAATAATAATCTTAACGCGCGATGAATTTTTAATGTTGACGACATAATATGAAAATGGCGTGTAATACTTCACAGCTCCTCGTGTGAACTTCATATATAACTGCCTATCAATAAGCAGTCATGAGTCAATTTACGATAAATATGTCTGAAATAGCATTGTTATATGCCTTAGGGTTCACACGACATGGGTGGATTATTACGTTTCAATTTTAAAAGAACTGCGCGAGCATTAGATGTAGAAATATCATTCTAACTCTAGTATTATTAAATTGAATAAAATAAATACTATTCAATGTAGAATATATGAAAATAAAATAGCATCCTTTCATCCTGCAATTCAAGTGTTTGTAAATTCACATCTTTCAACACAGTCGCATCTTTCATTAATAGAAATACAGTAGATTGTTTTGGTATATGTTCTGCATTTTTATAAAGTGTTTTTCTTATGTATAAATTACATTTAAAATAAAATGCATTTTGATAAATTTTACATTTACGTGTACGGAATATTTTCTTTTAAAATTCTGGATTATTTTAAACTATTAATTTTCAATTATATTTATAAAAACTATTTTACATAATTCATTATCATAACCCATTTTAACAACGTCGGTGAATGCTTCTAATTTAAAATATGCTTTTTTGTGTAAGTAAATTAGATGGAAAAACTATATTTCTTTATGTTAGCACTATATATTCAAAACGTTTTAAGAAAAACATTTACACGTTCAAATGAAAATAGTTATTTTAAAATATAAATCAGTAATATTAAGATATAGAGCATTTATAATTGTCCATTAAATTTCATTCATTTTAAGTAAACTAATGCATAAATTATTCAAATTCCTAAAATATTACTATCTTATACATAATTTTAATCTATAAAACAAATCTATTATAGTAAGCAAATAGAAGAACTAGTATTATTATCAGAAGTATTATTATAGTTTAAGAGTTTTTATATTAAAAATAATGATTTTGTGTGCATATATAATTCTAGCTACTAAAGACAATAATTTAAACTGTAAAACAGTTTGATGAATAATTTAAATATTACGCAGTCGGTTATAATTAACGTTATACAATTACTAACCTAACATGTAAATGAGAAATTTGAGTTAATTTCAAAGAAAGTCCATAGCCAAATTTCATAAATGTCATTAGTTTTAAAAACTGTGCAAAATAATTACAAAAAGCAAGTTCAGCATCAAATTAATCATTTGCAAAAATAATTTTTATCCTAAATAGTTATTGCTTTATTGCTAAAAAGCAAAGTTTAGGTATGATCTGTCATATATTTATATATAAAGTATTATTCATATTATACCCTAACTCCTAAAAAATATCATGACACATTGAATTATTCCTGTCATTAATAGATTTACTTGTTTCACATCTTAAATATTGTCAAATCAAAAAATTAATTATTCAGTGCTTTATAGCTTTGCGTCTTTTAATTTGGTGTAATTTCCTTCGTCAAAACGTTTTTGCGATTATACATTTTTAAAGTGATATTTCAGTCTATGCATTTTAAAGTATATAAAAAACCTATATATTGCTATACCTATATATACCTATATAAACCTATATAAACCTATAATATTGTGTTTGGTATGTGTATTGCCCCAATTAATATAGCCAATTAACATGCTTTGTTTGTTAATCAAGACTTCATTAAAATAATTTGCCATAATGTGAGCTTGTTTTTATTTTTATATAAAGGGTGTCCCAAAATTAACGCAAGATTTGAATTAAATAAAAAAACACAGTTTTTTTTAATTTCAATTGTTATTTTTTTATTAAATCGTAAAGTACACAGGATTGGGTTATGTATGGAATAACACATCTGACAAATGACCTCCACGGCTTTGCTGGCTTATGTGCACTCTTTAGTCAAAATTTTCTATGACCATTTCGCATAAATGTGGCTGAATTTCGTTGATGCAGCGTTGAATTTCCTCCTTCAATACACGCGTGCTTGTTGGCATAGACCTTTGATTTCAAATAACCCCATAAAAAGAAATCCAATGGTGTTCAATCACACGATCTAAGGGGCCAATGCTTATCACTGAAAAGAGAGAGAGTACACGGCCAGGAAATATCTCATCCAGTAATTGAATTGTTTCACGGGCTGTATGGCATGTGGCACCGTTTTGCTGAAGCCATTTTTACTAACCCTAAACTATCAGCTGTCAAATGTTTTTTAATAGGGTTGCCAACACTTTACTGCACGAATGGTGGCAAATTCAAATATTGCGTTAATTTGTGGACACCTTTTACAAACGATAATATTTATAAGTTAATGAGAATGAAATTTAAATGTTATTGTAGGATATCAATGCCCATTTTCCCATCACCCCTTCTTGTTTGTAATAGAACAACCCATGCATATAAACATGTAACTCAGTGGTGGCAACACCCAATTCACTCTTGTTTACAATCTTCATGTGAGCAGTCTTGTGTCGTCCCAGTGGGTCAATATCGTAGGCACCCACTTAAATGTTCCTCTTTAAGTATTATCTTAGCTTGAACCTAAAGTTTAAATATATTTCAATAATGTCATGTCTTGTGTTCATTTCTTTGTTAAAACACCTACAGTTATTTTATCAGAAAATGTAATTGGAATGATCATAAACTAATTAATAAATGAATAAAACTGACAATCATTAAAACATCAAAACTAACATTATTTTCTCTCCCACTCTCTTTCTCTATCTCTCTCACCCTCAAACTCAAAACACACCTCAGAGGACGCCCCTATATTCACCTACACCTTCTCCGAACAAGCAGTCCACCCCGGCGCCTCAATCTCCCTCAAGTGCTCGGCTTCCGGCAACCCTCTGCCCCAAGTCACGTGGCTAGTGGACGGATTCTCAATCCCAGAAGCCTACCACATCCGGGTCGGCGATTACGTCAGCGACGAAAGGACTGTCAACAGCTACGTCAACGTTTCCAGCGTGACGGTGGAAGACGGTGGGACGTACCAGTGTCTGGCACAGAATGGGGTGACCGTCATTGACCACTCAAGGCGTCTCAACGTGTTCGGACCACCCTTTATCCGGCCAATGAGGAATATCACCGCGCTGGATGGGCAGAATGTCATCGTGCATTGTCCGGTATCCGGTTATCCGATATCTAAGGTGTATTGGGAAAGAGGTAGGTTGATTTTGATGGGGAGTGAGTGAATGGAGAGAAAGAGAGAGTGATTGAAAAATAGTATTTTACATTAATTTTGTAACTGAGTCTTTTGTTTAAAAATATTTATTAAGTCAAAATTATACCAATTTTTTTCTAGAAAATATTTTATACATTTTAATTCTAAACACAGTTTTTAAGTTGGTATTTTGTTACTTTAAAAATTAGTAAATTTTTTAAAGATAACAAAAATATTATTTTTTGTTAAGTACAACTCATTATTTATTTCCAATAAATATTAAGCTTTGGTACAAAATTCCCTGGATATGTAACTATTAACTTTTAAAGAGCTTTGGTACAAAATTGCATGGCTATGTAACAATTAACACATAGTAATCACTTTTTTCATATTTAAATTATATAAGTTCATATATATTTAAAGAAACTTTCCACATTTCTTACAGCGTATTTTCAAACATATTACTTTAATTTGTCTTTAGATATTAGTAATATACAGATAATATTTTTGTAATGTATTTTTAAAAATAGTTTGGCCAGTTAAAATAATGATTTTTTTTCAATTATTTTTCAAAAAAATATTTTTTCAATTATTTTTCAAAAAAAAAAATATTTTTCAAAAAAAATATATTTTTTTTCAAAAAAATATTTTTTCAATTATTTTTCAAAAAAAATATTTTTTTAATTATTTTTCAAAAAAAATATTTTTTCAATTATTTTTCATAAAAATATTTTTTCAATTATTTTTCAAAAAAAAAATATTTTATTTATTTTTCAAAAAAAATATGTTTTCAATTATTTTTCAAAAAAGTATTTTTTGAAATAATAAAAATCTGTAAAAACTGTTTGTAAACACATTGGATTGTTTAAAAAATGCAAAATTATAGTTTTTTTTCAACGTATTTTCTTAATTTATATCCTTATGTCAAAAATAAGAAATTTCACTTTTCTTTTGTAAATTTTTATATTTATAAAAATGAGTTATATATATTTTTAATATTTAAACATGCAATTTTGTTTATATTAAATAATAAATAATATTAATAAAATAAATGGAATAAAAATGACTTGCACACATGTGGGGAAAATAATATATTAATATCTGCAAATTTAAAGAAAAAGTAAAATGTGACCTACACCCCCTTAAAAGAATTGCAATGTTATAAAAATTATGTGTATTTCTTTGAAAACTAGATAGTGAATAATGGTTATAAAATTCTGTGCCAGTCGCAAAGTACAAATGTATAAAATTTCAATAGTTTAAAAATATATTGTTATCCATGTTTTAAATGTTCGATATAATAAGGTTTTGTAAAGCTTTAAGATTTATAAGCTTTGTAACCTTCCACTAAACTTACTATCGTAGGTTGTAGTGAAACCTCGATATACCACAGATTTGAAATGTGAAAAGTTTGAAATTTAGTTTCGATTTTAAATATTTCTAGATTTCATCCTTTTATGAGAGATATCGAGCATTTTTATATGAAAGGTTTTTTATATTATATAAATTTTCATTTAATTTTGCTTGAAGTACAAATAATAATAGATAACGTATCAAGATTTTAATTTTCGAGAATTTTACGTTATAATTCGCATTTAACTTATTAATTTGTTTGCAAAAAAAGTCAAATATCCTAGAAAAGAGAAAAACATGACAATAATACAGATGTATATTCAAAGAACACATCAAGATGTATTCGATTTTTTTTAAATAAATAAAATTAAAAAAGTTTTTTTTTATTGAAAAACTAGAATTGACAACCATTTTAAACATGTCGTTAGTGATAAATAAACTAATTAAATATACGTTTATAAATAACTACACTTTAATCAATAATCATTTAATTATAGAATTATATATGCAATTAATTTCTTGATATAAATTAATTAGCTTATTATCTTTACATTTTAAATATAAACTAAATGTTTATTTTGAGTAACGTTATAAAAATAGTTTTGGCCGGATATGACTATGAAAACCCAACATTTCCACCTGTATTTCATACTAAGAAAAGTACTTTCATTTTACCATATTACTTAAATAATACAGGAACACGAACACTTATTAGCTGAGTTCTCTTTATTTGCTTTGGAATTCAAATTTCAAAACAAACGGTGAAGAGGGATTTATATTTCCCGAAAGCAATAGAATAATCGTTTTCCCAAAATCAACAAATAATGACACTGGAGATAAATTATTGAGTTTTCCAGGAAAATACGAGGCCATTAAAGAATTGAATTATTGTATCTCAAGAGTACTGTAAACAAATTATTTGTATTATGCAAAAACACTCCAACTAGCTCTGCTGAAATAAGTAATAGGGATTAGAGATGTCGAAATATATATATACACAACTAAGGTAATTTATAGTGACATTTCAAATTATCTTTTTGCATATTCGAATTCCCCTCCAGAAAATAAACTCAAATATAATGTGGGAACTTAAACCATCAAAGTTATCTATGCTATTAGAATAATATTGATGTAAATGATCTTTCAAAACTCTGCATTTTTAATATACGTAAAAGATTTAAATTTATAAATACACTGCAACTAATACGCCAATAGTAAATGTTTCAATAAACTGGAAATATTTCGTTATTATATATATATTTAAAAAATAAACTATAACTATAAATGTAATTAGATAAACAAAATTGTGCATCCAAAATAATCTTGTTATGTAATTGTTGATTTCAGAACGTCTTGCATTGCATCTGCAGTGTTTTGTAGTATTTCATATGTAGCTTTACATCTGTAGTATTGCATATGCAGTTTTGCATATGTAGTTTTGCATCTGTAGTATTGCATTTATAATGTTACATCTGAAGTAATGCATATGTAGTATTGCATGCGTATTACATCCGTAGTATTGCATTTATAATGTTACATCTGAAGTAATGCATATGTAGTATTGCATGCGTATTACATCCGTAGTATTGCATCCGTAGTACTGCATCCGTAGTATTACATCTTTAATATTATACCTGTAATATTGCATCTATAGTATTACGTGGTAATACATATGTAGTATTACATCTGTAGTTTTGGATATGCAATATTACATCTGTAGTATTGGATATGCAGTATTACATCTGTAGTATTGGATATACAGTATTACATCTGTAGTATTGGATATGCAGTATTACATCTGTAGTATTGGATATGCAGTATTACATCTGTAGTATTGGATATGCAGTATTACATCTGCAGTATTGGATATGCCGCATTACATCTGTAGTATTGGATATGCAGTATTACATCTGTAGTATTGGATATGCCGCATTACATCTGTAGTATTGGATATGCAGTATTACATCTGTAGTATTGGATATGCAGTATTACATCTGTAGTATTGGATATGCAGTATTACATCTGTCATATTGCATATTATTTAAACTGGTTTATGAAGGAAGCATATGTAGGCTAGCATCTGTTCTTTTTATTCATTTTGATCAATTTTACTCATTTTTCAGTACATGTCTTCTTCAAAATTTAAATTTATGTATTCGTAGCCATTATAAACATCGAATGTATTTGAAAGTACGCTTTATTTATTTTGAGTACATATTTTCAACAGCGTACAAGTTGCAGTATTGCCCGCACAAGAATTCCTCTATTCTTCATCGCATATCTACAGAAAATACCAATACGATCCCCTGTAACATATAGAACAACCATGAAACTAACTCCGCAAACAAACATATCAGTAGCTTTTTACGAAATCAAACAAAAAAACCTTCTACAAAAACCTTTTACGGAACCAAACAACCCAAAACTTCTTTCACCACAAAAAAAAAAAAAAGAACCCGACACTAATAAAATAACAATACCCTGAAATCTCTACCTGGGCACTTCAATATTTGATTCACTAAGTCAACATTGACTAAAAAAAAAGAAAAGTAACATTTCTTCGCCAAGATACCGAAATTTAATTTCTTCGAGGTTTTAAGCCCAGATAATCGAAGTAGTAGACGAAGATAAAAAAAAGGAAGAAAAGGAATCTCCGATAACATCCACTCCCGTCGATCTTCCAATCGCTGCGGGAGAAAATAGACCTTCCATTCGGCAAAGACACATACTATCGGTCCGGGATTATCGATATTCGTCGATGTATCGCGGGTTATCACACAGGGACCCGGGGTATGATCGATTTATCCCCCACTCTGAAGGGTCCCTTTGACCGTTCTGAAGAGGTCATTACTAGCATGCGTGACTTCATTCTTTTCATGTAGCTTCTTTTTTTTTATTATTCTTCCGGGTTTTTTTTCTTCTTTCATTTGGGTTGATCGGTATGGTTACAAACTGCAGGGGTGTGGGGAGGTCTTGTTGTTAGATTGGGGATTTGGCGGCATGCCTATGAATGAAGGTGACTCTTGGCGACTAAATACTAGATGATAGGATGGGTGACATGATGTCTTGATTAAATATTTGGGGATAAAAGGGAAAAATACTATACAATTGTCCCTATGTTTTTATAGAACAAATATGTGGGTATAAAATAATACATAAGTTATTGTTGACATTTATTAGCGTACAAATAACTTTATGACCATTTACTTGTAAATTGCTAATGTTATTACGAAATTAAGACATTAGTTACTTTTATTTATTTAAAAACAACAACAAAAAACTTATGTATATGCTATATTTACCTCTTTATTTGAAATTTTTAATGTGATCTCTTAATTTTTAGCCAGAATTTGACGTAAGTATTACTAGACTAAATTAGTTAATTCAAGCTGCCAATTGCCATTATATTTTAATTCTTCTAATTATGATCCAATATTTTTTTTATTAAAAAAATATTGTTTAATATATACCATTAAATATTTTAGAAGATCAAATACTAATCTAACAAATTAGTTTGAGATATTAAGTATAATATAATTTAAACTAGTTTCTTTTATATTTTTAAAAAATAATTGAGCACTCTAGTTTAAAACCCAATATATATTCGCATTTTCGCAAACTTATTTTTTTATATGTTTTACAAGTTTTCAATACACTTCTTTTAAAAGTTTTCAATGCACCTTGCAAATCAGTATTGACCTCGGAACTGAGTCTAGTCTAAAATTGCATTAAAAGTCATGTTTAAATACAATTGTACGTAGTTGTCAATCATGCTCGGGGTCTCCTGTAAAATTTATTAAAATGGATTTATCTGGTTTTAAAACTAGACAACTCATTTCACCAAACGGTAATTCGATTATAAAGTTTTATTATTTGCTTCCTTTTTAATCAGTTTTGCAACTTTTTGATATTTTTTAAATAAGAATCCTTTAAGTTTGTAAGTTTTGCATAACGATGTATGGTCACTTATAATTCTAGATGGACGACCCTTACCTCACAACCACAGGCAGAAGACTTATCCCAACGGGACTTTACTCATAGAAGATCTGCAAAGATCTCGAGACGATGGACTCTACCACTGTGTGGCAGAAAACAACCGAAGCAGGACCGCTAGGAGAGATGTCTCGCTGAACATTATGGGTAAATAAATTTGCTTACTAAAATGTTCCTCAATAATGCAGATTCATAACTATGGTAGGTTATGTACTAATAGCAATTTATGATTAAAGACTAAAAGTAAGTATACAATGTAAGATAGAAAATTTATTTAAAGTTACATGTACGTTTAAATAAATTTTGTATCTTATATTTTATACTTATGTTTAGACTTCAATCATAAGTTGCTATTAGGATATTTTAACTTAATTATAAATGAGACGTTAAATAAATATAAATATATAATATATGCGGTAAATGTTATATTTATAAAATAACACGTAGATGGTTATTGTGTTATTCTTGTAAGGATTTATTTAAAAAAAACTATTGAATTTTCATTAATATAAATGCCTCACTATACGAGATATAAAAAGAAAAAGAATGTCATGGACCAGTGACGAATCCTACTACCATCTCTAAAATATCAACGTTTTTCTTAATATGATTTTATTATTTTTCATTAATATTAATGCAATGACTAATGGGGTATCAAACGAAAGATAATTGACGTATGGGAGTGCACGTACGTATAGATATGTACGTATAGAGATGATATGACGTACTTTAATATCATAAATGTCAACGTTTTTCTTAATGCGGTAAAATGTGTTTAGTGCCATTTTCGTGAACTTGTTTATTATAGTTTTTTTTAATCATCAGATTATAATATAAATAGTTATTAACTTGTGTTAGCTCTGTAAATATATTTAGGTTGAAACAGTATACTGTAAAATAAGGTACTTAAAGTGAGTATATAAACCTACTCGTATTTAAAGTACAATTGCATTGTAAATGACGTACTCAAATGCAAGTGACCGTATTTTCTGAAAAAGTATCAAAGTTATTACAAATCCCAGCTTCTGTTCAAGCGATCTTAATAAAACTTAACAAACTTAAATTATTAATTGAAAAATATCGCTTTGCTTTTTTATTTGATGGCCGATTGGTTAAATAGAAGCCGAATTGTTACAACTTAATTATATTACTTCCCATTCTTTTAGCATATTTTTTTAAAAATATTTCTTCTGATTATAAACCGTGGTAGTGGAACGGATAAGACACTGGACTGCTATGCTGAGGACCTGTGTTCGATTCCTAATAAAACTTGTTTGTAATTGAACATGTATTTGTTATTTCTATGTGCCTATTAAAGGAATCGATTTATGTTGTATTATATACCAATAAAAAGTTCGTAAAATGAGGTAAAGTATCTAAAAGTAATGCATGCTAAATGAGTAAATTGTTTTGCTTTTTATTTGATGCCGATTGGTTAAATAGAAACCGAATTGTTACAACATCAGTATCCTATTAAGCGAGCCTTTATTCATTGCACTCATTTTGAGTATATGTCTTTTTTCAAAAATGAAACTTATGTATTCGGAACCATGATAAGCATCGAATATAATAAAAAAATTGTAAATTTACCTATTTTCAAGCACTTATTTTTATCAGTGTAAATCCAACGTTTCAGACTTTTACATGTATTTTCAAAAACATTCAAATTTAAAATCTATATATTTTTAATAAAAATATTTAATTTACGTAATTACTTTTGTCAAACATATTGAAACTGCTAGTTTTTCTTGACTTATGCATTGCTTTACTTGCAGCACCACCCATCGTGGAATCGTTTTCATTTCCATCAGCACTGTCGGAAGGCAGGAGAGCCACAGTGACTTGCGTTGTTTCGTCAGGGGATCTTCCTATACGCATTTCGTGGGTGAAAGACGGCCTCCCCCTTCCAGACAGTCTGAGGGGGTCTATAAGCACTGTTAACGAATTCACCTCGACGTTGTCTTTTAGCAGCGTGTCACAGATTCATAATGGGAACTACACTTGCATTGCTTCTAATCCAGTGGCATCGAGAAACCACACTGCAACTATGCTGGTCAAAGGTAATTTCATTTATCAGAAAATATGTATATAAGTCCTTTTCATCAGTCAAATTTATCAGAAAATATGTTTAGCAGTCCTTTTTTATCTTTTATCAGTCAAATTTATCAGAAACAATGTTTAGCAGTCATTTTTATCAGAAACGACGTTTAACTGTTCTTTTTATTATTCAAATTTATCAGAAATGATGGTATCATTCAAAATAATCAGTAATGATGTTTATCAGTCTTTTTTTATCAAATTTATCAGAAACGATTTTATCAGCCAAATTTATCAGAAACAATGTATATCAGTTCTTTTCATCAGTCAAATTTATTAAAAACAATGTTAATCAGTCAAATTTATCAGAAAAAATCTTTAGCAGTCCTTTTTTATCTTTTATCAGTTAAATTTGTCAGAAACGATGGTATCATTCAAATTAATCAGTAATGATGTTTACCAGTCCTTTTTATCAAATTTATCAGAAACGACGTTTATTTGTTCTTCTTATCATTCAAATTTATCAGAAACGATTTTATCAGTCAACTTTATCAGAAACAATGTATATCAGTCACATTTATCAGAAAAAATGTTTAGCAGTCCTTTTTTTAATATTTTATCAGTTAAATTTATCAGAAACAATGTTTAGCAGTCATTTTTATCAGTCAAATTTATCAGTGACGACGTTTAACTGTTCGTTTTATCATTCAAATTTATAAGAAACCATGTTATTAGTCAAATTAAACAGTAATGATGTTTATCAGTCCTTGTTATCAAATTTATCAGAAACGACGTTTATTTGTTCTTGTTATCATTCAAATTTATTAGAAACGATTTTATCAGTCAAATTTATCAAAAACAATATTTAGCAGTTATTTTTATCAGTCAAATTTATCAGAAACGACGTTTATCAGTCCTTTTTACCAGTCAAATTTATCAGAAATAACATCTATCAGTAATTTTATATATCTATTTTGTATGCTATTTGAATGAGCTATTTTATAGAAAATAAATAATACATGCGTTATTATTATGAAACATACATAGCGGAGTGTTAAAATGGAGTTATTTTCATTGTTTTTATACAGGGTGGTCACACATTGTTAGACAAAACAATCAATGCTTGATTGTTTAACTACATGTAATAAACCCTACTTTTTTCAATAATTGTACAATATATTTGTTGTTACTAAAGCTAGGCCATTTATTTTCTGGCTCAAAGCGTACCGAAGTTTTAGTAGAAGTCCTCATTTGACATGACACTTAAATATTTAGGGACTCTCCACGTACCGCCTAGATAGAAGTTACTTCCTTGAATTATAATCACATTATTGGGCACAAATAATATTTCATTTAAATAACCAGTCAAATGTTCTGCAACTAAGCAATGACTATTATCTAAAAATATCTGACAAACATGTATATTCAATATTAAATTCTACATGAAGTCATTAACATTTAAATAAAAATAGTTTTTTTTCTAGTCGTAAGGTGTACGTCATATCATAATGTATACGTTTCAAAAGTTTTTTTATTTATATTCTACCGCATATAATTAGGAAATGAATTTAAATAACGAAAACAATAATTAACTATTTTGAATGTTTATTTCGAACATATATACTTCAAAATTAAATTTAAATTTTAAAAAATCTCAAAAAATATTTATATGCCAAATAAGCTACTAAAGGATGTAACAAAATCGGATTAAGTTAAAGAAGGTATATATTTACAAAAACTTCAGCATTTCTTCGATAAAACGTTTAAAAATTGCAAAGAAATGACATTCTACTACCTTTCAATTGTTTTTCAAATCCAATTCCAAGAAATGGAACATGTTTCGAAATCCCAAAGAACACAACAATAATGAAAACTATATAAATATTAAATGTCATTATAATTTGAATGACATATTGAATGCATTGTTATTAAATCAGACTTATCTTCAGAGAAAAAGAGAGAGGTGTCTTTAAAGTGCTCCTTTTTTCAGTCCCCCCAAAATGGAGGACGGAGCCGTCCGATAAATCGGTTGTAATGGGACAACCTGTCATGTTCGACTGTCAGGCTAATGGATATCCCGATCCAGTCATACGTTGGAAGAAATCCTCAGGTAAGCTTTAGAAGTACTTTTACATTCGATTTTTAGGCTTGAAGAAAAATGATTAGAGCTAAAAGCAAAGTAAAATTTAATACACTATTAATGTTTAATGGATTCAAGACAATAATAAGGCGTATAATTAAGACGAATTGCAGAGGGGGATTTTTCATTTTAATTGTTTTTTTAAACACTCTGCGCTGTAATGTTAATTCATATGGGACATACTGATTACCTGTTATTTTGTTTGTTGTTTTTTCAAATAAACAAGTGCAGTCTTGTTTTTAAGTGAACATGTGTCACAAAATCATCAAAAATATCTAAAATTGAGGGATTTGCTGTAAAAAGGAGGTAGCTCTAATTATTCGAGTTTCAGAAAACCGTAAAAAACGTTTAGAAATTCAAAATTCCAAGTTGTGTGAAGATATTCTTTTTGATCAATCTTCTTAATTGTCCTTGCATATTATGACAGTATTTTCACTCAAAAATATATCTTCCGGATGACGTGGCACATGTTAGATTGTTGGATGTACCTCTTTCTTGCAACCAAATAGATGCTCTGTCTACCTCTATGAAAAATATTTCACAAAAAAAATACATTTTACTATAATATTATTAAAAAAAAACTTCAATTGAAGTATAGCATATAACTTGGCTTTAAAAACAGAAAATTACATTTTTAATCATCACACTCCCCCTCTCTAACGTCCGGCTCATCTGCTGGGTTGCCTGGTTGTAGTCCATCGTAGAACCACAAAACGTAAAAGAACTGAAAAATCTACTGTTTATAAGTGTTATATATCCTTCCTGTAAGCAAATCATGTCAGTCGTTTGGGAAAAATGGCGGTAGATTCAAGAGCTACCTCTATATTGCAAAACGACAGCTCTCCATTTCTTGAGTAACGCGAGAACTAATGATTGGAGCTACATATTTCTGGTACCAAACGTTACCACAAAATAGTACATGTAAATCTAAATTCCCCTAGGTTGGAGCTACATACTTTTTGCAGCAAACACTTCAATTGTATAATTGATTTTAAACATTGCTCAATTTCGTTTGAATCTAACGACACCAACATTATATTTATAGATTAAATACAACTAAATAATTTTAACAAATCAATATTAAGCTTTAATGCAAAATTGAATTAAATATGATATTCGGTGAGAGTGAGAATAAATACATTTTTACTTATATATTTAAAAACATATGCATTTGCACACTATGGATGCTATTTTAAAATATGTATAAACCACCAATTTAAGAATTGATTATAAAAATTCAAATATAACAATTTCATACATAATATAAAATAGTCTTTATTTTATATATAAAATACAAATATATAATATATTTTTACTTAGTTAGAAAGAATGTAATTTACAATATTGATTTTAGTTCAAACATTAAATTCCATTAAATTTAAATTGATGCATATTGCTTACGTGCCAAACTGAAAATGTTCAGAAAATATACACTAAATATTAATTACATTAAGTACTTAAGCATGTTCCTTTCCAAACTTTAAAACTCTTGTCTTCAGAATAACATCTTAAGTACTTTGTACCGGTCGGTTACTTAAGCATAAAATTCAGCAAATCAATAGAAGCAAACGAATTTAATGTGATGCTTCTGAATAATACATTTACACAATATGCAAGATCTGTGTACTCATTGCTTTGCTAATAGTTTCTGAAGGCCGTAATATTTCGTTTGCTCAGGCATAACACTTGGGATTAAATAGACTTAACTTCAATTTCAGGAAAGTTCATTTCCATTGTGGATCTGCAGTGCATTAAAAGTTTACCTACTAACAAACCTTTTTATTTTTGTAGTCATTTGATAAGAATTGGAAAGTCTGATAACTTAGCGAAATTATATTTTCATATTTCCCCTTTAGATAAATATTGATGATTTTGCATATATATTTCGTTATAAAATCATTTTGAAGTTTAATTTATTCATATGATCAAAAATGCAAATTTCTTTAATTTTAACTGCAATATCCATGCTTTATTTACATTTACTTTAATTTAAATAGACAAATATTGCAAGTGGATAGCACACGTATTTTTCAGGTTCTTATTTATACAATACAATTAAAAAAGTAATTTTCCTTAACGTGCATAAGTCTTCCAATATTTTAATAATACTACAACAATGTATCTTTGAAATTAACGGATTGCATTCCTACCAACTGTTCAAGTGTCTTCTTTTTTAACATTGTACGAGCCATATTGCTTAAAATAAATGATGTATCAAGGGTTTAGAAACCATATTTGAAATATAAAAATAATAGCCATTGTTTAGCTAATATAAAATAATACTTATAATACTTTTAGAAATGAAATAGGATGGTAATTTAAAAATGTAACCTAACTTTCAACAGTGTACATTGTGTATTTATGAAATGAAAATTTATTTCTGGCAGTATTTAAACCTAACGTATTCGTCATTTTTTAAAGAAACAGAGATGAAGTGAGATAGAAATATATTTTAACAGAGAGAGAAAAATATATTAAGGGATATAGATATAGATATACTTTAAGAAAAATATATATATTATAATAAGAGAGAGAAAAAGTTTCAAATAGAGGGAAATTGTTTAAAAGATACATGCATAAAAAGTTTGAAACAGACAGGAAAAAAGTTTAAAATATAGGGGAATAGTTTGAAAGAGTGATAAATAGTTTAAAAGAGAGAGGTACGTAAAAAGTTTAAAAGAGAGAAGGAAATAGTTTAAAAGAGGGGAAAATAGTTTAAAAGAGAAAGAGAGACAGATTTTGAAAGATAGGGGGTGGTAAAAAGTTTAAAAGAGATAAAATAGTTTAAAAGAGAAGGAGAGAGAGAGATTTTGAAAGATAGGGTGGGGGGAGTTTAAAAGAGAGATAAATAGTTTAAAAGAAAAAAAAGAGTTTAAAATAGAGAGGAAAAATAATTTTAAAGATAGTGATGGAAAAAGAGTTTATTTCAGAGAGAGATAAATAGTTTAAAAGAAAAAAAAAGAGAGGAAAAATAATTTTAAAGATAGTGAGAGAAAAATAGTTTATTTCAGAGAGAGTTTAAAAGAGAGATAAATAGTTTAAAAGAAAAAAAAGAGAGATGAAAAATAATTTTAAAGATAGTGAGAGAAAAATAGTTTATTTCAGAGAGAGTTTAAAAGAGAGATAAATAGTTTAAAAGAAAAAAAAAGGGAGAGGAAAAATAATTTTAAAGATAGTGAGGGAAAAAGAGTTTATTTCAGAGAGAGTGTAATATTTCTGTTTAAAGTCAAAACGAAATTTACTTCCATAAATCCCCTAAAACTTCCAATCAATAAAACGCATATTTCTAACACGATATAAAATGACACCCCACTTTAACTCTTTATAAAAGCACAATCCCTCCCTATAAAAACCAAAAAATCCTTTTAAGTATCGATCCAACACTTTCCAATTAACATTTAAATCACCCTACCCACCACATCGTTAAACAACCAAAAAATGCGATAATATTACATCCATACTCTTAAACTGAAAGACTAGTCTGCGGTCTTAAAGCACTTATCCCCAAATGGCTTTCCCACCAAGGGATTGATGGAAGCAACTCGCAAGCACCGAAAGCAAACCATCACTTTAACTTGATCACTGGTAGCTCTTGAGTAATTATATTCTCGCCAAAGTTAAACATGCATATTAGCCCTTTGGCTTTGTGTTTTCCCGCAAAGCCATTATATTCAATTTATTTTTCGTGCATTATCAATTTTAAATTTATTATCACACCCATCTGGTGTTGGCCATTAGAACCCATTGTGAGGCTAATGGACGCGCAGCTGTTAAATGTTCCACAGGCATTGGGCGTTAGGAACGTTGCTTGTGCGGTTGAGTGGGCATATTGTAACTGCAGGGGAAGTTCATTATGGATTGGTAATTGGCGAATTATTATTTATTTTCGCCACTTATTGCACGATACAGAGGAAGAATATGATCTTTATACTAATGTAATTGCACGAAGTCGTACTAAAATATGCATAACGCTCACCTTTAATGCAATATATACATATATGTGGATTTATATATTAATTAGAAGAACTATGTAGATTACTCGTGTATAATTTATATACCTATCATTAGCTAATATACTTAGCATATGCTTGTAGTGACCCGATTCCAATCTGAACGGTAAGATCTCAAATTAGTTTGCTATCCATTAGTCAATTTTTAACTTTTGGTACGAAATGTAATGAGAAAGTTGTTTTGGCAAAACAATTACCTATAAATGCAGTATTATTTTATGTTTTAAAATCCAAACATCTTAAGTTAAAATAAATAAAGGGTTTCAGTTACAATATTTCGAAAATAATTTTCAAAAATCAAAGCAAATTGATAAATATTAACGGATAAGATTGAGTTTAAATTTATGATGAAATGATTTCTTGTTGGCAAAATTTAAGTTGTTAATCGAGTTACACTTTTTTTCATGAATAAAAATCTAAAGTAAAAGCAACTATTCAATGTGCTTGAAAAGAGGAATATGATCAAAATATTAACAAACTAAATATCAGTTTTTTTATATAATTCTTATACTTTTAAGTTAGCGTATTCTCAATATCTTTAAAGTTTAGAAAAGTGCCCATATTCAATCGATTTGATGTTATGAAGTAAATTTAATTAAGATCAGAACTACATCCCCTTTACATGTACATTACTTTATTACATCATGAATATGTATCTAGAGGCCGTACTCCGACATAAAATATTAACTAGCATGTCCGTGCGATACCCCCCCCCCCCTGCTCCAAGCCCCCTCACCACACTTCCATTCGTGTGAAAGATATTAGAGAATATTGTAGGGCCAAAAAATCCAAAAACGTTTAACGATTTGCTTATGGAATATTATTTCATGGATCATGGACAACATTATCAACGGATTGTCTTCTACAAAAGGTATCCTTCTTCATCTATTAACAACAAGAAATTCAATATGGCTGCTTGTAATTATCTCTCTAATCCTGCTGCATTGATAAACAACTTTTACCATTCCGAAAAT
Source organism: Troglohyphantes excavatus (assembly GCA_963932185.1). Classification (NCBI taxonomy): domain Eukaryota; kingdom Metazoa; phylum Arthropoda; class Arachnida; order Araneae; family Linyphiidae; genus Troglohyphantes; species Troglohyphantes excavatus. Next base: position 55,825,876 of record OZ010674.1, on the reverse strand, counting down.
GTAAATTATGATTTAAAAATATGTCTTAAAGTGTATGGTAACAGACATGACACAAATTTCAGGACAAAAGAATTAAATATATTAAAAGCTTAATTTATCTTTAAACATTATGAAAACTTTCTTTTATGCAAAATACAGAATATTTCAAACAATTGTAAATGTTACACAAAAAAAAATCCGGCAGTGGAATAATTCTATTGCAGAATTCAAATTATACTTTCTGTTTGGGACAACCATTTTTTTTATTCCCCCACCATATTTGTTTAAATATATAATTTTTATTTTAATATTATAATCCAATTTGGTATTTCTTCAATAACAACTGTTTGACGACATCTGTACAAAGAAAGAAAAAAGTTGAAAAGATAAATACAACCTAGAGGGAAAATATTTTTTATTAGGACGGTAAATGACACTGGAATTTGAAAATGACCCATATATGATATTTCAAAAACGTTAAACTTTTTTACGTTTTGTAAAAATATATTTTTGATTACGTTAACAGCGAAACCAGTGATAACTTCCTGGATATGGCACTGGTCTTTGAAACGGAAGGTGTCGAGTTATAATTCCGATCAGACGTTAAATATGATGAATCTGAAACGCTCTGTTGTAGTCATATGGAGAACATTCGGAGAATGGATCAGTTTAGGTTTTGCCCTCGTCATCTGAATGTGGTCCTGATACATGAAATAAATGTTCTCGGTTCTTTATTTATACATCCGAACCGTCACAAATAGCCCATTATGTAGTTTTTGTGCGAAATTAACTACACACCCTATGCTAGAAGTACACAACGAAAAGGGCAAACTCAAACAAGTTATTATCATAATAATTTTATGATAATAAATTAATATAATAATTTTGACACCTTGGCGAACTAGACTTTATTCTTTACTTTAACAAAACATTTTTAAACACGCAGAATATGGATTGAAATATATAATTCATATAATATAAATTAAATAACGACTTTTGTAGATTATTTATGTAAAATATCATTTACTATTAGTTAGTGAATAAGATTATATAAATGATTAAACATGCATATTTGACGACATTAATTTTGACGCCTTTGCGAACTAGTCTTTATTCTTTACTTTAACAAAACATTTTTTAAACACGCAGAATATGGATAGAAATATATTATTCATCTAATATAAATTAAATAACGACTTTTCTACATTAATTATGTAAAATATCATTTATTATTACCTAGTGAATAAGAATATATAAATTATTAAACAGGCATATTTGGCGACATTAATTTTGACGCCTTGGCGAACTAACCTTTATTCTCTACTTTAACAAAACATTTTTAAACAACAAAATAGTGATAAAATATAGTATTTATCAAATATAAATTAAATAACAACTTTTGTAGATTATTTATGTAAAATATAATTTATTATTAGCTAGTGAACAAGAAAATATAAATGATTAAACATGCATATTTGGCGACATTAATTTTGACGCTTTGGCGAAATAACCTTTATTCTCTGCTTTAGCAAAACATTTATAAACAACAAAATATGGATATAAATATATTATTCATTTAATTTAAATTAAATAACGACTTTTGTAGATAAATTTTGCAAAATATAATTTATTATTAACTAGTAAAAAAGAAAATCTAAATGAAAAAACTTGTAAGAGACTGAATTGACACAACACACAAAAAACTATCTGAATAAATATTTTAATCCTTTATTTCATATTGAAGAGGAATTAATTCCAATTCATCTGTTTCAGAGATAACTGGCGATAAATGCAAACCACCCCAATTAAATGCCCCCCTAATTGAGTTAATTCACATGACTTCTTTCATAAGCATTGAGCCCTCCTTTCACAAAGCCACTTTCGGGAACAATACATTAAAATATGCATAATAAATTCCTTTTCTAATCAGCCATCGAAAAGAGCACTTTCTTAGCTCATTAAATAATCGGCCTCTGGTTAATTATTAAATTGCGTGATAAACATGTTTTGCTTTATGGCTTGAAAGTCGCGAATTCGGCCCCCAATCCTTCGAGCCTTTGAGGCATTAGCATAATTACTCTCTCGCAAACTAAGCCCTAATTAAGTTACCACTGATTATGATTGGTTCGAGACAACATGGATTTATTGCCTGGATATTTATTATAGGTAATATAGTTTGGATAAAAATTATTCGGATGTTTACGACTTGGATTGTAATTAAAAAGTAAATATTGAGAAGAAAAAAGAAAACGAAGCGATAAATCGTAATGATTACTTTAAAGTTTAAGTATAAAAGCTTGGGAGCAATTTAAACCATTCTTTACATTCTCCTCACAATATCGTATTTTTCATATTTTCCAATTACAATTCACTAAATGCGCCAAAATAATTTATAAACATTTTCAAATCACGTAAAAGAGATAAAATATGAAAGTGGTGAATTTGTTTTGTTTGTCATATAATCTAATTTATATTACCAACGCATTACTTTTTTTAATTGTTTTAGTAGGAAAGGCCTTTAAAAAAATTCTATTAAAAAAAATATTTTTGCATTAAGAATTTTGATGGATTTAATGACAGAATATATAATGAACTTTTGAAGTACGCGTCGTATGTCGGTCATTCATGTACACATACGACTTGGTTCTAATATGGCGTACTTTTTGTGCCCAAACCACCAAAATCCAACCACCACGTTGATCTTGAATATATTTTAAATAACTACTTAACAAAAAAATTAGGCTGGTAATATTGCATTTCCAGATTTTCAAGAGCCAAGATGTTTTATACAACAAAATATAGAAATAACAAAAGTCATTTAAGTTTTTACATTAAAAAAATAAATAATAGTTATAAGTTTAGTTAGTTTAAAAAAATGGTTTATTTTACGTTAATTAACATATATGTAAAAAGCTATGGAAGGAACAAATCACGGACAAATTACTTTGGAATAGCCCTAAATTTGCTCATGGGTTTACATATTTTAAAACTCAGTGTTTTAAATATGTATCTATATATAGTAAAAACTTTATATGAGCCTACACCTAACTGTTCTGAATTATTGTCAAATTTTATAAACCTTATCTTACATATTATAGTCCCATTAAATTATAAATAATACATATTACAGGCCCGTATTTGTCCCTCCGCAAATTTTTGTTATTATTTTATAATAAGTTAATTCACGTAAAGTAATAACAGTTTTTAATGGATTTAGTTAGTTTTCAGTTTAGTTTTAGTTTGACAGTTTTCAGTTAAGTTATTTTAGTTAAGTTAGTTTACATTAGTTACTCTACATTAGTTAGTTTACATTAGTTACTTTACATTAGTTACTTTACATTAGTTACTTTACATTAGTTAGTTTAGTGTTTGTTAGTTTAGTCTTAGTTAGTTTAGTTTTAGTTAGTTTAGTTTTAATTAGTTTAGTTTTAGTTAGTTTAGTTTTAATTAGTTTAGTTTTAGTTAGTTAGTTTTCAATTAAGTTATTTTAGTTCAGTTAATTTAGCTTAGTTAGTTTAGTTAGTTAGTTTAGTTAGTCAGTTAGTTTCATTTAGTTATTTATTTGTTAGTTTAGTTAGTTTAGTTTAGTTAGTTTAGTTTAGTTAGCTAGTTTTCAGGTTAGTTTGATTAGTTTTTTAGTTAGGTGTCAGTTTAGTTAATTTAGTTTAGTTAGTTAGTTTTGTTTAGTTAGTTAGTTTTCAGTTTAGTTAGTTTCGTTTAGTTAGTTTTCAGTTTAGGTAGTTTCGTTTAGTTAGTTAGTTTTCAGTTTAGTTAGTTAGTTTGCAGTTTAAATTAGTTTCATTTAGTTTTAAAAAATTGTTTTAGGTACAAAAATAACGTGATAATAAAATATAATAATAATTAACATATAAAAAAAAAGAAGTTGATGAGAGCACAAATCACGGAAAAATACCATGGAATAGCCATAAAACGAACAAAAATTGTACTATCTTCCCCTAAAGAATCCCAGAACTTAAATTAAAATAATATAAATTGTGACTTTGATCATAACAGAAATCTCTCATAAAATTATGTACGTCTTCAAATACTACATATTTTATTTATACCCTCAGATAAAATACTACAACTGCATATCCATTCTACCAAAACGACATACCTTTGATCGTCCCTTGCATCCCTCAATTCACCCATTGTGGCATACGATTCGACTATTTTTCTGCTCAGTCGCGTTCTTTTCACTCAAAAATCATCGGCCTGTTCAAAAAACGAGGAATATTTTCTATTTTGCAGAGGGCTCAAAGACGCAGTTTCAAGTGATCATTAGCAACGAAAACGTTCAGATACTAGAGAACGGTTCCCTGATCATCAAAGAAGCCTCGAAGGAAGACAGCGGGCATTACATGTGCCAAGCAACTAATGATGTCGGGTCTGGATTGAGCACAGTTGTCTATCTCAAAGTGCATGGTACGCTTATTTGACTTGATGTTATTCTATTTACTTCGTTTTTGTTGTTTCCTGAATTTCTAAAATGTAATAATTATATTTGGTAACTAATATTTTCTGTGTTACTTAAAAAGGTATATTTTATTTTTACATAGTTATTTTACGAAATAATTACGGTTTTAATATATTTTATTTAATCTGAAAAATTTTCATTCATCATATTTAAATACAGTTTATGCATTTTAAATACAATTTAAACAACCTAACTTTGTATTTCCTTTTGTAAAGCTATGAAATTATTCCTTACGCTTCAAGCAAAATATAATTACATAATATTGCAATAGAAATCCTTACTTCAAGTTCTGAATAGAAGCGCTTTAGGCAATCCTTATGAATTTCAAAGATCCGTATTGATCATGGAAGCGTGATTATGTTGCTATAGTTACGAGAGGTATCGTTTATAAAATGATAAAGTGTTTCATTTGAAAGTGTAGTTTTTTACAGAAATACATGGTTTGTTGTTATAAAATATATAGTGCGCTAGTAAAAATAAATATTTGTAATTAGTACATATTTTGCTTAACATATATTCCAGATAAAACTTTATAGAAGGTATATTATAAATATACCAGTTATTCATTAAAGTAAACTAACCTTTTAAAATTTGCAAAATAATTTTCTATAAAACAATAGTTAAAAAGTATTTATAAAGTTAACATTACTTTAAACAAAAAATTGTTAGAATTCCATAAATAATTTAATAACATATGTAACCAGCGTTATCCATTTATGTATTATCTTATATGTTTGTCCTATTATCATGTCCCCGTCACCTGTATATATTCCATGTTCCCGTTACGTGTCTATATATTGTGCCTGTTATTACGATTGCAACGCCCTCTACATATTTTATGCCGCCCCCGCTGCGCCGGGAATGCGTCAGTCATGTAAGTCGGTGAATGCGTAATTTAGGTTCGTCCCTCCCCGAGATTCTTATTGTAACGTTAGGCTTGTGTGATTAAAAATGTTTATGTTCAATCCTTGAGCAGTTATTTAGTCAATACGCCTTATACATATTATTTACATCAAAACACAACGTCCATAGAAAAAGTTTAACCAACAACAAACTTGAATAAAAAAAATCGTATAAAAACTAATTTAAACATACTTCAATCTTTTAATTGTTTTATTTTTATTAAGATTTACATTACTACTTTCCATTGTTACAGAAGTAACAAATTGAGTTTTCGGCGACCATTTATTCTGACCTCAAAAGATTTATGGCTCTATCCAAAACAAAAGCAAAAATTAACCAACCTATTACACTTTCTATTGTTCCCGTTATTGATTGCATTGCGCCAAAACACAAGCCTCATTCTTTGTTACTCATTATAATTTCCTTATTTTTAAACGATGCATTTTTCCCAAATAAAAAAAAAATCCACAACTTTTTCCCCAATAAATTTATTCCACATTTTTTTTAACTCGAGCGATCGATACAAAACTATTTGAAAAATATAATCTCAAGCAAAAGGATTTAGTGTGCGTCGTGCTGAACCATACAAAAGACGCCGTAAAAAAGGTGTTACCCGATAACCGCTGAAGGTATAACTTTTTCCTAACACCCGGCTCCATTTTGAGCAACTAGCAAATTATTTTTATACAATTCTTGTATCGATTTCCGTTAGGAACCACCATATGTGTTGAACGAGATATTGCCCCAACCTTTCCGTTATTTGAAGGTCTCTATGCCTTTGCTGCCGTGGATATAAACCGAGCGTTATCGTGTTAAGGTGAAAATTGCTTCACTTTCCTGTTGAAATTATTTTGCGGTGGTTTAAAAAAAAAAAAAAAAAAACTGGACTAGAAGGTTCAAGGAAATGAAATTGTACTTTTCGGATAGTGATAGCAAAAGTAATACTTTTCATTTCTATAGGCTACGTGATATATAAATGGAAATAGACACGACAGAAATTGTGTTCCAGCATCTTAGTCCAATAAGTAGCGTAAAAATCGCAAGTTTAAAAATACAAACAAAACGTTTCAAAAGTAAAATATTTATTGTAATTAACATATCCTAAAAAAATTTCATATATTAATAAAAAACGCTAATCCTCAAAAGAGTTTAAAATTGTAGCTAAAAAAGTTGTGATACCAAATCCCCAAACCAACTGCACTAGGGGAATTAAGCCTGCGCACCCTCACGCTAGCTTTCTCCCGAATAAAAGATAAGATTTCGTTTGTGTAGGATATCAATGCCTATTTTCCCATCACACCTGCTTGTTTGTAATAGAACAACCCATGCATATAAACTTGTAACTCAGTGGTGGCAACACCCTATTCATTTTCATGTTTACAATCTTCATGTGATCGGTCGCGTGTCGTCCCAGTGGGTCAATCTCGTAAGCGCCCACTTAAATGTTCCGTTTTAAATATTATCTTAACTTGAACCTAAAGTTTAAATATATTTCAATAATGTCATGTCTACCCTCTTGTGTTCCTTTCTTTGCTAAAACACCTACAGTTTGTTAGCTCGGTGACAATTTTGTAAATGCCGCGGTATTTAAAAATCTAACATAAATGTATAGGTCCGATATAAATAGATCATATAAAACCCACAGAAAAAAATCTATATTTGACAACTTATCGCCCCAGTGGCGAAATTTTGTGTTTTATGACCGGATTAAGGTTTTATCTAATTAAACATTTAAATAATATAATAAACTGAAAGTTACAAAATAATCTGAGTGTAGCGAAAAGGTTTTCAGAAAAGCCATTTGTTTATCGATTCCGTTGAATATTGAAGTACGTATCTAGCGTGTCTACGTATCTACGTCTAGCGATCTACGTATCTACGTATAGAGATCTACGTATTTACGTATAGCGATCTACGTATCTAGCGTGTTCTAAAATGTGTGTGTCATAATTTAAAAATTTGCCATATCACTCAACAATTTTAAGCAAATTAAAAAAATCGTATCTCCGTTGATTTTTAATTTAAAAAAAATATGTTTGTTTAAATTAAGGATTGTACTGATATAATTCGAACGATATATAGTTCGGATTGTAGAATACGTTTTACGAAGGAGACTTTTTTTTCCATTTTAACACATGGAAGTTAGTCAGAGTATATATAAGCTAATACTGGTCTGGAGTTAAATTATTGCTTCGGCGATGTGGCGTTATTGCTTTTTTTTGCAAAACGACCGTATTGCTGGAAAAGTGAATTCAATGCATTCAATGAACCAGACATAGTTAAACCTGAGGGTTTTATAATATTCTAATATATACAAAATAAAATATTATGTATATTGTAAAAACTAAAGATTTAATTTTGTGGCATATTTTTTTATATTTATAGTTGCTGCCCATTTTAAAGATAAGTTTAGAGCCCTTACTCTGACAAGGGGTCAAAGCACTTCACTGACTTGCCGTGCCATTGGAGAAAAACCTTTATCCATATCATGGACAAAAGACAGAAATCCGTTTAATCCGTCCTTTGAGCCAAGGTGAGTACGAAATATTTATTTCATGTAATATTTAATATTTGTAACATTCTAATATATAACATACCTATTACAGATATTTTTAACAAACAGTGTCACTCATTTGAAGGTATACCGCGTTGTACATTTAAAAAGCTTTTAACGCTCTACTGCATAGTGTAGCATATATGCTACACAACTTTAAAATGGCCACATATTGCATCTATTGAGTTTTATGTTAACTATTATAGTATTGTCACGTAGAGAACCATGTGTCTGGTTCTTATAACCGTCTTTAGTAACCTTATATTTATAAAAATGATTGTAATAAAGGCAATTAGTTGATTTGAGGTATGTTGTTCTAAAAATGGCTCGTGTAGGTAAAGTTTTCGAAAATTGTTTTATTACTTATAAGTATAATCTGACTCTACAAAAACTCCTAGCTGATACCGGAGGTGTGTAGATTGTACTTAACCATATTTTCATATTTTCTGACAAATTATTTTAGTAATTACACATAAATTTGCATATACGCAATACAACGGTTTTAATTAACTATTTAATTAAATAGGCATTTAATGATTTTCGTTGTATATTTTTGCAGGGGTCCAGGGGCAAAAATAAAACAACAACAAATTATTTCTATTTAAAAAAAAATCATGCACTACAGGGCTAAATGTTAATAAAAAATCGGCGTATGTTTAGTAGCCAAATCAAAATGAAAATGATGTATGTGTGTAATATGTATTTAATACCCTAATTTATTTAACATTTTATCGCTGTCTGTAAATTGAAAATTTAGAATATCTAATATGTTAACTGAATTGCGGATATATGCATAATTTAACAATATTTACCAGAAATACATTGAATAACAACGATAAACTTTTACTTCTTAGTTTAACCTTATGAGTATACAAAATACATTTTAGGAAATCGTAATTATAATTTCTGATTAGCTCAATACAATATTTGTCATAAAATAATCAACTCCGATGCATCATTTTCATAAAATGTATTAATGAAATTTGATATTTGGCTTATATTATGCAATGATTATTGATTATTGTATTAAAATATTTATGGTTTTCCTGGCAACCATATTAATTAAAACATAATCATTCTACACCACCATATAATATATATTATCCATATCTTCCAGTTTATGACGCTTCAATGTTATGGAAATCCCATAAGGGGTGATACAAATGATACGGGGTTATATTAGGATGTTAATCGTCCTGGTCACTAGATAATGGAATGTATAAAGTATCTAACAATAAATAATGTAACGTTTATTAACTATAAAAAAATATAAGTATAAACTTTTTTATTATGTTGTATAGTAATTACACCTGTAATTAAACAATATTACGACTATGTAATGCTTCTTAGAACACATTAAATATTCATGTTTGTAAGATTATATATTGATTTTAATTTTTTTCTTGATGAAGATACGCCTTTGAAGAAAGAATTCTCACAGAAGGAATGGAGGCTTCTATAAAAATTTCATCTGCCAATAGAAAAGATTCTTCGTTGTTTACTTGCATTGCGCAAAATGCGTACGGTAAAGACGACACTAATTTTCAAATTGTCGTGCAAGGTGAGAAATGTTTGATACATTTTAGTTTATATTATATAGCCTCAACTGTGATTTTAATCTAAAGCGGGTTAAATGGACATTTTAAAACTGATTTTAAGTAACAATTTATGTCGATAATTTATGGGATAGCACCAAGAGGAAGAAATTGTAATCTGTAAATAACTGTAATAGTTAATTTTTTTAAATTTTCAATTTTCAATATTTTTTTAAATATCCGTTAAATATGTTAATCAAAATCTATAAGGGAGTCCCTTCGTAAAATTTATACGTTTGGAGTTTTTTAATATAGTCTAATTGTTATGAAAAATTGTTTTATCATTGAACTATACAAAAAACAGGTACTTAAAAATTAGAATCTGAACCTACTCGGTATTTCGTTAAGTATAATTGAATCGTATAAGAGAGCATGGTATATTTAAATGAAAGTAATCGTATTTTCTCAAATAGTAGCAATGTTAGTAAACGTCGATAATCTCAGCTTCTTTTCAAGAGATCTTAATAAAACTTGAAAACTTTAAATTGATAATTCAGAACAAGATTTTCATTTTATTTTATGACGATTGGCTAAATAGAAACTGAGTAATTACAACTCAGCTATATTTCTTCCCATTCTTTTAGCATACCATTTTTTAAACATTTCTTATGATTATAATCTCGGAGAGTGGATCAGATAAAGCATTAGAATACGGTGCTGAGGATATGGGTTCGATCGCGCATGGTTTTGCGATTTTTGTATGTTATGATTAAAAAATATTTATATCGCATTACATAGCAATGTCAAGTTCGTAAAATGTTGTGAAGCAGCCTATGTAAGCAATCATTCAATCATTTGTACTCATTGTACTTATTTTTGAGTACATGTGTTTTTTAAAATTGAAACTTCTGTAGTCGGAAACATGATAACCATTGAATGTAATCAAAAATGAGTACACTTTAACTAATTTTTAAGCATACATAATTTTAACAGTGCGGGATTAAGTAATTTTGTCAAATTTTAAGATTTGGCGATATAGCAAAATGGGGGTGATTTAGACAAAAACGTGTAAAAAGATAGTATTAATCGTTTCGTTGAAATAATAGACAAATAATGAATGTTTTCAAATATACATTACATTTCAAACAACGCTTATAGGGAGGGGGATATGTTTATAATATATATATTAAATGGATTTTTTTAGTTGAAAATGTATGAATTTTAGGAATAAAAATTATTCTGGATATCATAATTGCATTTATGGATATAATCGCGATATATTTATCAGCCACCATCTATTAAAGTAGTTTAACTTTTATGCCCTTCAAAATAAATTAATTTCGCATGTATAAACATATCAGTCGAATAATAATAAATGACTTTCGACGAAAAGACAACTTTACTTCGATAAATATATCCAACAACTAAAAAAACACCAAAAACTAATTTAAGAAATTGCATCGCATAATACCAGCCCGGGAAACTTTCAAAACTACGACGGGGATAATTTATTTCCAACAAAAATATTACCTTTCACAAATATTTTCCCTAATAATTGAATGAACACAGAATATATAAAATTAAAGGAAAATCCGATCGCAGAGGACTGACTTCAAATTAAATGGTAAGGCTTCAAAACGTTTCCCTCAAATAAAATTGAATTCAATTAAATGGCTTACGTTGACATAAAGTCTTTTGAATGTGAACTCCCTTTTTTAATTGGGAAATTTCTTATCTTTCGCAAACAGAACCTCCCGACAGACCCAGCAATGTCGAAGTCACTACCAAAGGCAGTCGCTCTATATCGATCACGTGGTCTGCTCCGTACAGTGGAAACAGTCCCATTCTCAAATATATTATAGAGCACAAGTCAGCCAGAGGTAAGATTTATTCTAGAGGTGTGTTTTATATAAAAAAGTTATTAAAATAAAATTATACTGGTTTTGACATATTTTTTTTAATTTGTACGTTTTACATTTGCGCGTTCTCTAACGTACGCTATTAAATAATTTTATTAAAATGCAAAGGAAGTTTTTTTAAATATGCTTTAATTAAAGTTATCGTCCAAAATAAGGACATCATTTAAAAAAAAAATTAACGAAAAACTGAACAGAAAGCCATTTTATAATTTTTAACAAAAACTTTATTTTTAACATATTTTACAAAGTTTTAGTTAAATTTGAATAAACATTATTGGAAATGAAAGCAACTGTGCTCATTAAAAAAACTCATTTAGTTCTTAAATCTCATTATAAAAATTTTATATTTCATATCTATTTAGTTTTTTAAATAATAAATATTTTTATTTAAAATACATACATATTTTTATTTAAAATAAATACATAATTTTATTTAAAATACATACATATTTTTATTTAATATACATATAACTTTTATTAAAAATATGTATATTTTTTATTAAAAATAAATGTATGTTTTTAGTAAAAATAAATATATTTTTTAGTAAACATAAATCATTTTTTATTAATAATAAATATATATTTTTATTTAAAATAAATACATATTTTATTTAAAACAATGCATATTTTTATTTAAAATAAATACATATTTTTATTTAAAACAAAAAAAGTATATTTTACTTAAAATAAAAAAGTTATAAATATTTATATTTAAAAAAACATATTTTTAATTAAAATAAATAACTCAAATAGCAATTTATTGTTATAATCAACTAATGTTATTATATAACTTAGCTTAAATAACCATGTGAAGTTCTCTTAGGTCTATAAAATGGAAGTTTGACAAATTACAAATTTAATTGAAAATGTTTTAAAAATCCCTCAAGATACCATAAATCATTTATGTTCAGAAATGTATTCAATTTAATTCCCTTTATTTCCCTTTTACAGAAATTTTGCTGAACTTTTTCCCGTTAACAAAAACTGTTGCAATCTTTTGATGTAACCCAGTGTTATATTGTCTTTGTAATAGATCGCATCCTTGGAGAATTCTTTAATGTTTCATTCAGAGAGTGACTTAAGGGATTTTTCTCTTCCCTAAACACTGCAATTTATTTTTCTGTTAAGGTATGATACCTGATTTAAAAAGGATGATAAAAAATAAAACACCTTAATGTAAAAACCTTTCTATTTCACACTGTAAATTTTAGCGCATATTGATTTAAAACTTAAACATTAGCCTCAACTTTGGAGAAGGGATTTTATACATTAGCGGCTGTAGTTTTTATTCAAAAATGGAAAAAAAACTAAATATAATATTAGTACTTTTATCTTTATTTGACAAAAGTCGCTGCATTTAACTGTTCACGATACTCACAACGTTCGTTTGTAGAACGCGTACAACGCTTGTTTGTTTATTTATTCAACTTACACCTTTATAATGATCTTTTTACACCTGACAAAAGCGGAATTTCTTGATCTGTGACGAAATTTAGTAGTGTAACAGTGAAAATCACGATCTAACAAACCAGCGTTGTACGAGCTGTATTCATATTTGCGAAGTGTCTCTTTGTACTAAGTTAAGGCTTCACTACAACTTTGTATCGGACTATTTTCTGGTATATCCTATAGTTTTAGAGATATATACTCACTAACACAGTACCGTTTTTGATTGGAAGGGATCTTATCGGTCTTGTTGTACAACTCATAGTCACTTTATTTTACTTCAACGCCTTTTTTATGACTATAGCCGCCAGCACTCAAACTATAGTAATTGATAAAGGATTTTCAGTGGACATTATGTATTTCATTTTACTGAAAGGTAAAAATGGGCAATGTGACACTTGTTTATTCATTGTTGTTGTGGAGTAAAGCGATATTCTTTTAAATTACTTAGCGTAACATTCTTTCAGATATTTATTTCTTCAATTTTCTAGCTCGTATAGTGAGTTTTCAGGTGAACAACAGTTCATAGAAAATTAGTGCGATGTCGCCTTGTCGATCGTGAGACAGTACATAGAAATTTAGTGCGATGTCGCCTTGTCAATCGTGATACAGTTCAAAGAAATTTAGTGCGATGTCGCCTTGTCGATCGTGAGACAGTTCATAGAAATTTAGTGCGATGTCGCCTTGTCGATCCCGAGACAGTTCACAAGAAATTATTGCATTAACTCCTTGTCGATCCCGCAGCACAAAATTAAAAATACATTAAAATTTATTATTATTTTCATTTGTATTAATTCCTTTAAAATGTAATTATTTCCCTCATACGGATAATTTTTTTATTTCAGAGCCATGGACAATCGCAAAGACAAATGCTGTAGATACAATTGATAACGTGTTCACTCTCCAAGGCTTAATTCCGCATGGCACATACCATATTCGAGTCAGTGCCGACAATAACGTGGGAAGCGGGGACTTCAGCGAACCCATAACCGTTGTCACGGAAGGTGAAGGTAGGTACATTAACAATTCTGTAACTTTTTTTCATAAAAACATTCAAAAAAATTTTATCCCAAAAGACCTATAGGGATTTACTGTGTAAGAACTGATAACTAATTCGGAAAAACAATTCGAAGGTTTGCAAAAAAAAACGATATTTTTTTTCAAATAGTCTATGAACTTCGGCCTTCTAAGACAACAGCAATATAATGTAGTTGTTTTCGCGATATTAAACTTTTAAATGTTACTTTACGAAACGAGGTATTCGTTTGTTTCTCTAATATTTAGAAGAACCTAATTTTTTTTAAATTATTAGATAATTCATTCCATATCTATAAGTTTGAAAAAAGAAGACGGGTACCGTTAAATTTCGCAGAATCATGCGATCGATCGTCCATATATTGCACAAGTAGGGGGAGACAGCGTCTGCATGGATTTATGTTTTTTAGTTATAACTCAATTTAAATAAATAAAAACTGTACTTAAGTGCGTGAACATAGTAGTTTGATATATATTGCTCTTTACGACGTGAAGCACTTGAGTATCATAATCGACTGCTCGAAGGGGGTACCAGCTGCTATCATGAGTAGTCGGAGACCACTATTATTACCGGACCCATAAATCCATTTTAAGGGACTGTGTCAGTAGCACATGATGGGTACGTGCGCTTAAAACTGTTGTCGAGTATGACGCAATACTTACAGGTGGAAAAACCTAGAAGGGGTGCGAATTTTCAAAATCGCTACAAAAAATAGAATCGCGATATAAAATAGTCGCAAAAAGGGGTAACGTAAGTAAGTAAATTTTCGTAAATTATCCAATTATCCGGATATTCGATTATCAGAATGTGATCTGGTTCCAATGGATATGTATAATTGGAGTTCTACTGCACTTTTGAAACGGACATCTATCTAGGGGTCCGGTATAAGACACTCTTCTATATTAGTCCTAAATCAGGGCAACAAGGGTTACCATAAGTTAAGTTTACCGAAAGCAAATTTTTGTAAATTATCCAATTATCCGGTTATTCGATTATCAGAATGGATCTGGTTCAATTTGATATGGATATTTTGAAGTTCTACTGCAATTTTGAAAAGAACATATATCTACGGATCCGATTTAGGACACTCTCCTCGGTTAGTCCTGATTCGGCTAATCCAAACTCACCTTGTAGAGGAGATGATGCATGATTAGGACATTCTATATTAGTCCTAAATCAGGGCAACAAGGGTTACCATAAGTTAAGTTTACCGAAAGCAAATTTTTGTAAATTATCCAATTATCCGGTTATTCGATTATCAGAATGGATCTGGTTCAATTTGATATGGATATTTTGAAGTTCTACTGCAATTTTGAAAAGAACATATATCTACGGATCCGATTTAGGACACTCTCCTCGGTTAGTCCTGATTCGGCTAATCCAAACTCACCTTGTAGAGGAGATGATGCATGATTAGGACATTCTATATTAGTCCTAAATCAGGGCAACAAGGGTTACCATAAGTTAAGTTTACCGAAAGCAAATTTTTGTAAATTATCCAATTATCCGGTTATTCGATTATCAGAATGGATCTGGTTCAATTTGATATGGATATTTTGAAGTTCTACTGCAATTTTGAAAAGAACATATATCTACGGATCCGATTTAGGACACTCTCCTCGGTTAGTCCTGATTCGGCTAATCCAAACTCACCTTGTAGAGGAGATGATGCATGTTAGATCTGTCATGGTTCACAGAATATTTTGGTGATAATGTGGAAGTTTGGAAAGTTTGGTTCATAAGCGCCACAGCATAACCGCTGTCCACTAAAATTCATTGTTCATGGAACTTTCTTCCTTAATATATTTCAAAACACCTGAAATATTCCTTTTGCAAAAATGGAGATTTAATTATTTCAACCATCCAATAATTGAAGAAAACATACTTTTTTAATTCATGTATCAAAAAACTAAATCTACGAAAAAAACATTTTATTACAATTAAACTTAATAAACTCTTACAATAAAATGTTCTTATCAAAGCAATATGTTTTTTTTTAATATTTGAACATATTCTATTGTTTAATGAATTAATAGCACCAAGTGGACCTCCTAAAGAAGTTAGAGCCATAGCTACTAGTTCCATAACCATTCAAGTTACATGGAAGGTTAGTGTAATTTTATATTATGCTTATAGTTTTAAGTTAATAATTTTTTTAGTTTATATAAAATAATTTTTTGGGGGGTTTAAATATGAATAATAAGAAATTTATTTAAGAATACTTCCCAAACCCTTGTGACCACCCTATATAGCTGATAATTAACAATCTCTTCAAAATAGTAAACTACATAAAGATATACTTATAAAAGTATAAACAAATTCATCAAAATCTGCTTTAAATAGTTAATTTTCGGCCAAATTAAAAAGTATGGAATCGTCTTTTATGCTCACGAAATACTACATCATATTTATAAAAAAAATAGTGCATACTAACTTTTACTGCACTCTATTTTATTTACTTATTTTTATTTTTACAAACAAAACAATTTAAAAAAAACAATGATCCTTCATTTAAACTCATAAATTTATACACATTTAAAACTCGAAAAGTTAACGTCAACAGTAGTTTCTTCGGAAAATTCTGCAGTTCTGTTTCAAATAACTACTACATTTTCCACTTAAATGCGAATCAGCATTTCGATGTTTACGCAGCATAAATAACGAACCGTCTTAGTTTTCCAATTACGTTCTGTACACTAAGTATTCCGTAAATCCCTTTGTAAATCTCTTGAAGTTAGTAATCCTTGTAAATAATGCATACTGGAGATCAAATTGCTTTTGACGTAGATGAATATTCGTCGAAAAATATTTACGTTTATGAATGTAAATGTAACATTGTACATTGAATTTTCTCTCGTTAACAAAGTACTTATAAAAGCATATATTATGCGACGTCTAAGATACTGTTGTATTTTATGAAATGCACAGTATAAAAATATATATAACTAAAGGTTTGAGGAAAAGTGGTCGGATAGAAAAAATTTTATAATTCAATTTCAAAGAACTCGTTTTCCCATTAGAAAAGTACGATGACCAAAATTCTTAATGATGATATTCAGCATCGTGGACGAAGATGGTAGGGTAATAGACAAATGGAACAATTTGCCAATGAATATTGCCAACCGTACAGGAGTGAAATATTTAAAAAAAAAGTTGGATGTCCACCTGGGGATAGTTAGGAGATACTAGCTTGACCAACCTTGTTGGGCCGTGAGTTTTAACTGTATTTGAATGATATTAAAATTGAATTCGAATTCAGTTTGAATTGAATCGAATTAGAATTGAATTGAATTTAAATTCAGTTGGAATTGAATCGAATTTGAATTGAATTGAATTTAAATTCAGTTTGAATTGAATCAAATTTGAATTGAATTGAATTTAAATTCAGTTTGAATTGAATCAAATTTGTATTGAAATGAATTTAAATTCAGTTTGAATTGAATCGAATGTGAATTGAATTGAATTTAAATTAATTTGAATTACATTTGAATTGAATTTGAATTGAATTTGAATTGAGTTCGAATTGAGTTTGAATTGAATTTCAATTAAATTGGTATTGAATTTGAATTGAATTTGTATTGAATTTGAATTGAATTTGAATTGAATTTGAATTGAATTTGAATTGAATTTGAATTGAATTTGAATTGAATTTGAATTAAATTTGAATTGAATTTGAATTAAATTTGAATTAAATTTGAATTTGAATTGAACTTGAATTGAATTTGAATTGAATTTGAATTGAATTTGAATTGAATTTAAATTGAATTTGAATTGAATTTGAATTGAATTTGAATTGAATTTGAATTGAATTTGAAAGGAATTAAATTTCAATTGAATTTCAATTGAATTTGAACGGAATTTGATTTTAACTTGAATTGAAATTGAAAGAAATTTGAATTTCAATTGAATTTGAATGGAATTTGATTTTAATTTGAATTAAATTGGAAAGGAATTTGAATTAAATTTGAATGGAATTTGATTTTAATTTGAATTGAATTTGATTTTAATTTGACTGGAATTTGAATGGAATTTGAATTGAATTCGAATTGATTTTGAAATGTATTTGAATTGAATTTGATAAAAATTTGAATAAAATTTTATTTAAATTTAAATTGATTTTGAATTGAATTTGAATGTGATGTAAACTGAATTGTATTTAAATTGAATTTGAATGAAATTTTATTTAAATTTAAATTGAATTTGAATGTGATAGAAATTGAATTGAATTTTCCTTAAAAATTAATGTAAAGGAAATTTAAAAAAAACGACAAAAAATAAGGTTTTAATATTTTACAATGTTATATTTTCAGCCACCTTTGAAGGAGGAAAGCCTCTCACCAATAGACGGATACTACGTCGGTTACAAGACCCGAAACAGCGACCAGTACGCTTACAAAACTTTAGAAACTTCCCACGGAGGTATCCTTGAATGTGAAATAACGGACCTGAACAAGAACTCAAAGTACAAAGTAATTGTTCAAGCTTTCAACAACAAGGGTGCTGGACCTCCGTCTGATGAAGCTCAAGTTCAAACTTTAGAGTTTGGTACGGTAGGCCAAAATAAATTTATTTTTAACTTTAAAAAATATGTAAAGCGTGATTCGAAAACAAATGTGATGCATTTGAAGGGAATGTCAGACATATCTAAGCCAATCACAATCCATTTAACCCATCAACGCCGGTTGGTAAGAAAACTTGTCATTCAACATTTTATTCTTTTTCTTTGCCAATAGATGATTGGAAGGTTCCATATAGTGTTTTTTTTTCTTTCTAAGTCTGTAGTGAAAAATGCGTGCAAGTCAGACCAATAGTTTGGTCTATGCAAAAATTGTAGTTGTAGGTCAGTCTACAGATGCGAGAAATGTCAGGTTCCTATACATATCGAATGTTACAAGACATAATCTCGCAGCATAGTCTAAGCCAGGAGTGCAGTAAATGTTTGGACTATAGGTATAAGGCTAGTTCTAAAAAAATGGGAATGCTTATATAATAGTTATTAAATATGATTATTGAATTGCTTGGATTAACTGTTCCTTTGAATTTCTTGCTTAAATACTAAACATAATAATATTGAGGAAATAAAAAGGCATTTATATGGGTATCTGAAGAAGGTGGCTCCACAAATGTGGATCTACCTTCAACTGGTCAATGTTCCTTCATATAGTTTGATTTAATATGTTATATAAATTTGTCATTATTCTCTTTACGTGGTATTTGCGTCTTTCTATATTTGTGTAGAATGTATAATACTTTTACATGTATGTGCACACTACAGATGCTTGGTCAAAAATTTTGCTAATTAAAAAATCATAAAAATAATTTTCGAAAAAATCTGAAAAATTCAATGTATACTTTAATTGATCAAATAGGCAAGTTATAGCATAAAAGTTTTTTTTTTCACTATTGCAAAGTCTTCTTTAATGGGTTAATACATTTAATCTTATTAATTATTATTTAATCAAAAAAATAATTTATGTATTTGTTTATTTATTTGATTATGTATTTGTTTATTTATTTGTTTATTTATTTGTTTATTTATTTGTTTGTTTATTTATTTATTTGTTTATTTATTTATTTATTTGTTTATTTATTTATTTGTTTATTTATTTATTTGTTTATTTATTTATTTGTTTATTTATTTATTTGTAATGCTTGTATAGCTAGCACGCACATGTGACGTTCCGCCTATATGTTCTTATACAAAACTACATGATTTGGAATACCCAATCTATCCTATTTTAAATACCCCTGTATCAAGAAATTAATATAAACAGTTATTTTTTTAAAGAAATATATGAATTTATAAATATTTTAAATTATGCTATGTAAAACAACTTTTTTTTAATTACAAGTAAAGCATAGTAAAGCAAGCTAACAAAATATCTCCAAATTACGGCTTAATATCAAATAGCTCTATTTTATTTTCTCAGGCAAATAATAAAATATTCATTTACATATCTTAAGAGACCTCATCCCTTCACTAATAAGTTTTTTGTTATGATAAAAAGGGATTTTGCTTAGCTTTATTTTTTTATGTATACTAGCAAATATGAATAAAAAATGAGATGTGACTTTATCAGCTCTTGTTTTCTTTAATGTATTCATGAAAGAATGGGAAACAAGCCTGAGGCTAATTCACGCTGTCGGTTTCCTAATTTTTTCAGAACTTGAAATTTCATTCATTTTGGCACATGTCAAAAGCCACTCTCCTCTTGCATAAATATTCCTTCAAGTAACGAGAAGGAAAGCAAATTTTCCATGCTCTAAAAAAGCTATTGATGCAATTATTTTCACGCATATGTCTACACGCTTTAAAATATATAAAATCATCAAAAATTAAGTTTTCATTTGAAAATAGATGAAACTTTTTTTTTCGCAGGAAGAAAAATAATAAAATCTTAAAAAAAAACTAACATACAAAACTGAAAGAGATCTTTATTAAATTCTCAAATATGTATATTATAGGACTCTGCGTCCTTTTGGCAGTATCCTAAATGTTGTGGCGCTTCAATATTTTTAAACATTTGAATTAAAAAAATATTACGTTGGTAAACAAAAATAGAGATTACAGACACTTGAAATTACTCCAATTGTTGAGTAAATTCACATATTAGTTGAGCAGTGATTAAAGACGTGGGTGTAGGAACCATACAGCTCCAGTTTTCAAAATTGTTCAGGCAGGAAGGACAACAAACAATGTACGCATCTTGAATTGTATCATAAAAATTACATCTGATTTAATTTATAACTTTAAAGCTATTGTATAATGCTTTCAAATTATTGTGCAATCGATACTTGTTATTTTAATTTATAGCAATAAGTGAAATAGTGTAAATAATGAAAAAAGTGGAGCTGTCTGATGGTTCTTGAATCCATAGGTCCAATTCGTTTATATGAAGAGAAATATATATGAATAATTTTCGATATGAGCAGTTTAGTTTTAAAACAAAATCGATCATTCTTGAACAAAATCCAAGAAAAACAAAAAAACTAATTGCATTATTTATAGAAAGATTGCATCTTCTTTTTTTATAAATTGGTATTAGATGCTCAGGTGTTGACCAAGTTTCAGTTCTGTATAAGTATTACAGTATTATTTTGAGTAAGATATATGTGTATATATATATATATATATGTAATATATATATATAGAGAGAGAGCGAAAATTTCTTTTGGATCAATCCAGTTTTCAAGCACGCCACGGGACCTACCTTGTTTTGCAACCAAGTCATGGGATCTAACTGGGTTTGCAACAAACCTGGTGGATGTAGCCCGACTACTGCGCAGCGATCGCTGCGCATTAGCCTACGCGCATCGCGATGGTTTTGAAACTGATTTATTTACTTATTTGATTTTGCAAACACCGCTATTTCCACACATCAAAATGAATAGCATCAAGCTGCAATGGAATGTTGTGACTTTGCATATTGAAAAATATGTAGGAAGACTAAACATGAATGGCATATTTTGAAAATCGTAAAAATTGGATTTATCTGCTTTTGAAACAAGACGGCTCAAATGTAAATCTCCTTTTAAGTTTTTATAAGTTAGAAACAGTTTTTTTGCCTTCATTGTAAAATAATATTTTTAAAACTTTTCAATAAGTTATATAATCATTCCAATATTTCATTTTTCGAATGTTTCAATATAACTTATTTTGTATTTTGAATATTTTATTAAACGATTATTATTTATTACGATGAGCGGATCTGTTTTGGGTAAGTATGTGAAAGTGTGACTTTTTCTTTATTTTAGATCCCCCTGGTGCACCTGTTCTCGAGCTTACTTCAGCAACGGCGTCTGCTATTCATTTATCTTGGGAACTGAGCGAAGACAACTCAAACCCAGTCACAGGTAAATATATCATAATCAGCGAAGTGTAAATAAATATGTTGTTCAAACTGAATACAACTATGAGGCAATGATTCCCAAACCAAAACACCAGCCAAAAAAGCTTTAGAAAATAAAAGCTAAGGGAAGATAGAAAGGGGAGGAGTTTAGAAAAGAAGAGTGATAAACAAAATCTTGTACTTTGACGATTCGGAATACATTAATTTGCATGTTACTTGATTAAAGTATAAAACACTCTTATATTTTAAATGATTCCAAACTTAAGCAGAAAAACATAAGTTATATGCATATTTACTAGCGACTGTGAACATTAACTGCTTTTGAACTTCAACCGTAACATATACATAAGTAAATTAAGCATTCATTGAGTTTTTATTTAGCATTGAATAATGTTCGCATTCTCTTAAATTGACGTCTTTAGTTTAAAGAACATAAATATAGAAAAATTATAAAAAAGTAATAGTACAAGAAATAATAATAAAAAAATATTGATATGATTGACTTTTTGTGATTATATGAGATATTACACTGTTAAAACTTGTATTTCAACGCTGCACCATATCTTGGTAATCTGCAGAAATGTACACCATATTTTGGTGACATCTGGGTTTAATCAAAAATCCTTTATTGGAAAAAAGCCTAGGTTTCAACAATAATTGGTTCAACCTTTTTAACTGCAAGCGAAAGGAATACCCTTCAAAAATGACAACGACGAGCATGGGCCTACGTAGCCCAGTGGATATAAGCGTTCAGCTATTAATCAAATGATTCCTAGTTCGACCCTGATCGGTGACATTAACAAAGAAAAGTATTAAGTTGTGATATTGCTATCAGAGGCTTGTCATCTTCGCTACAAACATATTACTACTAAAAAAACCTCAATTTTGAGTTTTATGCAACGCTATGAATTTTGGTGAAACTTTTCACCACTAAATGGTACAACGTCCCACCGTAAAATGTTGAAACCCTAAGCACCAAATGTTGGTTGCAACTAAATGGGTGCCGAATTTGTAAGCAAGGTCGTAATAATTTATAACAGTATAGTTCCGATCCATCTGTTTATCTTTTATCACATTTTCAAATACGATATTAAAATTATTTTGAAAACAAATTATTACGCCTATCATACTCTAAGTTAAAATGCAAAGCACGTTGAATATTCAACGTGGAATTGTGTTTTATTCTGAAACAATACCTACAAAATATTGGTCTGAACCTGAAAAAGTTTCAATTCTTCTATAGAATTGAATTTAAAAAGAAATATGGGAAACGTATCACGTTCATGGATTTAACTTTCACTTTGTATGCAAGCCACAAGAATGAATCAGAAGAACAAATAAAATGGTTGGATGGTAAAAATTTGAAGACACACACATATTCACCGTTCATTTACCGAGTTTGTGATCATATGGAATGTAATAATTTTGGTTTCATTGAACAATAATAGTTTAAAGAAAATGGCTGCTTACACATTTTAAGACTTTTCTAAATGGTTGGATCGTAAAATTTTGAAGACACACACATACATCATTCATTTACCAAGTTTGTGATCATATGGAATGTAATAATTTTGGTTTCATTGAACGATAATAAATTAAAGAAAATGGCTGCTTACACATTTTAAGACTTTTCTAAATGGTTGGATCGTAACATTTTGAAGACACACACACATACATAATTCATTTACCGAGTTTGTGATCATATGGAATGTAATAATTTTGGTTTCATTGAACGATAATAGTTTAAAGAAAATGGCTGCTTACACATTTTAAGATTTTTCTAAATATTCCAAGGAAATTAACACTAAATATAAGGGTGGTCATAAATTTTTGAGAGATAGCCATTGTTTTTATATATAACTACAACGTAATAAACTATTAATCCGTTTACTCCGTTTGATGTTACTAAAACTTATGCAAATACAAATATTGAGGCTCAATGTCCAACAAGGCTGGCCCAGCTAGTATCGCCTAACTATCCTCCAATGAATAGCGAACCTCTGCATAAAATCCTTTACTCATACACAATTAACAACATTCACCTGAACGTTGTTCCATTTGAATATTATCCTATTATAGAAATAGTGTTTTTTCTTTTCCCGATAAAAATGTGATTTGTTTAATTTATACCCATGGCCGATCGTTCTATCACCCATATTAAAATATATACCCTCCACATCCCTTTGTTTAATAAATTGGAACAATTGTGAATTAAATATTTTCTAATCCTTCTCTTTTTTAGAGTATACATATTCAAATTTCATAATATATCCTCATAACCCATGCCTGAAAAACCATTGGACCATTTTAGTAGCTCTGTGTTGAACTTTCTGTAACAAATAAATATATTTTAAGATTGAAATATAAGCAAAGTAGTGTGGCAAATATCAAATTTATTATGCCAATACATCTAAATGTGATACCAACAAACAACGACCATCTCCCAACAATTTGTGACAACCCTAAACTATATTACACCAGTACAATATTAGTTTTTACTACAGTCATTAAAATATTATGAAATAAAACAAAGCTTGTTTGCCAGTAAAAATGAAACCTTTACAATAAAAATATTGTTTGCACATGTTTAAGGTTTAACATTTAAAAAAATTCAATATTAAGACCAAGTTTGTTTAAATATTTAAAAAAAAATCAATGTTTTGCTGGTAAATAATTATATTTTAAAAATAAAATGTCATTACCGAACAACGAGAAACAACTTTAATTTAATTTCACCTCAAAGCAACCGACTCTAATTTTCTCTAACACAACACGCATTTTTAAAACTCTACTCCATTTTCGCATTTTTACGGACTTAATTCCATACTCTTGAAGTGCTTCTAATATTTGCAGTGTAGTATTTGCTAATTAAACATTTTAACTCGCAAACCGTTTATTACGTCGCTGAGTTGAGAATTTCATGCGGAATTCGAAGGAAGAAAAAAAAATGAGCATTTTTCCACCGTCACTTCTAAAGAAGATGCGTTTAAAACGACGCCCGAACAATTTGCTCAAAGAGCCGTGAAAGCATTATTCACAACGAAGACCTCGGCTGAAAGCGTTATTCACAACGAAGACCCCGGCTGAAAGCGTTATTTACAACGAAGACCCGGCTGTTCGGAACGCGAGTGAAAACATAAACGGGAGTTCGGTTGTCCATGTAAGAAAACGGGAGAAGTAAAACGGGAAAATATAAATAATGCTCTACAATCTGGATTTGAACTGGAGTCACTTAAGCAAGAGGAAAAATCCAATTTACTGCATCCGTAGTCCGATAATGTAAGTGGTGAATATTCCAGCTTCCTGCTGTAGATTCTATTCGGTATTTTTAACATTGTGAAAGAAACTTTCGTTCTTGGGATTGTAGGGAAAAAAACACGAAACTATTAAAGGATTTTGAAGCATCTTCTTTTTATTTATTTTTTCGTTACGTTTTTTTTTTTTTTTTTAAATAAATAAAAATACAATTGGAAAAGACTGGCAGTCTAAACGTTTCTGAAAAGATTCTTATAGAATGGAATGGTGTACTGTATGGGCGCAGGGAAGGATATTTTTCAAAATCCATTTTGTTCGGTAATTGTTTCGTTTTTCTGCTCCGCTTCATAGTTTAATTTTACAAAATCTATCGTTCTTTCTTGTGGCGTTTAGGGATAAAAAGGGATTTTTGCGTTACAGTTGAAGAAGTTTTACGAAAGCGGGGAAATGCCACTGACGGGGTGCCTTCGAAAACGGATGGCGCTGTTAGTTTGCATCAAGTGTTTTTGAAGTTGAACACGATTCTTTTATTCCATTTATTTCCTAATCCCATTTTTTAAATGGGTTCTAACCTTAAAAGACTCTTTACAGTATATTTACAATTTATTTTAAGTAGATTTTACGAATGTTTTCAGCTTTATATTGTTGCAGGATTAAGTCTAAAAATAATTTACTTTTAACTGCAACCAATCTTTTTTTAACTCATTAACTATTTTTATACGAAATTAAACATATTTAATTTCCTCTTAGTGTATTTCATTACGTTAGTTTGTATTCTGACTGTTATGCAATTATACAAAAGGGCTCAATACAGCTGGTTGAAACTTCTTGTAGGGTACGGTGTATAAAGACAAATCATAATCATTAACTTTAATATGTGGGCTGGGACAAAACCTTTCCCAAAGGTTGGCTATAATAATAAAATAAATATTATTTATGTGTATGGCACACAAAACACTATCTTCCATTGCTCGGAGATGTGTAAAGCATGCTGTTTGCAGCAGAACAGGTAATGACATGGTTTTGGACATTTGACGATTGACTAATGATTAATACAGATCATCTTCAGCTTGGATTTTCAGTTTTTCAATCCACTCAAGTGACTCTACCCACATCTGCGAATATACCTGATTTCAGAAAGAATTGTTGATAATCCGTCAATCTGACAGTTACATGCCTCCTATTGTAAGGCAAGTCGTCCTTCCACAATGCTTTGAGAATTCTTTTCCCTGACTCACAAAGCAACATTTTCTTACAGTTCAGAAACTAGCCCACATCCCATCGATGTTAAAAAGAAAATTTATACGCTTATAAAACAAATATTAAAGCTTCAAAAGCTATTATAAATTTAGTTTTAAGTACATTTTTTACAAAAATTTAACATTTTAAACGTAAATAAATTAATGTTTTTTTAGTGAATAACGAATGCTGCAGACTAAAAGTAGGTAGACACATTACACATGTTAAATAAACATGTAAAAAAACGGATGTTCTATGCCTTCTATTAATTTTAAATTGTGTACACACCTTTTTAAATAATTATAAAATCGTTTTATGCCAAACAAATTCAGCATTTTTTTTTCGAAATTTGTTTATTGGGTCTAACTTAATAAACGTAATCATATTTGTATAATTTTTTTTCTACAAACTTACATTACAGTAATTTAAATCAAAGACATGTCACACTTCTGCAATTATTATATAATTACTATATTGAATAATATATAGCATATATATATAATATACTGCATTTAATTTCAAATAAGTAAATATTTTATCTTGGGCATTTAAAAACACACGAACCGATTTCAATTCCCGATATAAAACCCCTTGCCTACAACTTTAAAATGTTCATCATAAAAAAATAAATTGTTTCTGATATTCGTAGTAAAATATTGTGAACTGTGATAGGATATATCTCATGGTATTTTAGTATAACGTTTCCCAAATGCGTTTCTTTCCAGGTTACATTTTATTTCAAAAATCCGAGGCCCCTGACTGGGATGAGGTTCAGCTATCAGAAGAGAGAAATAACTACGTGTTTTATGGACTTCAGTGTGGAATGCGATACCATTTTTATTTGATAGCTTTCAATGAGGCAGGTAGAGGGCAGCCCAGCAAAGTCATTTCTGCCAAAACCGAAGGAACAGGTATTGAAAAAAATCGTTTTTTCAAAACTATTAAGTTATTTTGAATTACTTTTGTTATACATAACAGGTAAAATTCAGTTTTCAAACCAGGATCATAAAAAAATATCAACATCAATTACAGCTTAATTTGATTCAATAATACCAGAAACATGAAACGTCGCAATTGTGGTGAGGCAATATTTTACAATACCTAACCTACCACCCTACTTTCCCACTCAAGTTCTTTACGCTCATGACAAGAAGTTCCAGAATATCCTATTCTGAGCCCCAACATAAAACAGTTGTATGGATATTTTAACAAAATGATTAGATTCTTGAGAAACTTAGAGTCAAAAAACGTAATGTATGTGGCCTTTTCGTATCATCGGCTTCCAGTCGACGGCTTGAGAAGAATTCTCGAATCACTGTCAAGCCGACAAGATATACCCTTACCCAAAGTGGCCAATCGAATAGTTACGGGTAAATTCAGGGGCGAAACCTACACCCCCCACCCCCCTAAAAAAAAACTATGTGCTACATATCCAGAGATTTTCTTTTTGACACTCTTACTGCCAACATCCTAAGTAGACTCTTATGTTTTGGAGAGTTTGGTCTCCTTTGTCAGACGCAAGTGTCAACCTACCAAAATGTTCGAGAAAATTCTTAATTACCAATGTATTTATTAATTCAACTATTGTAATTTGAAACTCTGCCAACTATTTGTCATCTTTTGAAGTTCCAGAGGTCTGGTGAATCTGTATCAACCTTATTTACTCACACATTTAATACATGTGTACAATTGATGAATGGTGATCGATGTATTCTTAGCATACTTAAGTTAGTGGTGTTCAGCATTGTATGCTATAAAACCAACAGGAAAAATTACGTCACGGGTATTGTAATTGGTAAGTCACAACGAAATGCTTCTAATTTTTTACTGACAGTTATATTCTGAGAAAATTTAATCCATTGCAAAAAATAAAATATACACAATTTGGCTGATTTATATTTCAAATAACTAAAAGTTACGTAAGCAATACAGTAGTCAACAAAGAAATAGGTTGGATTGAAATATAAGAAATTTTCTCAGTCATACTTTTAATCTAAGCAGAACTACGGTAGGTTTGGTTTGGTTATTTAACGTTGCATTAGAGCTACACAGTGCGCTATTGTCGATTGTTCGGGTCCTATCTCAACGTAAAGACCCGCAGAACTACTGTAGAGTCATCATCCCACAAAGCTTTTAGAACTCCTTTTCCTACAACACAAAGCAAACTTTTCTAACCCCCCCCCCCCTCCCCTGTCGTTACCACTTTTAGGAATTACCCAATAGCCATTGCAACTTTTTTGTTACGTAGCCCATGTGAAAATGGTAATGCCGAACTTCAAAAGGATGCTCTGAAAATTTAGTAAAGTGTCATTTATCAATTTGACATTAATATTATATATTTGATTTTGTTCCCAGTTCCTGTTGCGCCTATTCGAGAATCAATCTTATCCATCAACTCCTCCTACGTCACCATCCACCTCAACAGCTGGAAGAGCGGTGGGTGCACCATCAACTTTTTCTCTATACAGTACAAGCCCCTCAACCAGCCGGAATGGATCCTACTGTCCAGCAACGTCCTGCCCGAACAGAGGACCGTGACCGTGACTGACCTCACCCCTGCCAGCCACTACATGCTGCTCATGACTGCCCACAACGACGCTGGGACGACGGAAGCTGAGTACCAGTTCTCGACGTTGACAATGTGGGGAGGTTAGTACTGGTTTATTTTGATGTTCTTTGTTGGAGTTTAAATGAAATATTGCAAAGGATCACGTACAAACACTGATAAAAAAATGTCTGTAAAATAAGTACATGGACGTGTCTGTTTTTTTACGTGCAAATGCATAGTAAATAAGCGATGGCGTACTCAAATTTAAGTAATCGTACTCTCTCAATAATGATCAGTGTAATTTAATATTGCTAATCTCAGCTATTGTTCAAGCCATTTTCACTAAGCAACCTGGCAGACTTAAAATAGTTGTTCAGAAGATGGTTTTTCACATTATTTGAGGTCGATTGCTTAAATGGAAACTGAGTTATTACAGTTTAATTATTTTACTTCCAATTTTTGGTACACCTAGTTAGCGTTACTTATATTGATAAATTCTTCGCATCGCCTTGATAGTTTACGGATAAGACTGTGGACAGCGGTGCTGCAGATATGGGTTCGATTCCCGGTAAGTTTAAGTTATAATTGTAGGTATTTAGTGAAAGTGATTTGTGAAAGCCTACGCAGGCCAGCTGCTGCTATTTTTATTAATTTTTGAGTACATGTTTTTTTTCAAAAAATGAAACTTATGTATTCGCAGCTATGATAAGCATCGAATGTAATCAAACAGGAGTACATTTTACTTATTTTCGAATACCTATTTTAACAGTTTAGTCGTTAATTTAAATATACTAGATGTATTGAGTTTTTTATATGTATCACGTTGACTAGTACTCGAGCTAAACAAAATCCATTATTTGACGAAAATTTTATTTTTTTGACAAAATAGACACTCGCTATATATTTTGATTAACTATTTAATCAAACTGAGGAAATAAATTTTGTTTTATTTTAACGAAATTTGTTTCAGCAAAACTGCGTACGATTTTAAATAAAATAATACTTAAATATTGTCGAGCTGACTTAAAAACCACGGACCTTTCGTTCTAGAGTTCAACACTATATCCATTCGGACAATTTCGTTTGTTTGATTTCTGATAATGTAAGTATAATAACAATGCATGAGCTGATGACCCTGAAAAGTGCCGAGAATTAATCTGGGTAAATGGCTTCCGTTCAAATTTTGAGTATTCTTAGTCACGTGGTTTAATGAGTAAACGATTGGGAAATATAACGAAAGTAAGCTTGACAATCGCATAATTCATTTTTGAGTACATGTCTTTTTCAGAAATGAAACTTATGTGTTTGGAGCTATGCTAAACATCGAATGTTATCAAAATGAGTAAATTTTAATTATTTTTGAATACCTGTAGAGGGTATCCCAGACACTCCCAGTAGAGGGTCAGATTTACTGTACGGTCACCCTTGGCGAGATTTTTTCCACATTTGGCGATATTTTTTTTTAATGGCAACCCCCCTCCGACCCGACAAGGAATTGCAGCAACTCTATTGGACAACAGTCCCCAAAATGGCGACTTTTGGCGAGATTTTGAAAAAGTCGCCAAGGGTGACCCTACAGTAAATTTTTACCCCAGTAGAAAATAAACATAATAGTCACTTTTATTCTGGGGTTTAACTTTCCAGAAGAGAACCAAACACCAAAGGCGCCAACAACCGAATTTCTTATCACATTCCCCGGACGCATTTGCCAATAAGCACCTTCAGTCAAGTGAATAAAACCCATTAGTCTCCAAATGATGACATTCGCCGTACTTGAGCAAAAGATTAATGACGCCCGATTACGCCCTGAATACCAGGGCGACCGACTGACTTGCCCGTGGAGGATTTGCGCCCTAATCCGAAACGAACACAGTGTCAGCCCCGGAGTTGTTAGGAGTCGCGAGAATCCCTTGATTGCTATTTGCCTCTGAGATTACGAAACATGCTGTGCAATAGTTTGCAGGGCATTAAGAGTGTGATTTGGTTGATCTTCACCTGTGCACTGTATTTACTGAAGAATAATAGAAGAGTTTTGGAAAGGGCTTGGATGTGTTTGGGAATTTTCTCATTTATGGGTTTCATGGGTTGAGAAATTTAAAAGTAATTGTACAAATAAGCGGGAAATACGATCTGTTATATGGACAAATGTTTGGGGGATTGTCATAGTTTTGTTGTATCACATTTAAATGTATTGAAATAATAAAACAATAATTTTGTTTAAATAATGTGCATACATTTTAAACAAGTCACAAGGGGCCTAAGTTGCACCGAAAAATTTAGTTTTAACACCGAAAAAAAATATTATGTACTATATATTGTTTAAAAATTATCGCACAGCAAATTGAAACTACGTGTTTAAAATTATATTTCATTTTAAATATTAATAAAATAAAAAAACATTATTAAATCACCCTGTAAAAAAAGGTACTTTAAAATGAGTACCTGAGCCCATTCATTTATCTTTGACTACAAATGAGCACGAAGCACTCAAATTTAAACAACCGTACTTTCGCAAAAATGAGCAGTGTTACTTGGTATTGTTAATCTCATTTTCTATTCAAGACAACTTCACAAAGGACCTGGTAAACTTAAAACAGCTGTTCAGAAGATGAGTAGCTGGAACTACTCGGTTTTTTTAGTACAATTGATTCGTAAATGAGCGATGACGTACTCAAATATAAGTAATCGTACTCATTCAAAAATGAGCAGTGTGGTTTAATATTGCTAATATCAGCTTCTGTTCAAACCATCTTCACAAAGCGGCCTGATAAACTTTAAATATTTGCTCAGATAATGGTTTTCCACATTATTTGATGTCAATTGCTTAACTGGAAACTGAGTTATTACAATTCAGTTATCTTACTTTGCATTATTTTGACACACCTTTAAAACAAGCATTCTGTTTATAACTTCTTCACGTCAATCTGGTAGTGCAACGGATAAGGCACTGCCTGTTGTGGCTGAGAAACTTGGTTCGATTCCCTGTAAGTCTTAATTGTAATTCTTGATATTTTGTAAAAGTGATTTATGCAGGAAGTCTACGTAAGCTAGCACCTGCTCTTTTTATTTATTGTGCTTATTTTTGAATATATGTCCTTTAAAAATTGAAACTTATGCATTCGGAGCCATAATAAGCATCGAATATAAAGTACATTTTACTTTTTTTGGGTATTGAGTACCTATTTTTGACAGCGCAATGACTGTTTTCTCACCCCCCCCCCCCCCCCCAATTTCCAGTAATGGTTTAACCTTGTCTACATATAAATATTCACAACTAGAAGGTGGTAATATAGCATTTATGTTGAAAATGTAACTGAATAGTTACTGTTTGTGTTGTGTGGGTCAGGTTATAAAATTTAAACCTTTTAAAGGGAAATTAATATACAACATGGGTTGCCATTTTGTCTGAAGAGTTTTAAATAGTAAATATAAAGTTATAATTTTAAAGCGGTATAAATATTCAACTGGTATCATCACAAAACCGGTACCATGACGAATCAACAAGTACCATGAATAATGGTACGTGGTATTGTCCGTTTAGGCCAGTCTCAAGGAATACGAGTGACAATTTCCAATCCCGATCATGCGTTAAAATAACTGAAAATAGTAAATATTCTTGAATGCATTTATTTGTTGATAACAGTTATTGATCAGAGTAGTAGTGGGTTTTTTGGGCGTTTTTATATGGTAACATATTAGCATGTTAGTGTGTTCGTTACATACAAATATGAATTTTAAGTAGTTAAGCGTAAATAAGCCTGCAGACACACACATGCACGGATGTACTTTCAAGTAAATCCGGAAAATAAATTTTCATATTTTCGTTTTAACTAACTTTTTTCGATGTATCAATTTATAAATCTTCCAGGACTTTAAAAAGATGCTGAAAAATATTAATTGGGGACAAAACACGTTTAACTATTATTTCCTATCAGGTTATTGTCATAAACTCATGACAAATAATTTAGAAATACAATATTTAAAAATATAATTTAACAACGTAGTTTCAGCAGTTAATGTTTACATTTTTTACACTCTGGGTACCATACATTAGTACCATACATTAAAAATATAATTTAACAACGTAGTTTCAGCAGTTAATGTTTACATTTTTTACACTCTGGGTACCATAGATTAGTACCATACATTAAAAATTTAATTTAACAACGTAGTTTCAGCAGTTAATGTTTACATTTTTTACACTCTGGGTACCATACATTAGTACTATACATTAAAAATATAATTTAACAACGTAGTTTCAGCAGTTAATGTTTACATTTTTTACACTCTGGGTACCATACATTAGTACTATACATTAAAAATATAATTTAACAACGTAGTTTCAGCAGTTAATGTTTAATTTATTAACACTCTAGGTACTATACATTAATTTTAGATTAACTTATTG
This sequence comes from Troglohyphantes excavatus, assembly GCA_963932185.1. NCBI lineage: Eukaryota > Metazoa > Arthropoda > Arachnida > Araneae > Linyphiidae > Troglohyphantes > Troglohyphantes excavatus. Next base: position 55,792,727 of record OZ010674.1, on the reverse strand, counting down.
TGTTTGCTTATCGCAGAATTAATTTTGTTTTTGATAAAACTTATTTTATAAATTGTTTGACAGTTTTCAGTATTCCATAACGGTTTTTGCAATTTCTGAAAGCTGATGATATCGCTGATAAAGTCTATTGTGCATATGTATTTGCTTAAGATAACAAAAAATGAGTGCACAAACATGGGAATAATTTTTAAATTATAATTTAACTTTAACAAAACTGAACTTTTAAAAAAAAAATCCATAAAAAAACATCACAGCTGAATAATGAAGATCTAAGTAATGACATTTATTTGATTTTTTTTTCAAATTCAAAAGGTATATTTTAACATAGACAAATAAAATAATACAAAATAAATTGAATTATTTTAAAGCAATAACAAACACAAATTCGTTAAAATGCTTTGTTTATTATACTTGTTTATTTCATTGTGAAGTTGAGAGATTAATATAAAAATTGCAATTATATTTCATGTGTGGGTAAATTATTTTTCTGTTAACTTAATTAAATATAAATATTCCGCAGAAAAATATATTGAATTATTTTAAAGCAAGAACAAACACAAATTCATTAAAAGGTTTTGTGTATTATACTTGCTTATTTCATTGTGAGATAATTATAAAAATTGTTATTATATTTTCTGTCTGCGTAAATAATTTTTTTGTTAGCGTCATAAAATATAAATATTCCACTGGAAACTAAATTTTAACTAATATTTTTTAAAATATATTTTTTTTACAAGTACAAAGCTTTTTAAATTTCGTTGTATATTGTACAAAAATTAAGCTAGTTTAAAAATACACAAAAAAAACATTATCAAGAGTTATAATTGTTATTACTACAAATGAAAATAGCTACGAATGCCAAGTTTTTTTCATGAAGTCAATGAATACGGTTCCGTCTACATTCGAATATTTTTTTCATTCGAAATATGACGCTGATCAAAACGGAATAAAAACACCTTTATAAATGACTGAAAAGATAACAACTACCAAAACGAATAAATTAAAAATGAAATGCTTACATATCGAAGATATTTTTTTACAGATGATACACTGCAATTGATCTGCCATAATAATAAAAAAACCTACAAAATGAGCTTTGATTATTTATATTGCTAGAGCACGTATCTATAATTCCCAGTTCGTGAAAATAAAAGAATGCAGCATTTCGAAATAACCAAGAAACGTTAATACCAGTGAAAAAAAAATTCCAATGTTAGATAAGGAAATAATAAATCACACATTTTGGGCAGGTTGCTTAATTAACTCGAAACTTTTTTTGTTCTCTCCACTATTTTTAATGGTATTGTCTGTTTCAGGAATAGGAAAATGCCGGGTTTTTTTTCTTTTCACCTTTGCTAAAAACTATTTTTTCTTGGGATGGATGCCCAGCACTTCCTTGATTACGTTTTTCGTGTAGTTGGTAGGTGAAAATAAAAATGGTTATAAATTGTGTTTAGGGTTGTTACTTTTCTTTAAATCAAGTGGCTTAAATTTAAAACCTTATTCTAAAAATAACATCCATATTGCTTCTACAAAGAATTTATTTTTTTCCATACTAACCATGGCGGGTAAAATTGTTATTTGTTGTCATAATAAAAATTCTTTACAAAAAGTACTTGTTTTTACTGGTTGGTCAATCATTGTCTAGACATTGGTCACAACAAAATTTAGCAGTAGTTATTTTGGACAGGCATATTACATTTTTTTAAGTATATTTGTAGTAGATTTTTATAAATAAAATAATATTTTATAAGGTTTTATAACATAATGTTATTTTGTCTATAAAAACGATTAATTGTAATTAATTATTGTTTTAACTATAAGAAATGCTGAACATAATTTAAAGTATAAATCAGGGGTCGAGATTTACTTTTCAAAGTAGGCGCACCAGTGCATTCAAGTTTAAAATTTAAGTTCATTGAATATTTTTTGGGAGCACAAAATATTTAAAACGTAGAATACCAAATTTAAAAAATATTTTGAACAAATAACCTGACAATAAAGTTGTTTATTTCTTAATATATATTATTAATTTAATAAAGTATATAAACAGATGAACAAGATTGACATAAATTAGAATATTAATACCAGCCAAACAAAAAAATAAATATATTAAAAAAAATTCTCAAAATGACCAAAGTTGAAAACTTTAAATTCATGAATTGTATTATATTTTTGAAAATGCAATGCAATTTTGTAAAGTAGTGCAGAGCAAATCAAGATAAAATAGGAATTAAATAAATGTATGCATTTATTTATCATATACAAAAGCAGAGTTGAACGTCTTTCGGAGAGCTCAGAAGCTCGCATTTATGGAATTTCTACAATTTTTAAAGTTTTTACGAATGAAAAAATTCTCAAAAGAGTGCCATTGGGAAATTTTATTAATATTGTAATATATAATATAGTTGTCGTTATAGTATCGAAAATATAGTAATAACCTTTTCAACTTTTGAGCAATAACGTTCCAGTTTGACGAAGAATTTTCGACGTAAATTTTTCTACATGTTAAATACATTATTGTGAAATTATCTGTTTTTCTAGAATGAGCATCGATTCTTCTCAAAACAAAAAAACGAACTCAAATTATCCAATGATGATGCGTCTTATGATAATAAAATACCCTTAACAAAAAAAATCGGATTAACGGAATCAAAAGTTATTTTTTTTTCTGAAGCGAAATCCCTCCATTCACATCTTTTTTTTCTTTGCCGTATTACACTCGCGTACAACAGCTATAAGCGCGTCTTACCGCAATATATTTATATACATTTTTAAACCTTAAAAAATGGGCCTAAAATAAAAATTTTGACGAAATTTTAAATGATATTAAAAACCGGAATTCTGCTTTCTGAATTTTTTAACAGTCCCGAAATTTCGGATTTTGAAAGTAAAAAAAAGAATGGAATTCCATATTAAACTTGGAAAAGTAGCACCCTTGAACCTGAGTACGAGATCGTTATCCAGTGCATATGCAAAGTGAATACCGAGATCTTAGTAATTATTGGTGAAATTATTTACATACAAATTTTGAGTTCGTTATCCAAAATTGTTAAACACCCAGGAAAACCATATTCTTAAATAATGGAATACTTTGGAATGACAAAAAAATCGGCGTTCCAGAAAAGTTATGTACCCTGAAAAAAAGTAGAAAAGTATATGTGCACGCTAATTTTGAATCCTGGTATTTTGAAACGTATAGGCAGAAAATGATGCTAAATACGTCTACCAAAATATCAATGATGTATGCTTTTGCTCCAAAAACACCAAGAAACTTCCATATATACTTTAACCATTTATCCACCCCAGATTTTTATTTAGTCTGTCATTCGCACAAGCTGTCTGACAGATACCAAAAAAACTTTTCTTCTCAGGAAACTATAACCATATAAAATCAATGAACATCTCGTCTTTGATATATGTCCCCTCCCTGCTCTCTCTATTTCTCCAATTGTACTTTTTCATTCAAAGCCCAGTGTAGGGTATCAGCGGATCCATTTGATAAATAACATCTCATGTCGCATCATACATCACGCTTTTGTATGATCTGTATTACCCCACCCCGTATCATCATCATCTTTTAACACACCAATACTTGAGCCCTATGTGGGAAATTGCTAACAAAAGGCTCAAGAATTAATCTCATTAGAAACTCGAGAGATCGTCCATCTTGTGGTCTGTGTCAAGTAATCCCATAGATTATCATGTATTCCAATGAAGATAAGTATTAGCTTAGGTTTTTTTTTTCATACGGGGTTTGGTAACTTAGGTTAAATTTATTTACGGGTTATAAATAAATTAGGAAACCGTTAAACAGCGTGTGATGGGAAATGTGGGATTTTGGGGGGGTTTTGCGGCATATTGGAGGGTGGTATCAATTCTGAATAAATTTGCATTTAATCTGGGTGGTTGATGTATTTAGGAGTTTTTGTGGAAGTTCGAAGTTTGGTGGAATTGTGTGTTAAAAGCTTAAGTGCGTCATGAATATTCAATTTTTTTCCATTGTGAATTTTAAAAGAGTTGAAATTTAAAAATAAAAGTTTAAAAAAATAGCATAGGGTTATTATTAAAAGATAATTATACTTTTAGTTGAGGATATATTTAATTAAACTTCTGGGATGGAATTCTCAGTTTCAAAAGGTGGTTAATTTGCATGATATTATGTCCTTTTAATATAATGCGCTTATTTTAGTCACTTTGTAGACAATTAAAATTGACAATTTATTTTAATTATTACTATAAATAAATTAGGAATTATTACTGTTACTATTTAATTATTTTAATTTGCATCTTAAAAATAAAATTTTGAAATGCAATATCCTTTTAAGATAATTCTCTTATTCTAGTGACTTTGTAGACAATTAAATTGACAATTTATTTTAATTATTACTATAACATTTATTAAAATATACCATTTTTACTAATTTATTGGACCTATGATGGTACACAGTTGATTATATATGTATGAAGGTCATTTGAAATAATAATGATCGTAAAATAATTTATTTTTTAAAAACAATTTTTTTAAAAATATGTAGATGGTGGGAAAATTTTAAATTTAAATTATTAACTGTTTAAAGGTGTATAAAACATCATAAGCTTCAAAAATATCGAACAATATTTTAATGTTACAAAAATATCTCATTATATTTTTAATTGAATGAAACCAAAATTATATTTCTACGTTAGGTACAACTAATTACTTTTTATGAATCAATATTAAGCTTCAGTAGAAAATTGCCTGAATAAGTAACAATGAACTAATTTTTCTCAGTGATGACTTTTCTCAGGTTTGATCAAATTTAAATTGATATAAGTTCAGATATGTTTGATAAAATTCCTACAAATTTGTTACATTGTATTTTCAAATATATTGCTTTTATTTGCATTTCTGGATTAGTAATATATAGATTATATATTTTTTAGTATTTTTTAAAAAAATATTTTGTCTATTGAAATTAGTGATTATTTTCCAAAACAATTTTATTGCAAATAACACAAATCTGTATAGACAGTTTATAAAAAGGCAAAAATATAGTTTATCAGAATATATTTGTTTTTACTTATATCAAAAATAGGAAATTCCACTTTTTTACAAATTTTTATTTTTAAAAAGAAATATTATATATTTTTAAATATTTAAACATGGTATTAAGTTAATGTGATTTGCACACATATGGGGGAAAACATTATAATGATATCTTCAAAATTAAAAAAAAAATTGTCGTATACCCCTTATTTAAGCTTTACAGGGCGAGTGGCCGATATTTGGACCAGAGACCCTTAAAATCAAACACACGGTTTCACCACCTTTAGAACTTTGGAAACCCTGTGTTTGATTTTAAGGGTTTCTGGTCGAAATATCGGCCCTGTAAAGCTTAAATGCGGCCTGGACCAGGAATTTTCAGCACATAAGGTGTAAGTCCATTTTGACTATCACACCACTAACAGAAAATCCCCTAAAATGTCTTCGGTTGTCAGTACAATGGTAGTGTAAGTCACACTGGATTTACATCACTATTGCAATGTAAAAAGGAAAGTGTATAAAAATGAGTACATGAACGTACTTGTTTTTCTTTAAGTACAATTGCATCGTAAATGAGCAATGGCGTACTTAAATTAAAGAATCATACTTTCGCAAAAATGAACAGTGTGATTTAATATTAATAATCTCAGCTTCTGTTCAAGCCATCTTAACAAATTGAATTGTGATAACTCAGTTTCCATTTAAGCAATCGACATCAAATTATGTGGAAAACTTTCTGTTGCACAAATATTTTAAGTTTGTCAGGTCACATTGTTAAGATGGCTTGAAAAGAAGCTGAGATGATCGCTATTAAATCACACTGCTAATTTTTGCAAAAGTACGATTACTTAAATTTGAGTATGCCATTGTTCATTTACAAATCAATTGTACTAAAAAAACTAGTACGTTCATGTACTCATTTTTAGCACCTTTTTTTACAGTGCAATTTCAAAATTTCGAGAATCCCTTAAAACGCAGTTCACAAAAATACAAATAATTTTGTGGTCGACTGATTGTTAGAAATTTCTATGACTTTCTACATACCAAAACAATAATAACAATATACAACATTTGTTTAATATGTAATTAAACTGATGCTACTCCCAAATATTATACCTAAGATAAAATCAATTCCATATACCTGTCTAATAACCACTATCAACTACTATCTTCTACCATCCCCGGAATTGTTATTAGCAAAGGTCTCTTACGCCTATCTCTTCCATCCAATATTTCTGCCGCTAAACAACGTTAGCAACGGTCCGAGGACAAAACTTCATTAAGCTCAGAGCCCAGAGGAAGAGCCTCCCTTAATAATGGAGCAAGACAAATAACTCAGTTTGTGTCAAAAGAAAACCGTTATTCGTAAATCAACGATAAAGCAAGTTACGGATAATCCAATTTACAACTTCGTATCACCTAACCTTCCCCCTGCCCCTTGTCTTTCAATCAGCGATGGAATAGGCAGGTGTCATAATATAATTAGGATTGGAAGGTTGTTATTAAATGTATGGGCGCTTTTCTCGAAAGTCGTGGGGTAAATAGCGTAAGGGTGGCATAGAGATTGGGTGCCTTAAGGTAGATTGCCACGTTTTCGAGTAGGGCCCTAATTGATAAGTTCTTATTTTGTTCATTTGCAATTTTGTAAGTTGGTTGGTGTTTGTAAATTTAATATTACTACTTTAATTTTGCTTTCTTAAGGGGACGCAGTACACAAAGCATTGAAAAAATATCGATTTTGTTTTATTTGCTGAAATTTTAGTTCGGAATCTGTTATATGTTTTCACAATATTAGAACTGTAGCCGTTTTAGCCGTTTTTTAATGAGTTAATTGAGATTTTATGCTGGATAGCACATATGTTTTTAGGATCGTTTTTTAATGAGTTATTTGAAATTTTATGCTGGATAGCACAAATGTTTTTATTAACAAAATGTTCTCTCGTTTTCTTTCAGTGTTTGGTTTTCATTGGTATTAAGTTTTTCGAAACGCTAAGGCTTTTTTATATCAATAGATAAATGTATAATATGTTAAGCATATTGTAAAACATGTGTATATTATAAATTGACATGCGATTTAGTTCTGTGAGTAGTTCTTTTTTAATTATAAAAATATGTGTTTTAACCATCTGACAGAGCTGAACTACTTAAATCGTCCATTAATATCCATTTATACTAACAATACACAAACACTTTAAATTCTTAGAAATATTCGATTCTAAAATATAGTTTTAATCAAAAGCGTTGGAATGTTTCTATGAAGATATACTTGGAAAATTTCATGGAATATATATATATATATATATATATATATATATATATATATATATTTGGTTTGTCCAAATGCCTTCTACGATGATTTTCTACAAATCTGTCGTAAATGTTCCTTGAAGTCATTAAAAACGACGTGTATGTGTTTTATTGTCACGTGGTTAGCTGTAACCAGAACTTCTAGTTATTTATAATAAGTGTTTGATTATTTTAAAAATCATTTAGCTTGTATTGCTTTTTTTCTCATTTTCTTGTGCAATATTGGCACGATGATTACATTAACAAAAATATTCCATTAGGTTAATGGTAAAAAAAAATTACATTTAAATTAATCTTCGTAAAATATTTTCCTGATATAATATGTTACGATTTTAACGTTTAGATGCAAAACTACGTAAATAAACTACCAACTTATAAATTACCTTTTGTAATTTACATTTAGTTAATTAATGTTTGATCATTGACATTTTTTGGTAGTAAAACATCCTTAATAGGATTACTTCCAACGTTTGAAAAAATCAAAAATCAAATGTACGTTTAAATGTTTTCGTATAAGCACAGTTTAAGAAAATAATAATTGGATATGTTTTTATAATAAAACAACCACAAAATAATAATAACATTTTACATAAATTATATATCTTTCAAAACACATATTTATACGGTCATTTGATTTCCATATGTACATCTAAATTTAATTCCATTTAATTTTTACTAATAAATAACATCAACAGAAACATTCACATTTTATCGAAAATAAAACAACAAATCCTGATAAATTATTGAATCATACATACATTTATTAAGTTAAATTTTATTTTAAATAAATATATAATATCGCAGCACCATACCATCAATTGAAACATTCCAGCCCCAAATTCCTTATAATTCCGTGCACCTCAAGTGTATACATCATAATAATACAGAGAATTCCACCAAACTGATCATTTGAGCAGAATTAACCATGTCCTAATTCCAGGCCCAATAATGGATGTAATATTACACAACGTGGATGCATTGATTAGTTTCTGAATTTACAATTTAAGTCTGGGAACTTTAAACGTAGTATAAGTAAGAAACGTGACGCTTGTTTGAATTATCGGTTAGAAATAAATTCTTATTGAAGGAATTTTCTATTCAGTACATTAGTTTAGAATAGCATAATTTGTTTATTTAGTTTTGCAAAGATTAGTTCATTAAATATTTTAAATATAAAGCCCCAGTAATGTAAAATGTATGCTGACATTGAAATATGTGTTTGTAATAAAATTAATAAAACCTATGCTGTAGCGGCATAAATTCGTATTTAGTCGTATATATCTGTAATATGTATTTGTGTATGTATGTGTCACCCAGAACCCTATCTTTCGCTGCTCGTACATCTGTGAAAAGTTAGATATTATTCAACCCTTAAATACTAAATATGGATCTGATTACTGGAATTTTAAAATCCCGTTTAGTTTTATAACGGTTTTAGGAGGGTTTTTTTAAATCACCGTTTCTATCCGTCTGGTGGTTTTAATTATGTTTTGAAAAATTCAAAAGTGGCGATAAAAAATTGCCTTGGCGTATTAAATATTGCCTTGGCGTAAATATAGGCCCAAATGCGAAAATAAACGGAAATTATAACATTTAAACATGTTCCACTAACTGATTTAAGAACAGTTAGATCTAATAAAAATAAAATTAAAAAGTAGTAGTATAATAATAAAAATAAAATTAAAAAGTAATAATATAATAATAAAAATAAAATTTAAAAGTAATAATATAATAAAAATAAAATTAAAAAGTAATAATCTAATAAAAAGTAATAATAATCTAATAAAAAGTAATAATAATCTAATAAAAAGTAATAATAATCTAATAAAAAGTAATAATAATCTAATAAAAAGTAATAATAATCTAATAAAAAGTAATAATAATCTAATAAACAGTAATAATATAATAAAAAGTAATAATAATCTAATAAAAAGTAATAATAATCTAATAAAAAGTAATAATAATCTAATAAAAAGTAATAATAATCTAATAAACAGTAATAATATAATAAAAAGTAATAATAATCTAATAAAAAGTAATAATAATCTAATAAACAGTAATAATATAATAAAAAGTAATAATAATCTAATAAAAAGTAATAATAATCTAATAAAAAGTAATAATAATCTAATAAAAAGTAATAATAATCTAATAAACAGTAATAATATAATAAAAAGTAATAATAATCTAATAAAAAGTAATAATAATCTAATAAAAAGTAATAATAATCTAATAAAAAGTAATAATAATCTAATAAAAAGTAATAATAATTTAATAAAAAGTAATAATAATCTAATAAAAAATAATAATTATCTAATAAAAAGTAATAATTATCTAATAAAAAGTAATAATAATCTAATAAACAGTAATAATAATCTAATAAAAAGTAATAATAATCTAATAAAAAGTAATAATAATCTAATAAAAAGTAATAATAATCTAATAAAAAGTAATAATAATTTAATAAAAAGTAATAATAATTTAATAAAAAGTAATAATAATCTAATAAAAAATAATAATTATCTAATAAAAACTAATAATAATTTAATAAAAAGTAATAATAATCTAATAAAAATTAATAATCTAATAAATAAGTAACTATTATTTTAACGTTAAAGCTATCATTGAAGCATTGGTTATACAATTGGATAACATATATGGAAAACGTATTATATACAGTATATATTTGTTATTAGTTGTATTTGAGATATATAGTTTTTTTTAACTCAAAAAAGGAAGAAAAAAAATTTAATTCGTATGTATACATTTCTTTTATGTTGACAATGGTTTTACTTTCGTAATTAACTATTAAATATTCAATTTAAAAAGACACAGTAGTTGAAATGTTAAATAAAAATCAGGATGACGTTTAATAGTTGGTTGGTTGTTTGGGGTTTATTGGCACAAGGGCCAAATATGGCCAAGCTGCGCCAGATGACGTTTAATAAAAAATATCGATTAAGTATCAAATGTTTTGGCGTTAAATTAAACAGTACTCCTTTATCCTATTCAAGGGGACAAGTTTTCTGTTTTTTTTTGTATAACACCATACCTTGTGTGTAACTTAATTTTCAAAACTTAACAGTAACATTTTGAATTTTCAATCCGTTGAAAAATATTCTAAACACCAAAAACAACACAATCATACTAAATTTTAATTAGAAAACTGTAAAAACCAATTTTCTTAACTTAATATTTAAAATTAGTGAGTTTGGGTTAAAGTTAGAAATTCCAACAATTAAGTATTAACCACTGAAATTGCATTATCCTTTGCGATCAATAAATAACATTATTTTTTGCAATTTATAATTTGATTTAAGTGGAAACAAGATAATTATGTTTTTACCTTTGCCGTAGTGACAATAAATAGTTATTGCAGTAATTATTTCGTACAACATGTAACGTAATGAAATAATAAACATGAAATTCTAATAAGACAAAATGTTTCGTGCCCATGTAGCTATCGAAGCAAGTATAAAACTTTCGCCTTCAGTTAATTATCTCAGTTGTTTTTTTCATTTTGTTCGGAAATTTATTAAAAACTAACTAATTTCCGATCCAAAGAATACCGTTAATCTAAAATTATTTCCGCGTACCTTAACCTAAATTCGATAGATTTTTTTTTTTCGTTCTTGATATTCTTTTCACATTCTTTGGGACTTGGAGAATAATAGTTTTTCTCGTATAAATAAACAAAATATTTAATTATATGTTTATAACTTTCTTATCGTAACCCCATTTCCTTATAGTTTAAAAAAAAGCAAAATCTCAAAGTTTTTTTTCTGTAAAATAGTTAACTTTATATTTCCAATGCATGCTTTGTATATGTATATTTTTAATTTTTATTATTTTAATAATTGCTTCCAAGAAATACCCCAAAACTTTATATTGCAAAATTATTTCAACATCGAATATTTACATGAATTTAAAGATAATGTGTATTGCAAGAAAAACTGGATTCCCTTGAATGACTTAAGTCGTTCGGCTTCGTCAGAACCTCATGACTAATTTTTAGCATATAAAAACTTTCGTTTTTTTTAATCGAGAACATACTTATTATTAGGTATTTATTAATTATTTAGGTATTTTTTAATTAGTTAATATATTATTGTTATTAACATATAAAATGCTCTTAAATTTCTTTGTTACCTAGATAATAATACTAGTAGTTTTTGGAACGGTATACCTCGCGACCGAAAAAAAACATATGGCGGTTATAATGACTTCCACATTTTAAGAAAATTGAACAACGCGTTTAGTCGTAAATGCGTGACAAACAAACAACTTACACAAAAACAGACGAAATGCTGAAAGATCGAGTTAACGCAGGGACCTCGCTAGATCTCGGTCAACTACTCGTTAAAATAAATTATTATGCTGACTCAGATTATATAGATGCGATGATACATGGATGATTACCAATTATCCTGGTCAGGCTTTTGATTGTAACGTTATAATAAAAAAAAGAACAAAAACATCGTTAGATGTTGCTATCAATTAAATATTTTTTCACATAATACAACTGGGAATAGTCATATTGCATCCAAAGTAGGTACCTGATTCCCATATTCTCAAAGAAGTACAAATTTGTTATAATTTGAATATATAACTATAATTTTAATTATAATTTATATAAATTATAATTTGAATATATAAATTAGCTTTTAACTCTTCAAATTCCAGATAAATCCATTTAACACACTTATGCACTAAGGTATTGGTATATGGTTTAAGCTTGACTTAAGTACGCAATACAAAATAACTATCCGCCACCCAAAAACGACACAAACATTTAGGTGAGGCTCAAGCCTCAAATTCCAAAAAAATACTAAATATATTTTGCTTCATAAAACTATGATATACATACTGAAATTTCAAAACAATAAAAAAACAGAACATATGCTTTTTTTAGATGTTTATATACCCTTTATTATCTTTCTACACACTTTTCGTCTGAAACAATCGTCATTTACTCAAAATATTTTTTTTTACATTTTGGTCACGTTTAAAATGCTAAGGCTTTGTAACTAATTAATTTAAAACTAAAATTTTAATATGGTTTGAAGCTCTAATAGTTATGTTCTAAACGTGTGAATAGCTCTTTTAAAATATTTTTTTACGAATTATCAAACAAAAAAATGTGAATATTTTTTAGGTTTTGAACTTAAAAAAGTTTTCGAAAACTATTAGAACCCAAATCTGCAAAAGTCTACCATGCGTCTATAGTACATACTTTGACTTTTTTTAATCAAGCAATAAATTTAAAACATTAAAAATTGAAGGAGGGGTAGAGTATTTAAAAAAAAGAGTCTATTTAACTTTAAAAATGCAAATATTACAAAAATAATTTTTTTTTAAATGTATTTTTGATTATTGTTCAGAAAAAGATGTTCTAATAATATACAAAAAATTGTATTTCTGAATGCATTAATAAACAAAGTAGGATTTGGGTCTTGGGTCTCCCTTAAATACTATGAAATATTATGTATTGTTTTGCACCATGTTACTTGTTATTTTCTCTAAAAACATATATTGATTTAAAAAGTTATAAAATAAATATTTTTTATATTATATATTTGAAATCGTTTTATTTAAAGTATATAACACAGCGAAAAGAGCATTTTAAGACCTTTAAATTTACAAACCAAATCGAAAATTGAACATATTTCAAACGCATTCCAATATAAATATCAGTATAAACTACATCATTAAGTTTCGAAATGTATTAGTATTGATGTATTTATCATTGAAATATTTACAATACTATTGCTTTCCGTAAGGAATAGTTAGTTCATTTTCGGTAATTTAAAATAAAGTGTTTTATGTCGGAATATAAACACAATTGAACGGGTAATATTAAAATGGACAATATTCCAATTGGATTTCCGTGGTATTTTTTCCTCTTTAATCTAACACATTCATATAAATACGTGAATACATTATTTGACATAATAAAGCATTAATTTATGTTTAGTTAGTTATCCTTAAACCAATATTTTTATTTATCGTTTTAATATAATTTGCATAATTTTATAATACTAGTTTAAAGAGTTATTGTATAGTACATAGCAATCATTTGGGTTTAATTAAATTTCTTATATATTTAAAATCTTATTTACAAAAATATATGTTTTATTACTTTAAAAAACCAATTTTTTAAATTTTTGATTTGGTATATGCAGGAGATATTTAAAGTATGCATTAATATCTATTACATAATTGGAAAGCAACACTACATTTACGAAATTAGTCTAAAGTCCAGCCGCCAGATGGCGTATTGCTTTAGCCTTGAAATTATGTACGTTGTCATCAAAATTAAAAGTACAAATATATAGATTAACATGTATACATGCATATTAAAAACAATTTGAAAATTTATATATGTTCTTAATATGCATAATTTATTAAAAAGCATAATTTTAAGAGTGAATAATTTTTATACTGAATTTGTCTAAAATAGTAACAAATAAATGATCAAAATGAAAATGAGCCCTCATAACAATTCAGATTATTTTCTTCCTAATAAATGTTTAATATTTACATATAAACTAATTAAAAATCATTTTGCTAATTAATGGTTATAAATTAGTCAAAATATTACGCGAGTTAAAAAACTGAAACTTCCATTCTTCATATTTTGCTTTATTTTCTTAAATATTGACTTTATGCAAAGCTGAAATATTCATTTTTATATTAATGTGTTCATTGTAAAATGTCTGACTTGAAACTCATATTCTTTTGAAAGAAAAACAAGATTTACATTGAATTTTCTACCATTAATAACAATGAAATATAAGACACTCCTCGGATTACATGTATAAATAAAAACCATTTTAATTAATAAAGCTGTATTGGATTTTAATTTAGATAAAACACAAAGTAATATGATCAAATTATAGGTACACAACTTCAGTAGAAGGGAAATGTACGACAAAAAAAATCGAAATACGATACAAATATTTATTTAGACTTAAATATTTTGTTTCTCTTGTATTTTTATTTAATTTAGGAAAATTTATTTTAATATTTAAACGCAAATAGTTAGTTGCAAAATAAACAAAATAACAAAACCACGTACATGGCAAATAAAATGCAATTTAAAAAAAGTTAAAATATAATAGTTTTGTATTTTAATACTACACATTTTTTAATTAAATATTTATAGTGGTTTTGAAACCGCGACGTTATTAATTTTTTTTAATAGCTAAAATTCGTTTTTATACATCATATTAAATAAAAAAAAGTATATTTACAAATTGTCAGATTTTAATCTTAAAACATTTCGAAAGCGTAAGAACAATTTACTTGTTAACAACGTTCATTCATTGTAAATTATTGTATTTTCAGGATATAACTAGCAACATATTTTTCATATTTTATATTAATATAACCATACCAATCAATAAGCTTCAGATTTCGACTGAAATACATTTCTGAATACATTAATGTGAATTTAGTAAATTTATTTTAGCTCTCTTTGCGGAAAGGAAAGGAAAAAATATATAAATAATGTCCCTGAAAAAGAATTTTGTCATTAATTCCAGCATTAATATTTTATATATACTAAGTTTTGACCCCTTTTCTTTTAATACATCGCTTGTTAAGATTCGTCGCATGCAAGGTACTTAAAAAGGATCTGTAATATAAAATAATTTAGATAATGAATATTTTTAATTACTTGATATTTGTATTATATATATTTCTAATTCATCTCCCCTACCATCTTTAGATTTGAGAAATGTTTTCATTAATTTGTATTTTTTTTAAATTTAAAGTTTATATGCATTGCTTTGAAGACAACTATAAACGCCGAAACTGCATGCAAGGTTAAATAATCACTAAAGTTATATTTAATATACAAATAAATTATGAGATAGATAATTTTTAAATTAAGAGGGTATGTGAGACAATTCACTTTTTTCTTTAATTTTGCAGATCTTATTAGTTTTTTTCTACACATGTGAACAAAGCATAACATAATCACATGTCACAAACATTTAATATATATATATATATATATATATATATATATATATATATATATATATATATATATATATATATATATATATATATATATATATATATATATATATATATATATATATATATATATATATATATATATATATATATATATATATATATATATATATATATATATATATATATATATATATATATATATATATATATATATATATATATATATATATATATATATATAATATATATATATATATATATATATATTTAAAAAAAAAATTAAAAAATACCTTTCTTATATTTAAATATATGTCACAAAAATAATTTCTAAAAAACTGCTATTACAGAATTTTGTTATTTGCAAAGTATTGTTTTTTTTAAATTGAAAGCAAAAACACTAATTTCACTGGTAAAACTATTTTATAAATACATTACAAAAAACTATCTTCTATATATTACTAATACATACAAACAAATTAAATTAATATGTTTAAAAATACACTGTAGCAAGTTTGGAAGTTTCTTCAAATATTCATGAACTTATATAATTTAAACTTGATGAAACATGAAAAAGTCATCGCTATGAAAAGTTAGTTTCAAGTTGCGTATTCATGCAATGCTGTACCAAAGTCTAATATTGATTCAAAAAAATAATTAGTTGTACTTAACACAGAAATACAAGTTTTGTGTCGTTAGATTCAAAATAAAATTAACTATTTTTGAAATCAATAAAATATGTTTTCATATTTTTTATTATTATGTGTATCATACCCCCTTAACGTTAATATATTAAAAATCTACTTTTTCAATATGCTTTACTTATATATTTATTAAATTACTATTTCTGAATATATTAATAAGATTCACCTTTCAAAAATCTTCAATTTTCCATGGGCTATTTATTTCAAAATAATATTATTATCTCTATCAAGAGCGCAATTTACGATCAAATAATAAAAAAAATTCCAAAATTTTATAAATTAACTTATCTCGGACAATAATTAGCTTTGCCCAATATCAAATCTTTTTTTATCCTTTGTTCAATCAGATTTTCATCTACAACGTCGTAAGAGAACATTTTCAATTTAATGAAATTTCAGATTGGGCATGAGATAACAGAATTACATTTCCACCAGCTAATTACATAACGTCTCCCTGGAGGATACCTCTCCCCTACCTTCCCCCATAAGAACTCGAAATGGGGAATTTTATTCCTTCTTTTTTCCCTTTACTTTCCACGGTTTGAAGAGCAAAAATCTATGCCTCGGAATTACAGGGTAAGTAGTCAGTATGCCTTTTGATCCGATGTCACTTTTATAGGATTAAGACGTTTTTTTCCCGTCTCTTTAGTGACGGTGTTCAACTCAAATTACAGTCTAGGCCGTGGTTCGTTCTTTTTTCCCCCATTCTTTTCCGATTCGAAGAGGGATTTTTTCCCCCGAGTTGGAATATTTGATCAAGGGTTGGAATGTCTAGTTTGAAATTGAGTTTTGTATGAGGAAGCGCTACTTCAGTGAGCAGGGATTGTGAGTTTTAAGCTTTGATATGTGCTGGTTGTCACGTTAATCAACTTGAAAATGTGTTCCGCTCCTTTTGAAGATAAAAGTGGAACTTTTGCAAGGATAATTTTTCTGATAAAGGAATTGTATGGAATAAAAATAAATTATTCACATCAAGCAAATTCATGAATTTCATTTAAATTATAAAAAAAACAATTTATTTAAAATTAATATCTGTATGTACTTACTTTATATCTAATTTGGTTATTATAAATAAAAATAAATTTTTTAAAAATACAATTAAGAAATAATTAACTAATCAGTTTTTAATGTCAAAATATTAATAATTTAACATATAATATAAATATTCAGTTGGTAAACAATATTTTTAAACTAAAATATATATTGCAAAATGTATACATATATTTTTTAAATAAATATGTTTTGGATGCGTGAAGAAAGATGCTTTATCCTTCTAGATGTAAAGTATGTAATGCAATTTTTGTATTTTTAAACTTATTTTAAACAATGCTAAGAAAAATTGTTAGATACACACTATTTAATTAAAAAACATTTCATGTTATAGTTATTTCTCAAAACAAATATCTCAAAACGTTACAGATGTAGCTTAAATTAAAGATACACAATTATACAAGTAATTAATAATGTAAATTATTTTACATTTTACAATAAAAAAAGTAATATACGAGGTGTGGCTAGAAAAAAACCGAACTGATGCTATAAAAAAATTTTATTTTCCATTATTTACAATTTGATGTTATCTCCTTCAATGTACTCTCCTCCTCGGTCTACACACCGCTCCATACGAATTTTCCACTGTTCATAGCAATGCTGCAGATCATTTTACAGGCAAGTCCATACTACATTACTTCCGTCGCTTTTTCTTTTACTGCTTCAACACTCTCAAATCTAGTTCCTTTCAAAGCTGACTTGACTTTAGGGAAAAGAAAAAAATCACAGGGGGCCAAATCAGGTGAGTAGGGTGGATGGTCTAAGATGGGAATGTTGTGATTGGCTAAAAACGTCTTCACTAACAACGCAACGCTTTGTGCATGTTGAAACTTTCATGAAGAATCTGCCTAACACTTTCCTTGTCAATTCCTGTCAACTCAGACATTGCTCTGATTGTTAAACGGCGATCTTCTCGAACAAGTTTACCGATTTTTTCAATGTTTGCATCAGTTTTTGCTGACAATGGTCTGCCAGTGCGAGCGTCATCACTTGTGTCTTCGCGGCCATCTTTAAATCGTTTAAACCACTCAAACACTTGTGTTCGCGATAAACAATCATCGCCGTACACTTGTTGCAACATTACAAACGTTTCACTTGCAGATTTTCCAAGTTTGAAAAGAAATTTGATGTTAACACGCTGTTCTTTCTGTACACTCAACATTTTTCCGACGCACAGACAAAACGTCAACTACTTAGAACAGACGCCACGGGCAGACTGAGTGCAGGAGGCAGATAAAACTCGAGCAGTAGGCGGAGCAAGAGTCACGTGACAGGCCAGGCGACTTTCAGCCTTATTGCATTCGTTTTATTGTTTCACCTGTGCTAGTTCGGTTTTTTTCTAGCCACACCTCGTATACATATAATTTAATGAAGTATATATATATATATATATATATATATATATTTGCAAGCAAAATATACCCGGAAATAGTACTATAACAATCAAATTATTAATTGTTGTAAAAGAATTCAAAATCGTTAATGGAAATCAAGTCATTTTTCAGATATGCTGTTTTTACAAAAGTCTATTATCTATATATTTACAATTCAAATTATCTTACTTACTTAATGCATAATTATTATTTAATATCTATCTTAATATCACATTTTTATGAATGTGTATTTTCTTAAAATGGCACTAAAATGGCAAATCGCAACTTTAAATTTTTAATTATCTTATATTTATGACAAAACTAAACACGCATTCAGATAAAGGAATTTTGTACACTTGACTCCTACCCTTCCACAATCCGATGCGAATAAAATAAATTCCAACTCTAGCATTCTGAATTTGCACATTTTTCCGTAATTCGATTATCACACGTTGCGTCCCAACCCATGAATCGCTGATGAAATTCGCTTCAAGCAATGCGGCATCTCTTTTCATATAAAACTCGGATGAAGAAAAACCGGCATCGATATCAATAACGTGTAAGGCACTTTAACGCAGAACTTCATTTGACTCTGCAGTACTTCTTATCTACTTTATTTCCGAAATTTTCCGACACATTGGCTTTGGCCAGAAGCGCCTAGGGTTGTACTTTAGTGGGTAAATGGTATTAAAGGCTTGGGAGGAAAACAAGTTATGCATATTAAGTTTTACGTTTGAATAATCAGGTTTTGAAGAGTATTAGGTGTACGAAATGAAAGAGCTCTCTGTTTGCCTTTGGCAGTAGCTGTAGTGGATTTTTGAAAAGGTAATACTCTAAATAAATTCTATTGTTTTAAAGAAGTTATAGGATTATGGGGAATCATGCCACTCTTCAAAGTAAATAGCCGCTATTGTTCTTTAAGTTAAAATGATAAAATATAAGTAAACGATTTCTTTCGCACCATAATACATGAAAACATATATAGGAATTATATATTTAAAAAATATATGGACGTTTTCTTTAACTAAAATTTTCTTTATAAAAAGCTGTATTTAATGTAACTGTAATAATTGTTTTTAAATATTTTTTTTAAAAGTTTTACCTTTCAAAATATTTAAACTTGGCATAAATTATTTGTTAAAACAACTGGTGTTACATTTATAATATTCAAAATAAGTTTCTTTAGAAAAACGTAATTGCAACAAATATATACTAGTTTAAAGCTTTACCAAAATCTGTTTGTAATTCGACAAATATTTGTTTTTTTTTATTTTTAGAAAATACGAATTTTATACGCAATAATAGTAATAGTTAATTAGAATACTTCAAATAATGTGGAAAACCATCTTTTGAACAATTATTTTAAGTTTGTCAAATCGATTTGATATATGGCTTAAATAGAAGCTGATGTTAGCAATATTAAATCATACTGCTCATCTTTGAGAAAGCCCGGTTACTTCAATTTGAGTACGTCATCTCTCATTTACGATGCAATTGTTTTCAAAGAAAAACAAATAGGTTCATGTAATAATTTTTAAATAAAAAAATTGCATTGTATTGAATGCCTGTCTTTCTGTTTTATACTATAAATTTATTTTATTTAAAGTAATTATAATCGATAAAGGTACGAGAAAGGTGAGAAAGTAACTTAAATTTGAGTTCGACATCACTCATTTACGATGCATTTGTACTGAAAGAAAAACGGGCAGGTTCCTGTACTTGTTTTAAGTACCATTTTTAACAGTGCCTCTTTATAACAAGTGACATGTAATTTTTTTTGTTAACTTAAATGTCTATAAATAATAAATATTTGATTTACAGCTACAGTTCCTCCCATAACATCAGCGATCGACAACGACAGAGAACTTTTTCAACAGCTGAAAATAATTATACCGATTGCATGCACTGCAGTTGTATTGGTGCTAATAATCACTGTAGCTTGTGTTGTGCTCATCAGAAGACGGAATACTAGTCCAGAAGGTAAGGAATTGTTTAACAATGCCTTACATAGTTACCATTAACTTAAGTTATTTCGATTTTGTAATCAGAGACATCAGAATCATCTGCTACATTTAATATTAGAAAATATTATTTATCATTGTAAACAATATGCATGCCCCAATTCAAAGGGAGAGGTCAAAATGCAGATTATATTTAATTATTCGTATGAGTATCACCCATTTTTTTAGTATAAATTTTTTTTCAAATGCTTATTACACATTAACATCTGATTACATCAGAAAAGTATTTAAAAATAACAGTAACTTTTAATGTGTTAAACTAGTAAATTTAATTTTTATATTTAATGAGAAACTAATACAAATAACATTAAATTAAATATATGACATTTTAATTTTTAGGACCTCTAAGAAGACAGTGTTCTAAATTTCATTACATAAATTAGGAATTATATTCAATGAAAATATATAAAAATAAATTATATAAAATAATTTATTGACATTAAATTTAAAGAAATTTAAGGAATACGGTTAAATTTAAATATTTTTATGAAATTTAATAGTAAGAATTATATTCAAGAAAATATATTAAAATAAATTATATAACATAATTTATTGACATTAAATTTAAAGAAATTTAAGGAATACGGTTAAATTTAAATATTTTTAAGAAATTTAATAGTAAGAATTATATTCAAGAAAATTATTATAATTGCATTAAGAAAAGTATATAAATCATTTGCAGAGAAAATATGAAGAATTATATTTAAAAAGTATATGAATTATATTAAGAGGAATATGAGTGATTGTATTAAAAAAGTATAAGAATTATATTCAGAGAAAATTGAGGAATTGTATTAAAAAATATATCAGTTATATTCAGAGAAAATACGAGGATTATTATTTAAAAATGTGTAGGAATTATAATCAGAGAAAATACAAGGACTTGTATTTAAAAATACAGAAATTATATAAACAAATTACAAAAATTATATAAACAAATTACAAAAATTATATAAACAAATTACAAAAACTATATAAACAAATTACAAAAATTATATAAACAAATTACAAAAATTATATAAACAAATTACAAAAATTGTATAAACAAATTACAAAAATTATATAAACAAATTACAAAAATTATATAAACAAATTACAAAAATTATATAAACAAATTACAAAAATTATATAAACAAATTACAAAAATTATATAAACAAATTACAAAAATTATATAAACAAATTAAAAAAATTATATAAACAAATTACAAAAATTATATAAAACAATTACGAAAACTATATAAACAAATTACAAAAATTATATAAACAATTACATACACACAATTACATATCCACAAATTACAAAAATTATATAAACAAATTACAAAAATTATATAAACAAATTACAAAAATTATATAAACAAATTACAAAAATTATATAAACAAATTACAAAAATTATATAAACAAATTACAAAAATTATATAAACAAATTACAAAAATTATATTAAAAAATACAGAAATTACATAAATAAATTACAAGAATTATATTAAAAAATACACGAATTACATTAGAAAATACAGAAATTATATAAAAATTTACAAGAATTATATTAAAAAAATACGCGAATTATATTAAAAAAACTATATAAAAAACTTACACAAATTATATTCAACAATATTAGATTCATATTTAAAAATATTTTTTTTATTTAAGTATGACTTTCTAAACTTTCTACATTCCGCAAAATGTGTTTTTAATATAATTCCTTGAAAATTAAGTTTTTCATAAAAATATATCATTCTTAAACTCATTTTACAACTAACACATCACCTATACCACACCATATAAAACCAGTCCACTGATAAATTATTAAAAGAAATCAATCGCTAATTAATTTCCCAATTCCTAACACCAAGACCCATTTCAATTCCAGAGCCTCAACAAGAACGAGAAATATCCAAGCCTGTCGACACCGTCCCCATGACGGTATGGGAGAAGAGCGGCCGCGGGGACACACGACTGTCCCACAGCCGCGAGCAGCTGTACTTCCCCGCGCCCTACGCGACGTCGCGCATCTCCATGTACTCTGCCGACGGCGATCCGGAAGCGGGCCAGCACCTACGCCAGCAGCCGGGCCACAACACGTGGAGGCCGGAAGAGCGGGAACACACGTATGACGTTCCCTTCATGCACAGACAGGTGACACGCATCTAGGCCTATGGGGTCTGGTGTCACTAGCCCAGAATTCAAAATTAAAAAAAATATTTAAAGATCCTCGAGATTTTAAATATAGAGAACCTTCTCGGTATGGACAGTCTCTTCCATTAAGCTGCCTAACAGCTATATCAGACTATATATGGCAGGTGTTAATGGCAAGCGCGGATCCAGGTGGGGGGTAAAGGGGAAATTACCCCCCCCCCCTAACATCTAAGATTATATTTTCAAAAGTCACCTTAGGCAATGAAAAATTTCAAACTAAGGGGGTCAAATTTGATGTTCATGATAATAATATACTGTATTACCCCCCTAACAATAATCTCTGGATCCGTCCTTGGTTAATAGCCGAATGACCGATGAATCGGTATGGCCTTAAAACCAAGTTAAAGCCCATATTAAAGAGTAACTGTAATACCGTTTTGAATTGCTTTCAAGTGGTTCAACATTTATAAAAAAGTTTAGGTGTAAATTTTAGTAGTGTTAATTTTAGGGTAACTGTTTTTTAAATTTGTTATACGCGAGAGTATATAACGTTAAGTTCCTGAATCTACATGTTTTAATACAAAATCGTTATGGATTCAATATACACAAATGTACTAAGATGTTAGACCGAAACTCATAGAGTCTAGAGCTTTGAACAATATACCTCATAAACAACCACCTTTTGAGGTTTGAACCCTATGATAACAAGGCTGTTTGATGATTTAGTTAGGAAATATATTCAACACTAAAAAATTGACATTAGGTGCACCTGGTTGTTGTTATTTGTTAACCCAAGTTCAAAACAGCCTTCGGAATGGCCGTTTACTTGCACGTGACATTTCATTGCCTTGCATAGAAGATAAAGTAAGTTGTTTTGGTTGATGACCAATTCTGGAACACAGGGGACATCTCCATATTTAAAATTAAACTAGATCAAATATGAGGACTTTTATTAGTGTTATACTCTATCTCAAAGTGATATTTTTGTGAGATGTTGCTCATCCAAAATGGCGGAACTCGTGCCTTCTCTCATTCCAGAATATCATCGTTGACGAAACGGCTGTCGGATCGGAAAGACGTGAAATTGGATACCAGATAGGGAGACATTTGTATTTAAACCCAGGTATGTGAACCAAAGCAATTAGTCCAAGTATTTTCTACAAACAAAAAATATATTACGTAAATAATACTATAAATAATATTTTCTGAAAAATTATATTTTGTTCTTTTTATAAGGAGAGAATGAGAATTTTAATAAACAAAGAATGGGTTTCAAATGTTAAATTTGAATTAAAACGCCTAATAATGTAATTGTTTGCTAAAATGTATTCCACTAAACAAAGTAAATTTAAAAAAAAGTTAGATTAAAACATAAACATAACATAAGTTTAAGTTAAGAGAAATTTAATATTTAATTTTTAAAAAAACTTTTATCCCAAAAACCATTTCTACCCTTACTTGTGTAATGCTCACTTATAAATAGGTAAGAGTCAAAATGAACGTATTATAATTTATTGGATATTGATTGATACGAGATGGCAAACACATTGGCTGGCTGAACCTTGGTAATTAAGAAACACTCACGCAACCGGCTTCCACTCTGCGGATACGACTTCTGTTACAATCCCCGGGAGGGTGACGGTCTAGTGTTATATAAATCAGTAACGCACGCGCAGTGCACGCCACTGACTGTGTGCCTCTTCTGACATTGAAAACCCAAGAAACGGACGGAACTCTGGCAAACTAAATAACGCTACCTGCCAACCACGCCTCGGGATGAACATAAGGCGATCGCTATGTATGCAGATCCGTCACAATCTATACATTACATTTTATTCTTATTTACAATTCTATTATGACATGTGTTCTGAACACAAACTGTATAACGTCATTAGCCATTTTGAAAAATCAAATTTTCTATTATTTATTTCCTTCTAGTTTTTAAATAAATAAAATACGTACATCAAACTGCCACAAGTTTTTTTTTTGTTTTTTTGTATAATCAAACAGATCGAATGTTGGACTTACATTAAATCATCCACATACGTAAATTTTTTGCTAAACATTACTCCACTAAACGAAGTATTTCTTTAAAAGGACGATTGCAAAACATAATTTTAACAATGTGTAATTTAATATTTAATTTTAAAAAAAAACTTTTTTACCCCATAACCCATTTATCCCCTTACCCTATAGTATATTTTTTTATTCTCCTCCACAATTCTATTATAAAAGTTGTTCTAAATACAAACTGTATAACGTCACTAGACATCTTGAAAAATCGAAGTATCTATTATTCATTTCCTTCTTGTTTTTTAAATAAACAAAATCCGTGCATCAAACTATCAAAAGATTTTTTTTTTTTGTATAATCAAACAAATTATTTCATTATACAAATTTTTGTATTATCAAGTGCATTAAATTATCCACATATGTATTATTTTTGCTAAACATTACTCCACTAAACGAAGCATTTTTAAAAAAAAAACAAAGAATGATATCAAAATAAAAATTTAAAAATGTGTAATTTAATATTTAATTTTAAAAAAAAGTTTTACACCATATTCACATTTGTCCCCTTACCCTATAGTATTAAATGTTATTCTCCCATGCAATTCTTCTATTATAAAATGTGTAGGATGCTTATCCTAATTCCAGCCGTCGTAGAGCTTCCACCAGATGGAACCTTGCAGACCCACGACTTGGCTCTTATCCGTGAAATCGCAGAGGCCAAAGTCCAGTCCTACCTCTACTCCAAACCCCCGAGAAGGTCAAGTTGCAACAGGTCAGCGAAACATCGCCACCGGTCAAGGAGAATCAGAAGAAATGTAATAAGGTACGTTCTTATATCCTGGATTAATTATTTTTAAACTTCTAACGCCCATTTGTTGTGTCACACGATGTTTCGACAGGTATGCTCTGTCAGGGATTTCCTTTCCTCCCTCATAGCAAAAATTTTATTTTTTTACAAAATTAATATCAAACAAGAAATCATAAAAAAGTTTTCTAAATTTAAAGACATGACAGAACGCAATGGTTGAAAAGTATTAATAAAACATTTCAATTACATCAATGGTTGAAAAGTATCGTACCGTTGAAATTTTAAAAACGTGGTAGAATATATGATACGTTTCAATCAAATTAATAATTTAAATTTATCGTAACGTTCAAATTTTATAAACTTTGTAGAATAGAATGAATGATAAGTTTCAATCAAATCAATATTTTAAGTATATCATAATGTTTCGAATTTTAAACCATAGTAGGATGAATGGTTCGTCTAAATCAAAACAATAAACGTATCGTAATGTACCAATTTTATACACTTTTTTAAAATGATACGTTTCAATCAAATAAATAATTGAAGTGTATCGTACCGTTTCGATTTTAAAACCGTGGTAGAATGATTGATACGTTTCAATCGAATCAATAACTGAAACGTATAGTAATATTTCACTTTTATAAACACTATATAATAGAATGAATGATACTTTTTAATAAAATCAATAATTGAAATGCATCATAACGTTTGGATTTTAAAACCGTGGTATAAGGATAGATACGTTTCAATCAAATCAATAACTAAAACGTATCTAATCGTTCCAATTTTATAAACATTGTAAATTAGAATTAATGATACATTTTAATCAAACCTATGATTGAAGTGCATCGTAACGTTTCGATTTTAAAACCGTGGTAGAATGATTGATACGTTTCAATCGAATCAATAACTGAAACGTATAGTAATATTTCACTTTTATAAACACTATATAATAGAATGAATGATACTTTTTAATAAAATCAATAATTGAAATGCATCATAACGTTTGGATTTTAAAACCGTGGTATAAGGATAGATACGTTTCAATCAAATCAATAACTAAAACGTATCTAATCGTTCCAATTTTATAAACATTGTAAATTAGAATTAATGATACATTTTAATCAAACCTATGATTGAAGTGCATCGTAACGTTTCGATTTTAAAACCGTGGTAGAATGATTGATACGTTTCAATCGAATCAATAACTGAAACGTATAGTAATATTTCACTTTTATAAACACTATATAATAGAATGAATGATACTTTTTAATAAAATCAATAATTGAAATGCATCATAACGTTTGGATTTTAAAACCGTGGTATAAGGATAGATACGTTTCAATCAAATCAATAACTAAAACGTATCTAATCGTTCCAATTTTATAAACATTGTAAATTAGAATTAATGATACATTTTAATCAAACCTATGATTGAAGTGCATCGTAACGTTTCGATTTTAAAACCATGATAGAATGAATGATAAGTTTCAATCAAATCAATGATTGAAACGTTAAGAAGTGTTAGATCTGACAAATCGTGCTGGGTCTATAACGTGTAGTTGATCGTTAATATCTATTATGAGAAAATTCTAAATAAATAAACTAATTAAACAAAGAAATGACAAGTGAAAATATCATTAAACAATACCTTCTATTGATAAATAAAATTTAAAATACGAATGCATACATTCAGACCACTTGTATTATTTGAATCAAAATATCGACGTAAACCACACCTTATGTCAAACACAGCAAATTGATTTAGATAATTTTATCTTATCTATTTACCTTCATATGTCATTTGGAAACTATATTAAAATATATTTAAAATATAAGTAGTTTGATTTTCAATAAATTCAATAGAAATGAATTGCAACGATTATATTATTTTCTGAAAAGAACAATGGACAATTATTAACAATTACATTTAAAAATTAAATAAGCAATTGCTTTTCCTTAGACTGTAAGCCTAATTTATACTTATTGCTAATTAATATATATATAATTCCAGCAATTCACTGTAACTGTTTTTTAAATGCCGTTTTATAGTATCCTTCATCAAACGATAAGCATGTTTCAAATTAATGCACATTATCTTGAATTTGAATTATTGCTATACTATTCTACCTAATAGTATAAAATATTGTTGATGTACAATTTGAACATTCAACTGCAGTTAGAGCTTACATTTGCATTTTTCCAGAAACCCAATATTCTTACGTTGCACTTATTTTAAAAGCATCACAAGTTTGAAAGCGGGCTAGTTTATACAGAAATCATAACCAAATTGCTTTTCAAATGTGCTGAAGAATCCATTAAATGGTGTGAGTGAAATAGTGTATACATTGACACTTTTCGTATTTCCTGGTTTTCGGATAAATCTAAATCGAAAAACGTTTACGCAAATGAGGGTCTGAATATATGATGATTAGCAAAAGTAGAGACGAAGCATTTATTATGAGTAACAAAGGAATGCGTTTTTTAGATTAGAATTATGTTGAGTTTGCTTTCAATATACCGTAATAATTTAGTCTAGTAATCAACATAAAAAAATAAGTACTGTCAACGATATCTGAAAGAGAAATTAGGTGTTTCAATATTTGTTTATTCACATTTATTCTTTAATATTCATGACACATTTTCCTTCAATCGTTCAAAAGAAGATATTATTTATGCAATGAACCAAATTATTAATTGTGTGTATAATGTTTTCATTAATTTTTTAGAAATGAAAATTATAGATAAAATAAAGTATTTTGAAAGTACTTTAGTTTACGTTTAAAATCTTAAACAAAAATTATTGCAGAACACAGTTAACATTACAATTTAATCACAAAAGATGCACAAATAATTTGTCGTTTAATGTACTAAATTTGTGGTTAGTTGGATTTAATAATAATAATTATCCATAAACATAATAATTATCCAAGTGGATTTAATATTAATAATTATCCTTTGGCATAATATTAATAAATGTGGATTTAATATTAATAATTATCCATGTGAATTTAATATTAATTATTATCCATGTGTATTTAATATTAATAATTATCCATGTTGATTTATTATTAATAATAATCCATGCTCATAATAATTATCCATGCGGATTTAATATTAATAATTATCCATGTACATAATAATTATCCATGTACATAATAATTATCCATGTACATACAAATATTCCATGGGGATTTAATATTAATAATTATCCATGTACATAATAATTATCCATGTGGATTTAATATTAATATTTATCCATGTGCATAATAATTATCCATGTGGATTTAAGCGGATCGCTAATTATTCGGATTTGGATCGCTTTGAGAAAAAGAAATCGACAAAATCCACAATTTAAAAGTTTCTTATTTTTATCGGTGAATGATATTATTTTTAAGTCTTTAAATTTCATTACATACTAAATCAAAAGTGTTGTTTTTATTAATAAATAGCTTTTTTTTTCGGGAATTATTCAATTATCCGGTTGGAATCTGGTTCCAATCGACCCAGATATTTGGAATTACACTGTACATCTATAATTTTATTTGTATTTGTAACTACGAAGAAAATTATTTAAACGTATCTTCAAACATTTCAAAGTAAGTTTAGTATAAAAAATACATATCACGCACTTATATTGTTTGTGTTAGGTAACATAATTTTCTTTAACGTTATGATTGTACCTCTATTTCATAGTATTGTAAAACCGATATTTAAACATTACAAAATATTTTTATCATAAAAAAATTGTACTATATTTAATTCATAAAAACAATACAAGTACCAAATCCATCTTTCAATATAAATATCAAGTATATATATATGCAAATATATTTTCGTATTTATTAGATTATTATATCTAGACAAGATACTACTATTAGTATAGTCCATAAAATTAAAAAAAAAATTATAAATAACACAAAGTATCCGAAATAACTGAATTCAAAGGTATTTTTATTACTTAAGAAATAATGTGGTGATATTAAAAATAAATTTAATACCGTTTCTTTATCAAGTATTTTTAAATTAAAAGTATATTTTCTTTAGCGGACTTTTAGTAATTAATTTAATTATTATTTTTAGCGAATAAAAGTATAAATCAATCCCCTTGAAAAATCAGTTTTATAAGAAAATTCAAATAATTAGAACATTAGTTCCACTAATTAAATCAGAATAATGAACTCGATAACGTGACTTGAAAATAAATAATTGAAGTTCTTGTAAAGATAAGAACTCAGTTTTATTCCCATTATAAGTTAAAAATCTTTTTAATTATGTATAATACATATAAAAATGAATGGGATCTAATGTTTTAAAAATGTAAGATGTAATTTAACATTTTCATTAAAATTCTGTTGTGGCTCCTTCAGGTTTCCGAGTAATAATACCTCTTAGTCCAAGGCTACATTTAATAACCGTTTTTTTAAGAGTTAATTTTTTAATGAATCTTTTCCTTCTATTATTTCCCTAAAATAAAAATTGGAATTCTAAATTTCTTTAGGATAAATTACTTATTTTATAATTTTGTAATTTATTGAGAAGTAAAGTCACTTGAAACAAAAGCAGTCGTTTTGAATCATGTCATACTTTTAAATATTAATATATATTTCAATGTTCGACATTATATTTAGTTATAAAGAGTTATAATCAATGATACGTCTTAATTTTAGTATTATAAGATAATTGTAATTTTATTATAGCAGTGATAATTAAAATAAATTACTTTACAACAACCATACCCATATATATTAACACACATGTCCACATCCCTATATCCATATGTAAATATATATTCGCCGATATCTATATACACATATACCATATACCCATATCCATATATTCATATATATATATATACCTTTATCCGAATACCCATATTCATATACTGATATATATATACCGATATCCGAATACCCATATATATATACTCATATCTATATACCTATATCCGAATACCCATTAAAATATGCTCATATCTATATACCTATATCCGAATACCAATACCCATATGCACATATCCTTGTATAATATATATATATGTCCAGATTCATATACCCATATATATATACCCATATATATATATATATATATATATATATATATATATATATATATATATATATATATATATATATATATATATATATATATATATATATATATATATATATATATATATATATATATATACGAATATCCATACGCCCATATACATACGCTCATATTCATATGGCATGCACAAATATGCATATCTCTGTCACACTGACGGATAAGCAGAATTTCGAATATGTAGGTTTGTTTTCACTGCAGGACGGTTTGATTTATATTTCCAACACATTTATTTTTTTACCAAATTTTTTTATTATTATTATATCATTAGAGAAGGTTTTCAAAAGTGTTCATAATGCTTTAAATTTAAAAATTGTTTCAAAAAAGAAAGAATACCCATATCTACATACCCTGCCCACATCCATATACCCATAATCATATACCCATAGCCATGTACCCATCTACATAAAACCGTATTCATATATCCATATACCTATATTCATGTAACCGTATCCATATACCCATATTCATATAACCGTATCCATATATCCATATACTCATGCCCATGTATTCATATACGTGTATCCATACCCATATACCCAAACCCACATTCTCATATTCAAGCACAGGCATATCATAAACATACACATTAAATACATAATACGTTCAAAAATTATATATCTAGTAAAAAAGTAACATTCCTAATAGGAACAGTGACGCATTGCATGTTCAAATATCCCTCCTTTTAAAAAAAACCTCTTCAATGCCCGAACGTTACAACTTTTTACAAACCCCTTCTCTCCAAACCCACATTTATTCCTACATCTCCTTCCCACTCCGCAAATAGACGATCAAACCAACAACAGACTGCGAGAAACATCTCAAAGCACCCCCCTTCACTCTCCAGCAGCGAAGCACAAATGCGAAATCGATGGCAAATCCCGCTTTTCAAAACGCACTTGTCTCGGTAAACATACACGGAATAAAACCCAAGCACTAAAAAAAAAGACCGTAACAGCAATAGAAAACGCATCCTAACATTATTTTGACGTATGTCCGCGAGTGGACGGCGCTCATAAAAGGGACAAAACCCCTGTAAATTTCCGAGGGGGAATTCACCATCTCCATCATTCGTCCGCTGCTGCGAGCGTGACTGTTATCTTGGGATATAGGGCAGGGGACAAGGGGTATCTTTTCTGGTAGGCACACGCGGGGTGCTTTTAGATTCGAAAATAAAAATATAGTTTTGTGAGATCTTATCTCAGTTGTTGGACAGGGGTTGGGTATAAAATTGTGTTGGGGATTATGTAGGATTTTTGTATGTTTTTTTTTTTCAACTTTATTTTTTCAAGGGGCTGTGGCAACATGTATGGAGTACAGTCCTTGTGAAAAGTTTGCTGTAGCTATTCAGGTGGAGGCATAAAATAAAATGGAAGGTTGCGAGTAAGTGGGTAGTCTGAACCATTTAGGTAGACTTTTATTTGGGGTAAAATAATAATTAATTAAATATATAAGTCGCATTAAGAAGAGCAATACTAATGTGCAGTCAACCATTTAATGCAGTACGTTGACAAAACAACAAAATCGACTTATAGAGTAAATATTAGCAATATTAGCTATTTTCGTACATTGCAACACCAAACCCACAATAGAGATGAACTGACAATTTAAACATACACACATATATTATTATTATACACACATATATATTACAATGTATAAAATACATTAAAAACAATACACAAATGGGGTGAAGATGCACCAATTACCAAATACGTATCTGTTATCGATCATTTGGAGAATAAAAAATATTTAAATCTAACAACTTATCATTATGTTTCCTTCAGACAATGTTACTCAAAGACTTTTAAAATTTAGATAAATTTATTTTAGTCTAAGATTTCAGTAGTCATGTGTTTGGCACTGGTCATAAATTGGTCTTAATTGATAGGTAATTGATGCATCGCCATGTCAACCCTTAAAGAGTGTCCCCGTTGAGGACACTCTTTAGCACTTCCGCAGAGAAGCCTTTCTACCTTTGAGAGTTAATATATTAATGAGTAGTATAGTCTACATTTTGGAGTAGCACTAATCAACCAATAATGGTTTATACTTGTACAGAATCGTCTTTTATGGTTGGTTGGTTGGTTGGTTTTGTTAATTAACGTCGCACTAGAGCTGAACAGTGGGCTATTGGCGACGGTTCGGGGTCTATCTCGAAGGAAAGACCCGGGAACACATAGACATTCACTCTCACATTCATACATGCAACTCAGTATTTTAGAACCATGGCCAGATGACGATGAAACACCAGAACTGGCAGTCAACGCCTTTAATAGACGTCGGGACTTTGGACCCCGATCAGATTTATCGTCCACCAGTCTCGTATACATGCCGTTAATTTTTGAGGATGTTCTGGACGACTTTTCTAGTATTTTGTAGCGAAGCCGGCAACCCTTCGATCACAAAATCACTACTTTTTTTAATTTTCTTTGTAAAGTCCATCGCCCTAGGCCCGAACCAGGAATCCTCGGATTCCCAGCTGACGCCTTTAACCGCTCGGCCACGGAGACCTCCGTCTTTTATGATACTTGGATTGGGAAAGCAGTCGATCAAACATTTTCTAAAGCAGCTATAAAGCTCAAAATGTTAATAAGCTCACGTAAACTTCAAAATAAAACCTTCAAGCTTTTGGTAGACAAAATACTAAACATTCTGTTACGATGTACTACCCAGCAAAAAAGTCAGCATAAAACCTTCATCAAAATTTTGAAATTGAAGGTTTTATGCAGGAAAACTGCAGTTTTTTTTGAAGATCTATAAAATTAAAGGTTTTTATTTCAATGTCCTTCATAAAAACTGCAACAGAACCTTCATAAAAACCTGCAAAAAACCTTCAATTTTTAATCATGAAGGGAAAATGCAGATAATTAAAGGTTTTATGCAGAAAAATTAAAAACTTCAAAAGAACTGCAGTTTTTTGTTTTAATATCCTTTATAAAAGCTTCAAAAAACCTTAAATTTTAACAATTTTGATGAAGGTTTCATGCTGACTTTTTTTGCTGGGTAGTACATTCGATTCCAATACCTTACAATCCCTACGGACACTTTTCTACAGCCCCCTTTACCTGAAGAATAAAAAATGCTCTGGTTTATGTTTAGAAAAGACATCGTTCCGGTGCTTATACCAGAAAACTGAAATCAATTTCTTTCTTTCCCTTCACACCGCTTTATCTCCTCTGTCATTGTTTCTTTTTTATCCCGAAAAGCACAAAGAAACACGCTTTTGGATTCAGACTTTACTATATATAGCACCTTACTCCTTTCTTTACGAATGGGAAGGGTATAAAGCAGAGCCGCACGTAGGCATTTGGATTGTTCGGTTGGTATGGAAACGATGTTAACGGACACCGGCATTCAAGTGTTGGTTTCTTTGAGTAAGTCCGTTAAATCACGTTTCGGCTACGTGTTTTTGAGTCCGCAAAATATTCATATTAAGTTATTTATAAGTCTTTGTGTCATTAAAGAGATTGGGTTATCTGTTTGTTTAGAAAATATTATTATTTTCCATCGGAATTTTAAAAAAAATCTAATTTGATAACTTAGATATTTTTTTTTTATGAAATCCATTATATTTGCTATCGTTGATGATGCTGTTGTTATTATTCTACTTTTAGAATACCTAAATATAACAAGTTAATTGGCATTCTGAAATGTTATTTTTCGAACAATTAATAAGGAATTTTGATGCTTTTAAAATAAATTATATAATACCATCATTTACTTAAGTTAACAAACAAATTATATCATTTATGTATTGAGTGGGAAAATAAAGTTAATGTACTGGGAACACTAGAAAATAATATTTTTTATTATGCTGTGGACCTTTTTGAATGGCCAGCAATTATTTATAATTGTAATGCGGTTTTCTCTGTTGGAGAATTTAAATATTTTTTAATGAATACTTTTAAAAAAATTGAAAATTTTTAAAGACATAGCTTTTAGCTTATATCAAAGTCAAACATATCTGAAAAATATTGAAATATAATGTATTAATAGTAATTTAAAAGTATGTATATATCTGCGGAAAAATTGGTGATCCTGAAATGAAATATATGAAAAAGAATATGAAATTTGTATAAACTTAAATAAAACAAATTTCATATTCTTTATGGTTTAAAATATTTTATTATCGGTTTACTACGTATTTTAAAATTTAAATTTAACCAAACCTGAAATACAGTAAATCAAGCTTTATATATAACTAATAATAACTTTTGTTAGTTACACAAATACTCATTAATCGGTTACTAATACAATATTTATTAGCCAATGCCCTCTACAATAATCCAAAAGGATAAAAAATAAATTACTTAACTTCGTTTACCTAGGTAGGTATTATTCTTGATAATAACTCTTTATTAAGTATTAATACATTTTGTTAATATATATATATATATATATATATGTATACTTTTAGGCGTTATTTTGTAGCTTTAAATAGTTTCTGAATTTACGGTGTAATATAACGAAAATAGTTGGATTTAGAAAACTAAAAGTAAAATATGTCCTTGAGTTAAACATTTTGCAAGGTAGTATATAAAAATATATTTTCTTTAAATATTAGTATTAGTAAATGTATATTTTTCTATTTTAATTAGTTGGCAATGACTTAATACCTTGCAATATTTTCTTTGGAAACTAAATAAAACAACTTTCACAAACGTAAATTTAAAAATTATGAGTCTCGCGTGCAAACTAAGTGAAGACAAACGCCAAATACTTTGTTTTATAAGCATTGACTTCTGCTGCTACTTCCTGATCAGATCAGATAGTTGTAATATTAAATAGAAAGTGCCTTCAATGCCAGACTCTCGTAAGGCCGCGGTGTCAACATTGAAAAAAAAAACATCACGTGTTTTTAGCGCTGCCACATTTGGCGTTCAGACATCTGCAGGAGTTCCAAATGTGATGCACTTTCTTCTTTTTGGTGATAAGGCGTTCTGTCCGTATTCAACTTCTTAATATGTATATATTTACTTATTTTCAAACAATTTGCGCTAAATATTTCTTCTTCATTAACGAAACGAAAATATAATTTTCTTTTTGTTCAATACTCGGAAAAACAAAACTCTTTATATTTTTCCGGTTTTATTGTTCATATTTTCTTATTGAACTATAGAAAATAACAATTGAAAGAACTTCGCTTATGGTAAATTTTTTCCATAAAAACGTAACGCAATTATTTCAAAAGTACAAGGTAAGAAAAATATCTTTAATATATCTGTTATAAACCCTCGTTAAAAAAACAATATTTAAATACAAAATTAAACACAAAACCATATTACAATACTTCGAGCTCGCTTAGTTCTGAAAGTCGCCAAGGCCTGCCAAGTAATATTGGCGCATGAATGAATTGGCATTTCCACAAATCACGTGGTTTCAATGATGCACACACGGAAATCAGCATTTTTATTCCTCTATTTGTATCATGACTCTATGGATCAGATTATAATATTTTAAATTTGATTAAATTACCAAATAAATTTAATATTATTTAAAAAACGTACAATGTTATTACTTTTTATAACAACATTCATTCTTAAATGCCTCGATAAAAAATAGATACGTTATTAAAAAATACATGTTTATGTTCGTGAAAATAAACATATAAAACACCCACGAACCACTCTATTTTAACAAAACCCCTCCAACGAAATACCATTTGGAATCAAACCATCCAATTTATCCGGACCAAAAAAATCCATCTTCAAGTAGAGTTAAAATAATCTTTTCAAATTGAATACATCTTACAAATCCAATAACACAAACTATTTGTTAGCCTTTATAAGTATCTATTCCCAGAAAAAAATATCTCCTTTATATACTTATTTATTAGATACCAGTTTCTGTGAGGATCAATAAATTTTAATACATTATCTGCGGTAGGTTCTCTCTCTCAATAATCCTGCCTCTCTAGATACCATACAACATTCTTGTCAATACAGAGGAGACATCCATGTTTCTAGATAATAATTCGTGGTATCTAGAGCAGATGCTTAGATGAACTCTAAGCGGATTCTAGGGTCCTAGGCAACGAAAGCTTATAAGACGTCGCAGTACAATGTGCGTTTCACAGTCGCAGGATGTAACTGTATGTTGAATAATATCGATTTCAGATTTGCGGACTGGATTTTATAGTTTATTAAAACTCCGCTTTGATGCTTCTTTGCCTGATGGATTATCGATTGGGGTGCTTACATGGGACTGGGGAATGCGTTAAATCGGATGTATGGGTGACAGTTGTTTTATAACTCTTTATGTACGTGGTTGTGAATGAAATTTCCATGTGTGTGTTTCATTGAGTACTACATGAAAAACATAATATTTCTCATTATGAACCCGTGATATGGAATTCTTTTATATAAAATAATATTAAGGTGTACAATGTATTGTATATGCTCACAATAAAATACAGGAATCAACCAAAAATTACAATAATTTTAGGATTGCTGGAGCTACCTCTTTCTTGCAACCAAATAGATGCTCTGTCTACCTCTATAAAAATATTTCACAAAACAAAATACAATTTACTATAATATTATTTTGTTTAAAGAAAACATCAATTGAAATACAGCATATAACCTGGCTTTAAAAACAGAAAATTACATTTCTAATCATCACACTCCCCATCTGTAACGCCCGGATCATCTGCTGAGTTGTCTGGTAGTAGTCCATCGTAGAATCACAAAACGTAAAAGAACCAAAAACTGTACTGTTTATAAGTCTTGTACAACATTCCTGTAAGCAAAGCACGTCAGTCGTTTGGAGGAAAATGACGATAGCTCCAGGATCTACCTCTATATTGCAACAGACTAATGAGGCAGATAGCTCCATTTCTTGAGAAACGCGAGAACTAACGATTGGAGCTACATTTTTCTGGCACCAAACGAACAAGTTTTTTTTACCACATGATAGTACATGTAACTCCAAATTCCCCTAGGATGGAGCTACATGCTTTTTGTAGCAAATTCTTCAATTGTCAGATGTGTATTGTATTGAGTATTACGTGATGAACTTAATAATTGTCGTTAGGAACCCGTAAGATGGAATTGCTTTATATAAAATAATATTAATGTGCACAATATATATGCACACAAGAAAATACGGGAATCAACCAAACATTACAATATTTTTATTGCTCTATAATGTTCTCTTATTCATTATATTTCCTATCATAATAAATATTCCAATAAATTTCTTACTTACTAAGTGTTTTTCTAGTGCACTGTTTATAAAGATAATATGTTTTGTAAACTTTCAATGTGATTTACGAAGAATGGTACTTTTACCATATATCGTTTCTTTCTAAACATTATAACTCAGGTTTCTTTAAAATTTTTGGGAAAATGATTTGTCCATTTAACTTTATATAAGCTATGAAATGTTATGGACTGCAATTATAAAAATTCGTTAAAATTTAGTTTTTGGTAAAATTTTAAAGATGGAAATTTGAAAATAATAAGATTTTTTTTATGTCCGACAGCAAAGAATATTTAAAAACACTTTACAAGCTATAAATTTTTTGGAAATTTGTAGCATTATGAGTGATTCTACCAGTAATTTTCAACAAAAATTATGCTTCTGGATCAATTTTACAACTAATTTAAACAAGTTTAAAAAACATTATAACTAGATAATAAAATGATAATTAGTTTTCAACTTTATTTAGAAGTATTGTTTATGAATCATCATGCATTTAAAGTGTTTTAATACATAAAAAGACTAGATTTTTAAAACTATAATTTAAAAAAATTCAATTGGGTACATATAACTTTAAATGTATACGCTATCCATTTGGTAAAGTAATTTATAATAATATTTTCTTTTCTTAAAAAAAAAAGGACTTTATGAAAAATGCGCTAAATAGAAAAAAAATTAATTAACGAACAAATTAAAAAATTGAATTAGTTAACATAAATTTCATACTTTTACAACTTTTTTTAAATCGGTGCCAAAATATATGTATGTTTTTTTAATTGGCACCAACTTCCAAAATGTGTAATAAGTTTTAAAAAAATATTAAATAATAATTTGTTTTCATTGTTTTAAAAATTATTGTGAAGCTAATTTTTTTTAAAGTCGGTTTTCTTTTTTTTTTTGAAAAAGAACAGAACATTTTATTTTTTCCTTTTTAGTTTTTAATTTAACAATGCATATTGTAAAACAATTCCTATCCAGACTAATAAATACTGGGTGAACGAAAGTTCATTGTTGTACAATCTTTATTCAATAACGAAATTATTTTGAAATAGGAGAAAATTTTAAGAAAAAGAGTCCGGTTATTCGATATTTCCGGATATATAACAGCCTAATGATAAGCCAGAATTTTCGTAATCGGACAATATTTTTTTAAACGGTCTAATTTTTTGAGAATTCCGTATATTTAAATTCCGGTTAACCGAATGATCCGTGTAGTTCATGCCGAACAGAAAACTTGCGAAACATACATAAAAAATACAACAGTCAGAATGATAATTTCTCTCCGTTTTGGTTGATGCGCTTTTCAGTATCTGTTAACAAGAAAATAAATAATGTTCATTTACTTTGGAGAACGGTTAAAATGTTTTTACATGAAACGTCATTTCATAAGGTTATAAAAAAAACACAGCGATTGGCAATGAAAAGCCAACAAAAAAAAGATGACAAACAAGCTGTTCCGTCATGACGTAATTCTTCCTAATGTATATATTTGCTTATTTCAGGTTTTTACACGAATTGGAGTTGAATTTCTTTTTCAACAAGGACAAATATAAGGCAATTCTAGTATAAGACAAAAATAATAATATTATTTGCTAAATTTGATAAATCAAATTTATGAAGAAACAAATTTATGAAAAATAACTCAAGAACATCCAGTTCTCATTTATTTTTAAGTACATAGAAGCAAAAAAACGTGTTGTTATTTTGTAACCTGCGAGATGACAATGGTGTGTAAAAATTTCTATTGTTTTTGTGTGTCTAAAAATGTCAATTGTTTTTATTTAAAAAAATGTAATTGTTTTTATTTAAAAAATTTAATTATTTTTGTATTAATCTATGATTTAATACAAAAAACGTCAATTGAATACTTCTGGTTATTAAAATTATTGAGACTAACAAAACATTTGAAACCGATAAATGAAATTTTTCTCTTACAAAGCAAATACACTATTCTACACCCAAAGGATATGTTTCTATTCACTGCATACACCATCCATTGTCCTGGAAAAACAAAGAACCCTTTTCGAACGCGACCTAAATATTTTGAGAAAATATGCGTCTGATAAAAACGAAATGCATACACTGCTCCCCCCTCCCAGTCTTCGAGCAGCGAGGAGAAATATGATATAGGTTTGCATTTCTGCAATATTTGATATTTTATTTTTGACAGGACTCTTTGAAAACGCTTGAATTCAAACAC
This sequence comes from Troglohyphantes excavatus, assembly GCA_963932185.1. NCBI lineage: Eukaryota > Metazoa > Arthropoda > Arachnida > Araneae > Linyphiidae > Troglohyphantes > Troglohyphantes excavatus. The sequence goes on along the minus strand of OZ010674.1, from coordinate 55,752,791 downwards.
CTCTTCCCATTTATTTCCACCCTATTCAGAAAAATAAATAGAACATTCTAAGCTTCCACGATTAATGGTGCTTCTCTGCATATTTTCCACCTTCCATTGTGACAAACGCACGTAAACTCCTTTGGAAATGAGATTTTATTCTTGGAGATTTTTAAGTTTTTCGCAACCAGTACGATCTTGGATTCCTATTCAGTTTGATAATTGTAATATTATTTTCTTAGAAAATGTCTATAAGTATTAGTTTTGGATTGTTGACATGATATTTAATAGCTATTCCAGTGTTTTCTTTATTGAGCTTTCAGAAAAATAACGTATAGTAATAATTATGTTATTATCTTAAGTTTTTAAACCGCATTTCTTTTTTTGATTGAATCAATGAAAATTTTAAATTACTGAATATTAATAATTAATAATTTTATTTAAATCATTCCCTTATAAAGTGTAAATTGTTGGTAGATTATTACTTTTAAAATTCAAAAATAGTTAGTATTTTGCTCTTTTAAATAATAATATTTAAATTTTTATAAATATACGAAATTTTATTTGGAAACGAAATTTTTCTTTAAAACTTCCTGAGCATTCAAAGTAAAAAAACAATGTGCTTGAAAATGAGTAATTGAATGTACTTGTTTTTCTTTGAGTACAATTGTATCGCAAATGAGCGATGACGAAATCAAATATATAATCGTGTTTTCGCAAATATATAATCGTGTTTTCGCAAATATATAATCGTGTTTTCGCAAATATATAATCGTGTTTTTGCAAATATTAACAGTGTGACATAGCAGCTTCTGTTCAAGCCATCTTAACAAAGCAACCTGGCAATAATAAAATAGTATTTGATGCCGATTGCTTAAATGGAAAATGAGTTATTACAACTCAATCATCTTACTATTCATTCTTGTGTCACACCATTTTAACAATTCTCCTGTTTATAAATTCTTCATGTCTCTCTCTGGTGGTACAATGGGATTAGGACCTGGACTTGGGTTCGATTCCCGATAAGAGCTGGTTGCAATTATTAAAATGTAGTGAAGTAATTTATGAAGGCAGCCTATGGAGGCAAGCAACTGCTATTTTTATTAATTTTTGAGTACATGTCTTTTTCAAAAATGAAACTTATGTATTCGAAACTATGTTAAGCATCGAATGTAATAAAAAATGTGTACTTTTTACATATTTTTAACAACAATTTTTAACAGTATTATAATAGTAATTTTCCGTCCGTGTATCGAGAGTTTTCCTAGCAATACACATACATTTTAAATCCATAAAAATACTCAATTGTTAAACATTTTTCGTGTTGAAGATATTGGGGAATATTTTAAAAACTATTTCTAGAAAGAAAATGAATTTATAAAAACCCTTGATAAAAGTATAAATTAAATTATCATGCAGTATGAAAACCATTTTAAAGTATTGATATGTCACTCATTTTTAAAGCAATAAAATAAATAAATCAAATATATAAATATTTCTTCAGATATGAAATAATATTTCTTCAGAGGTTAAACAATATTTCTTCAGATGTTAAACAATATTTCTTCAGATGTTAAACAATATTTTTCACAAATGTAAAAATAAAATATATAAAATTTGAAACTTTAACCGATGAATACGCACGTGGGGACCACTTGTTATTTGAAAAAGAAATATATTGTATGTTGTTGAATTTTACATCCCCTTCTTTTCAGTAGCCTAGTTTTATACACACCCTTATCTCTATAAAGTGTTATAAATACCATGAGGTCATTCTTCCTTTTCTAAAAAAAGGATTGTCACGGTTGAGGGTATACTTGGACCCTGCATACCTTATAGCGTTAGTTAAATAGTTACCTTCGATTGCCGTTACTTACTGTCTGCGGAAGCGTTTTTTCAAAGCGTCATCATGCCAACTCCATACAAACAAATAAAAATACTCCAAACACTTTTGGCTGAAATTGAAAGCTAAGAAGACTCTTTTTGATGTAGTAGATGGCCCGGATCATGAGAATATTAGTGATAACGAATCAGAAATAAAACAGGATTTTGATGTAAAAGAGAATTTTACAAGCACTGGGGAACTTATTAGAAAATACAAATGTGCAGTGCATTGGAAAAAAATCAAGACAAATGCTCGAACTCGTGCGCACAACATAATTTCAAACCTACTTGAACTTATCACATAAAATATTTTGACATCTATTAAGGGCTAGGAACTTTTTTGGGCTGCCTTCATAAATCCCTTTCAATAAATATCAGCAATTACAACCAAGACCTACTGGGAATCGAACCTACATCTGCAGGAATCGGTCGTCAAAGCCTTATCAATTACGGTACTAGGGCGACGTGGAGAAGTTATAAATAGAAGTAACGTTAAAAAAATGCGCCAAACGAACAGAAAGAACTATTGTTTAGTTGTAATAACTCAGATCCATTTAAACATTCGTCATCAGATAATGTAGAAAACCATCTTCTGAACAACTATTTTAAGTTTGTCAAGTTGCTTTTGCTAAGATGACTAGAACAAAAGTTAATATTAGTAATATTAAATCACACTGCTCATTTTTAAGAAATACGGTAACTTAAATTTCAGCAAGTCATCGCTCATTTATGATGCAATTCTACTAAAGAAATGGAAGAGTTTCATGTACTCATATTTAAGTACCATTTTTTACAGTGTGTTCTTTTAACAACTACATTGATATTTACACGAATCTATATTATTAATATATGTTAATAGTCTTGAAGACGATTTGGTATTTAATTAGAAATATGATTTATTAAAAAATACCCATTATTAATACCTTGTCAACACCTTTATATTGTATCTATGTAGCCCATAATGTCTATGTATCTATTGTATATATATTGCATTTGCCCAAAGTGCGTCCAAAAGAATTACAATTAAGTTTTCGCTCGCGACATATATTTGCTTTTACAATGGCCATATTATTGATTGAATGCGTTGACAGTGTTACAAAGCGTGTTGCCCCGTACATTTTTATCTGTACAGCAGTCTACGTGTACGAGGTGTAAAAGCGACTGGTTGTTTTTTGTAATGAATGCTTGTTTTTCTGTTTCACATTTTAAATTTATTTTATTTAAAGTAATTCAAACCGATATAAAGACTGGTCAAAGTTCGTTTAAATTTCCCTTCATGATGTTGCATTGATATACAATTTACAAGTAAAATACTGAATCGCGATCACAACTTGGTCAATGTAGGAACCAACGGATACACTGAATAACTATATATATTAATATATTATATTCATGCGAAATCCTTTTGCATTAATTCAAGTTAAATTGTCGACATAAATTTTTGGCAACTACGAAAATGTATGGAAGGAAACTAAAACTTAAACTAAAAATATTTCATATAAAATAATGATGTAACTTCTTAATTTATTTGAAATTGTGACTTGATAATGTTACATTCTGACGTAATCTACCATTATTTGCAATTTATTTTATAATTTTACACATGTACTAGATACATAAAGTAAACTCCTAACCTAAAAAAACATAAGTCATATAAAATGTTATAATAAAACGAAGAATTGTTCAGTAAAAAACAAGTTATCTTCTAAAAAAAATGCTTGTTATGTATTGAACGAACAAAAAGAATATTTCCTTTCAATTTGAGCGACAAAATTTTACTTGTAGTTTCATTATGATTGCCATTGGATTTGTCATTTTTTGTTAGACTAAATGGGAAGGCCTTTTTTTAGCTTAAAATACTTTTTCCCTTCAAATTGCTTCAATATTCTTAGACGCCGGCAAAGAAATTCTTTAAGGAAAAACTCCACCTACCCTGACCTATTCACCACTTCAATATCTTTTGTTCATGATCTGTGCTTGTAAAAAAGGAACATTAGAAGAAACCTTAAAAAAAAGGATATAGCTGTACATGAAGCCACGTAATAGCTTTTCTGGTAACGGCTTTATAACCAGTAAGATTTTGGTTCATCCTTTATTCTTTCAAAAACCATGAAAACTTTTGTAAAGCAGACATGGAACATATATAGATCTTTTTTTTTATAGGTTTTTATCTTCCACATATAATTTTTACTGAATGAATATTTTTAGAAAAGGGATGTTTTTTATTGAAGGCGAAGTTTCAAACTTTACGATAGTGCTTGTCTGATATTTCGATAAAAAAAACATTTATAGTGTCACATATAATTAGATATTATATATGACAGGATAAAAATAATATACAGAAGGAGATTTTTTTTTAAATAATAGATTAAATTTATTTATTGCGTTAAACAGCCTTCATTTCACTTTTAAAAAAAGTGTTTAAAATGAGTACATAAACGTACTCGCTTTTCGTTGAGTATAATTGCATCGTAAATGAGCGATGACGTACTCAAATTTAAGTAATCGTACTGTTTAAAAAATTAGCAGTGTGATTTAATATTGCTAATATCAGCTTCTGTTCAAGCCATCTTAATAAAGCAACCTGGCAACCATAAAATATTTGAATATAAGATGGCTTTCTACAGTATTTGAAAAGCAGACATAGAACATATATAGATTACGTTTTCCGCTATATTTTTTAATCTTCCACATATAATTTCTACTGAATGAATATTTTTGGAAAAGAGATTGTTTATCGAAGCCGAAATTTTAAACTTTACACTAGTGCTTGTCTGATATTTCGATAAAATAACATTTATAGTGTCACATGTAATTACATATTATATATGACAGGATAAAAATAATATACAAAAGAATTTTTTTTTAAATAATAGATTAAATATATTTATTAAGTTAAACAACCTTCATTTCACATAAAAAAGTCCTTAAAAATGAGTACATATTCATACATGCTTTACTATGAGAACAATTGTATCGTAAATGAGCGATGACGTACTCAAATTTAAGTTATCGTTCTTTCGCAAAAATGAGCAGTGTGATTTAATATTGTTAATATCAGCTTCTGTTCAAGACATATTAAGAAAGCCACCTGGCAGCCATAAAATATTTGTTCGTAAGATGGTGTTTTTTACATTATTTGTAAAGCAGACATGGAACATATATAGATTACTTTTTTTTAATATTTTTTTATCTTTCACATATAATTTTTACTGAATGAATATTTTTGGAAAAGGGATATTTTATTGAAGGCAAAATTTCAAACTTTACAATAGTGCTTGTCTGATATTTCGATAAAAAAAATATTTATAGTGTCACATGTAATTACATATTATATAGGACAGGATAAAAAATAATATACAAAAGAATATTTTTAAAATAATAGATTAAATTAATGTATTGCGTTAAACAGCCTTCATTTCACATAAAAAATAGTCCTTAAAAATGAGTACATATTCATATTTGCTTTAATATGAGAACAATAGTATCGTAAATGAGCGATGACGTACCCAAATTTAAGTAATCGTTCTTTCGCAAAAATGAGCAGTGTGATTTAAAATTGATAAAATCAGCTTCTGTTTAATACATATTAAGAAAGCCACCTGGCAACCATAAAATGTTTTCATAAGATGGTTTGCACATTATTTGTAACGCAGACATGGAACATATATAGATTACGTTTTCTGTTATTTTTTTTTAGCTTCCACATATAATTTTTACTGAATGAATATTTTTGGAAAAGTGATGGTTTATCGAAGGCGAAATTTCAAACTTTACACTAATGCTTGTCTGATATTTCGATAAAAAAAACATTTATAGTGTCACATATAATTACATATTATATATGACAGCATACAAATAATATACAAAAGGAGAATTCTTTTAAAAAATAGATTAAATATATTTATTGCGTTAAACAGACTACATTTCTCTTTAAAAAAATTACTTAAAAATGAGTACATAAACGTACTCGCTTTTATTTGAGTATAATTGCATCGTAAATGAGCGATGACGTACTCAAATTTAAGTAATCGCACTTTTTAAAAAATGAGCAGCGTGATTTTATATTGCTAATAACAGCTTCTGTTCAAGCCTTCATAATAAAGCGACCTGGCAACCATAAAATATTTGTTTATAAGATGGTTTTCTACAGTATTTGAAAAACAGACATGGAACATATATAGATTACTTTTTTTTAATATTTTTTTATCTTTCACATATAATTTTTACTGAATGAAGCAAGTATTTTTGTAGTATTGATGTTTTATTGAAGGTGAAATATTTTACACATTCCGACATTTCGATAAAAAAATTATATTCTCACATATAATTGCATATTGTATATGACAGCATAAAAATAATATACAAAAATATATTTTTTTAAATAATAGATTACAGATATTTTTTTGCGCTAAACACTTTTCATTACTCTGTTACATTATATAAATAAAATATATTTTAAGGGAAAATACAAGTATTATTATATCGATATCAATTGATTTATTATAATTTAATTATTTATTACATCTTTTCAATTTATTTGATTTATGTCTGACGAACGGAATATGTTAAATTGACATACAAGTATGAATAAATAAAATTAAATTAACAATTTAATAGAAGTAATTTTAATAGCAAATATTTTTCTTCTCCTTCAAATTAAAAAAATATACCATAAAAAACAATTAGAGAAAAAACTATTCATAATTTTGAAACTAATAAATTTTTAACTAATTAATTAATAACTATTCAAATAGCTCATTATTTGTTTTGTTAAAAAAACTATCCTGGATTTCGTTTCACTCAAAATATCACTGGGTGTGATAAAATGGTTTTGCCCTGAACCATTCAATAATTTTACAAATTTCATACTCAAAGCATTTTTAATTACGTTTTTAATATTAGAGAATTGTAAATAAATATTAGCGAAGCAAATATACATAATTTGATAACTAACATATTTATAACTAATTAATTAATAACTAATAAAATAGCCTAGTATTTTTTTAGATAGAAAAAACGATCTTTAAGTTAAAAATAATATATAAAAAAACATGTATTAATTCAATTACTACTTATATTAACTCATGTATAATACTTAAAACACTTATAGTTTTTAATAGTAACTGATGTATAATACTTAAAAAACTTATAGTTTTTAAACTTCAATATATGAAATCATATTGAAATAAATGAAAATGAAATAATATTTTAATACAAAAATGTATTTGCAATTACAAACATTAAAAAATATCAAATAAAAATTATTAAATTTCTGTATATTATATAAAAAATAATCATTACGATTGCATCACAGTAAACTTATGATAATATTTGATCATAAATAATAACGTGTCTGATAGACTAAATTTTCAATACTAAGGAAAATATATTTTACCTGCTCATTTTTTTAATATTTTACAATTACTTCTTTAAATGTCAATTGAAACGCAAAACAGTTCATAACGAACACATTTGTATCAAATTTATTTTCGTTTACAAATTTATTTTCGTTTATAAATTTATTTTCGTAGGATTAATTGGTGTATGAAATTGGAGTATTGTCCAAATAAATATTTTTTTTAGTTTCAGCTTTGATGTTTTGAGTTTGAAGTCATTACTTAAATAAGAGACAACCGAAAATTAAATTAATTCTACAGTTATGTGCGAATGGTTTTTGGGTGGCAGTTACGTAATTAAAGTAACAAAAATTGTATTTTGTTGTTTAATCTATCTTCATTTTTAATTAAACATTTTCAGAACCAGGTTTCAAAGCAAGTTTTCATTTGTCATTTTGCAATTTTAAATGGGGCGCGTTCCAAGTGTTTTAAAATTAAGCTTTAAATTTGATCTGTTCTTTTCATATTTAGTGTTTCCCTACAATTAACTTTTGGAATTCAATTGAAAAGGACGTAATACTACAAATAAATACAAAAAGGCAATATAAATATAAATTAAATTAATATATTTCAATGATAAAAGCGTTACCTTAGAATGTTAAATGAGTTTTATATACAGAATTTGCGATACAAATTTTAAATTGTGAAATTAAAATATTCATCAATTGTATGGGTTTAAATTGTATCAATTTATATTAGTTTATACATTAATGTGTTAATGAAGAAATATTTCGATTATAAATATCAGTAATAAATGTTTTTTTTTTATGTTTAAGAATATGTTGACCTTCCGTTTATTGATATAACATGATAAATCTAAGAGGAAAAAAATATCTTAAAGCCTGAAAAATATTATTCTCATTTTTAATTTGTTGTTTTGTCAAATAATTTTATATAAAAAAGTTTATAACAAGTTATGTATTTTTTTTATTTTAAATTTTGGTTATAAAAATAATAAGTTTAAGAACACTACAGTTTAATTAAAAAATTAAATATTTAAAATGAAATAATGTTTTATAACTGTTTAATAAATACAAAAATATTGAAAATGCGTAGTATTCCTAATTTTCGTACAGTTATGTATTGTACAAGGTATTTTAAATATGTCTGAGTTGAGTAGTTATCGCACGAATAAAATTAATTTTAATTTGAAATATATATATATATATATATATATATATATATATATATATATATATATATATATATATATATATATATATATATATATATATATATATATATATATATATATATATATATATATATATAAATATAATAAGCTGTGTGGGAAAGTTACATCAGCCATTTTTTAAAAATATATACTTTTTTTTAAAAGAACAAATTAAAGACTTTTGAAGTAGCCATGATTCCCGAACATTTTTTGTTACTTTAGCATTTAGCTAAAATACTATAAAAATTGAAGAAAAAAATCATAACAAATATTTACATTAATGTTATAATATATTTTCATGACAACATCCATTTATCAAGCTAATTTGTAACTTACATATTTACCCACCTGAACAAAAATACTAAAACTAACAACTAGGCTTGGGAGATTTTTCGATATATATATCCCAATTCCGAAAGGACAGACTTATCGAGATTTCGATTATGTAATTTTCGATTTTACTATTAATCAATTAAAATAATTATCGAATTCATGAATTATCGAATTCATGAATTATCGAATTCATGAATTATCGAATTCATGAATTATCGAATTCATGAATTATCGAATTCATGAATTATCGAATTCATGAATTATCGAATTCATGAATTATCGAATTCATGAATTATCGAATTCATGAATTATCGAATTCATGAATTATCGAATTCATGAATTATCGAATTCATGAATTATCGAATTCATGAATTATCGAATTCATGAATTATCAAACTCATGAATTATCGTAATTATTATCATATTATTATGTAATTTTCGATTTTACAATTAATCAATTAAAATAATTATCGAATTCATGAATTATCGAATTCATGAATTATCGAATTCATGAATTATCGAATTCATGAAGTATCGAATTCATGAATTATCGAATTCATGAATTATTGAATTCATGAATTATCGAATTCATGAATTATCGAATTCTTGAATTATCGAATTAATGAATTATCGAATTCATGAATTATCGAATTCATGAATTATCGAATTCATGAATTATCGATTTGACGATTAATCGATTTGACGATTAATCGATTTAACGAATAATGGATTTAACGATTAATCGATTTAACGATTAATAGATTTAATTATTAATCGATTTGTCGATTAATTGATTTGACAGTTAATCGATTTCGTTAACTGACAGTTTATCAATTATCGTTTGACGAATAATCAATCGTTTTGTGCGTTTAATCGATTTCGCGATTAGTCGATTTTATAACAGTTTGAAAGCACATTTCATATATTAATTTTTAACGAAGGTATTTAGATATTTAACAAAATACATGGATAAATCGGAAATATGGATATATTAACAATAAGTAAAAAAAACGAAAATATCGATTTATTAGAAATATTCAGAAATATCGATGTTTGACTGGCGATTAATCGTGATGGCAAAATATCGACATTGCCCAATCATATTAACAACCTAGTTGATACATTTTGAAATCCTCATAAAATCCATCGATTTATCATTACAGACGCAGTGAACTCCAAAGCGAGACAGAAGAGACAGTGTACTACATCAGCGACGCAGAGACCTCTCCAAGTCCCGGAGAGTCTTTCGAGTTCTCGGAGGCCGAGTGCGACATGCATCTCCGGCTGGCGATGGAAGAACGACCTGTCTGACATTCGAACTCCGGCCCACCCCATGTCACCTCACCATCTTGTTACGAACAGGCGAAAGAAAAGAGCTCAAGTATCCATCTGCAGAGTTAATATGTCTGGATTGTTTGTTAATAAACGTGATATTTTTCCATATGTGGTTGTTTATTTAGTAGTTGGAGTGAATGTCTAGGTTAGTTGTGATTATTATATTGCAATAGAAGGATAGGGGATTTGATTAGAGATTGATTTCTTGCAGATCAATTCAGAAAATATATTTAAAAGGGAACTTGTCTGTTAATTGCAAGTAAATTATGAAAGAATTTAAAGTAATTAGTTTAATTAAATACAGATCATGTGACTTTGATTAATTCCGTTGTTAATAATAACATTATTTTTAAGATGTAAAGTAGATACTTAGTAACGTACTTGAAATAATTACCAAAACAACAAAAATTCACATAAAATTATCCTTAAAATTGAGTTTAGTGATTTTTTTATAGATTGATTAATGAATGTATTTGGAAAAATTGCTGCCACAGGACTAAATACCTTCTTCAAAACAACTAAATATATTAAATTTTAAAACCCAATTTAAAAAATGAATTTTGATTAAAAAAAAATTGAAATTAATATTGCGATAGTTTACTTATTCAGTCAATAAATTTAGGATGTAGTATATATTAATAATTATTATTGTTATCTTTAAATGTTCTTAAAATGTATATATAAAAAATAGTGTATTTTAAAAAATTAAAAGTAATATAATTTGTCATAAAGTAACAAAAGTAAAAATAAAATAACAATTATCAACAAGAAACTTTAACAGGTAACGTTTTGGCATGTGACATGTAGTTATAAACTTTTTCTCATTTATAAAGGTATTCTACGATTAATTGCATCCCAAGTATAATTTTCTGATGTCGAAACATTAAACTCCCAAATGTCGCATCATACAAAAAATCGAAAAATCATCATATACGCTTGAATACATGTATTAATAGTTAATCATAGAAGGGCTAGTTATAAACTTGATGTACATAACTTTTAGAATAGTTTACTAAGAATATGATATAATTTTGAAAGGTTTTGTAATACGATAGTGTTAAAAATGTATTACTAATAAATCAACACTTTTTTGCATTAATTTACACTAAATCTATATTAAAAGAGAGAAATTTTAGGATAAACAAGAAACAAAAAATAATTATGAAATAACAAAAGTATCAAATTAATTTTTTGTAGCTCTAATGATTATTTATTTTATTCTCCAAAAAATAGATGATAAAACAATAATTATGGAGAAAATTGCGGAGAAAGTGTAATATTAATTTATTATATTTAGTACAAATTGGAAAAATACTATAAACTATATGTTTCAATTAAATAAATAAAAACGTATCAAAATATTAAATTTTGCAATAACATACAAATACTTATCAATAATCAAATGGTAAAAAACGTATGCATGTAACCGACTACGCTAAATTAAAATATTTTATTTTATAGTTATAATGCTTAATACAATTCAAAATATACTTTAAAACCTTAAGAAATAATATTTTTAAAATTTCTATAAAAAATAAGAACGCAAGTTTTTTTTTAAAAAACGGAATTGCAACTTTTGATTAAACCCATGAAACCTACACATGACAAAACAGCAAATCCACAAAACATGCCCCATATCATAAAATCCATTAAACATCCCAAGTTCGATTCCATTCCGAATCCGATCCACATATGTTCTATTTCATTCATAACACAAACCAACACAAAGCGATAAATTAACTATATGTTTCAATCATACAAATAAATAAATACATAAAAACGTATCAAAATATTAAATTTACAATAAAATACAAATATTTATCAAAATTCAAATGGTAAAAAATTTATGCATATAATCGACTACGCTAAACTAAATATTTTATTTATTGTTATAATGCCTAATGCAATTCAAAATATACTTTAAAAGCTTAAGAAATAATATTTTTTAAATTTCTATAAAAAGTTAGAACGGAAATTTAAAAAAAAAAGGAATTGCAACTTTTGATTAAACCCATGAAACCTACACATGACAAACAACAAATCCTCGAAACATTCCCCAGATCATAAAATCCATTAAACATCCCATGTTCGATTCCATTGCCAATCCGATCCACATATGTTCTATTTCATTCATAACACAAACCAACACACACGATTTCATTCCCGAAAGAAATATTCATTGTATTCACCTACAATTCCCTCCCCTACCTCAGCAACTACTCTCCGAAACAAGAGGAAGGAAGAAAACGGGAGAGGAAAAAAAGTACCGGAGAACCCGTCAAGAAACAGGAGAAAAATACCGGATCAGCAAGAAGAAGGAACTTGAGGCTGATTGATGATGCCACGTTACGTCTTTGACAAGCCCTCGCCGGGGCTTACACCGAACGTTATTGCCAGCCCCTGGATCAGCCAGGGTTGTGTTCAACACTAATTCCGTATCACTGGGGCTCTGAAGGATTCGTTCTCGTTAGGATTGTAATGGAGACGCGGCTGATTGAAATACAAATTGTATTGGAGAATGCTGGGAATTGTGGTGCGAAGCGGATATAATTCTGGTTGGGATGGAAAAATGATTTTATGTTTTTTATTCGTAGTTTTTGTGAATGGCGTACAAATTAATATAAAGTATATGGGTAATGTAAATTGCAATATTTTCTTTATATGATGTGCAACGGAAAGTATTATAAATTACAAAATTTTAAATAATAAATCTTTTATATTATAAACGCATAAGAATAATGATTAAATAATCAGTTGTTAGAATATATAATATCATTTTTCAAATGAAACGTTTAATTTTAATGTCTGAATGTGGAGATGAAATGTTAAATAATAAATAAATATAATTTTAATGTTAATATTTGAATAGTTTATGTTTAAAGTAAGGTTTTTTAAGATTAATATCCTAAGGCATAAGTTTGAAATAGTTTTCTTATGTAAGATAAAAAACTCGTCTTATAGAACACTGCGTTAAGAATTTTAAAATACAAATACAACGTTAAAATACTATACCTACAAATCTTGTCTGTATATACTTATTAATAGCGTCATTTATATTTGTTTATAACAGTTTCTTATTTCAGTTTCAACGTAATCGCTCTGTGTCATTTATTAATATTATGTATTTTAGGTTTTGTATGATATTTAAATAACTTTAGATTTTACAATACTTCAACTATAATATTTCTAAAAATAATATATACTTATAAACACGATTATTTTTGGAGTAATTAAATGATAGTCTTATTAACAAGTTCATGGTAATAAATGTAATAAGTGATTATATTAATGTATTGATTCTGATATCAAGCACACTTACCATGCATGATCGTCATAATAGTCCAGCATCTTGACATATTCTACTGCATAATACATTCCCTATTTTACCTTCAATTATACATAATTTAGCTTTTAAAAGGTGTATTTAATATTTATATTTATAACATAATTATTTATAGCATAATTTAATAATATAATATATTTATAGCACAATTTAATATTTATAACATTTATTTTTTAGGGAAGTTTCTAAATAAAAATCCAAAACCTCAATGCATTTTTGATTGGTTTTTTTTTTCATCCACTCATCAAATAATTTCCCTAGAGATAAATAATTTTTTGTTCATGCATAAAATAAATATACTCATTAAATAAAATCAAAGTTAACTTTAACAAAATACTTTGATACATATTAAATGTATGTTAAATATGCACAACCTGGGTTTGGGATTAAAATTCTGGCGGATAAGCAAAACCACGGAGTCGATTATACTCTGCGATTGGTAAATCACAAACCACGTGACCATCTCCCCAAACAAATAATATATGAGCGTGGTGTCACTTAAACCTAAAAAATGACGTCACGTGTGTATGTAATCTCTACACCAGGTCGTGTCTATTGCAACCAATTCATAAAATAAAAAATACAGAAAAACTAGCATATGAGTAGTCCAGATTAAAACCAATTATATCCAAAAAAGTAAAAATTTGATTTTAATATAATTAGATAATATATACTTTAGGCTTCAATTACAATCTAACCATGACGGAAAAAAAGTTGTATTTATAAAAACTCCTATACTCCTACAGCGTTGAAACCAGTTATATCTTCTAATGCCTTTTATTATCAACACTTTAACACAGAAGGTACTTGAAAATGAGTACCTGGACATACTCGTTTTCCTTCGAGTACTATGCCATCGTAAATGAGCAATGGCGTACTCAAATTTAAGCAACCGTACTTTCTAAAAAATAGCGGTGTAATTTAATATGGCTACTTGCAGCTTCTGTTCAAGCCATTTTAACAAAGCAACCTGACAAACTTAAGGTAGCTGTTCACAAGATGGTTTTCCACATTATTTGATGTCGATTGTTTCAATGGAACTGAGTTATTACAATTCAATTATCTAACTTCCCAATGTTTTGGCACACATTTGAAACATTTATTATGTTTATGACTTCGTCACATCGCCCTGATAGTACAATGGATAAAACACTAGGCTGAGGTGCCTGGTGATATGGGTTCGATTCCAGGTAAGTCTTGGTTGTAATTGTCGATATTTATTTAAAGTGATTTATGAAGGCAGCCTATGTAGGCAAGCTACATCTTTTTTTATTCATTTTTACTCATTGTACTTATTTTTGAGTACATGTATTTTCAAAAATTAAACGTATGTATTCGGAGCTATGATAAGCGTGGAATGTAATCAAAAGGGAGTACCTGTTACTTATTTTTGAATACCTATTTTCAACAATGCGAAATATTTAAAAGTGTGAATAGCTCATTTTGCATCTGGTTTAGTTTGGTTATTTAACTTCGCACTAGAGCTGCACAGTGGGCTATTGGTGACGGTTCGGGGTCTATCTCGAAAGGAAAGACCCGGGAATACATACACATTCATTCATGCACCTCGTTATTTTAGAACCATGGTCAGATGACGAGGAAACACCTGAACTGGCACCCAACGCCTTCAATAGACGTCGGGACTTTGGACCCCGATCAGATTTATCATGCACCAGTCCCGTATACACGTCGTTAATTTTTTCGGATGTTCTGGACGACTTTTCTAGTATTTTGTAGCGAAGCTGGCAACCCTCCGATTACTATATCACTACTTTTTTTTTTAATTTTTTTTGTCAAGTCAATCGCCTAGGACCGAACCAGGAATCTTCAAATTCCCAGATGGCGCCTTTAACCGTTCGGCCACGGTGGCCTCCCTTTTGTATCTGAGTTACACATATATCAAAACCAACCTGTCAGTTAATTTAAATCAGAATGGTAGCCACAGCTCCTTGTTACGCGACACTGATTATCTCCCGCAATGCACATTAATATGTCCCGGGTTCAGCAGGTCATAAAATACACAGAGGGCCTGTGACTTGCCTAAAGATGCATTTAACTTATAAGAGACAGTTGGGGAGGAAGGAATACACGTCTTTCCTAAAACTAAACAAATGTATTCGAAGCTATGATAAGCATAGAGTGTAATCAAAAGCGAGTACATTTGACTTATTTTTGGATACCAATTTTCAACAATGCGAAATATTTAAAAGTGTGCATAGCTCCTTTTGCATCTGAGCTACCTATATATCAAAACCAACTTTTGAGTTCATTTAAATCCTATCCCAACAACTACGACGGCACTAAATTCCCCCCTAACAACCCAATTCAAATTTAAAACCATCCCTGTTTCTGATACTCACCCCTAAAATCCAATCCCAGCTCCTCTTCCACGTCACCAACAGACACCGGAACCGCCCTCAAATCGAGCCGAAACCAATTCAATCCCAAACCCACATTCCGACCACTAAATTTCCAGCAAACTACACCAGGGTCCGCTAATTGAACCAGTACTCACCGTCCCAAACCCCGGCCCTAATATAATTTGCCGATGAGTGCGACTCCATATTGCAGGTCTCAGAATGGTAGCCACAGCTCCTTGTTACGCGACACTGATTATCTCCCGCAATGCACATTAATATGTCCCGGGTTCAGCAGGTCATAAAATGCACAGAGGGCCTGTGACGGGCCTAAAGACGCATTAAACTTATAAGAGACAGTTGGGATGGAAGGATCGTCTCATTTGGAGTGGACGTTAATTATACGTGAATTGCTTTATTAAGCGTAATGGGGATATTATGGAAGGGGAGTATTAAAATATTTTGATTAATTTGTCCGTTTAAGGGGTGAGTTTAACTTCGGGTTGTACCTTGAAGAGTAATTTTGTCAATTATTAATTTATTGTATTGATCAATTAAAGGAAGTGGAAGCATCAATTAAAGAAGTGAGTTAGTTAGGATAGTGTTGTTGGAAACAGCAAATGAACTATGAATATTATTAACGTAATACAAGTTGAGCGGTTACAATGTAAACAAAATTTACTTAATAAAAAATCTTTTTAAAAAAAAGGGAAACCGACTTTAAGGAAAATAAGCAGAAAAGTAAAAAAAAAAATTTACGAACGAGTTGGAAAAAATTGAATTATTGAATATCAATTTTATACTTATTAAAAAAAAATTAAATCGGCGCCAAAATTTAAGTATGACTTTTTTAAATTGGCACCCACTTCAAAAAGTTGTAATAAGTAAAAAAATTTATATTAAATAATTCAATTTTTTCCAACTCGTTCGTAAAATTAAAAATTATTTTTTTACTTTTTAGCGCATTTTCCCTTAAAGGTTTCCTTTTTTTTAGAAAGATTATTTTTTTTCCCTTTTAGTTTTAATATACCGGGGGGCCTCGCCCCATGCTATTATTCACCAAGAAATTCAAGTAACAACTTGTGCTGACATTTTGTCTCAACAATGTATATCGTAAAACAATCTCTATCCATGGCAATAAATGCTGGGTAAACGAAATATCATTGTTGTACAAGCTCTGTTAAACAATGAAAACATTTTGAAACGGATAAATTGTTTAAAAAACTCCTGTTAATCGACATTTTCGGGTAAATAACAGCCGGAAAACTGATTATTTTTTTACAGATTTTGTTTAAGTAGATTTTTCTCTACCCAACAAAAAAAGAATTTTCGAAATCGGACAATATTTTTTTAAACGATCCGGTTCATTGAAAATTCCGGATAGTTAAATGCCGGATAACCGAATATTTTTTTAAAATGCTCGCAAGTGAAACATCACCTATCCAACAAAAAAATTGTCCAAATATCTGGAGTAGAACTGAAATCCCGCGCGAACATACATAAAAAAAAATCATAACAGACAAATTGATAACATCTCGAGCTTTGGAGAGCTTTGGCAGTTTTTAATTAAAGTTTCTGGCGGTTTAATTTTTTGGGGTTTTTTGAGTTTTGGTGGGCGCGCTGGGCAGTCGTTTAAAAATCAATTCTATACAAACTCGTTTTTCTTTGAGTGAAATTGCGTCTTAAATGAGCGATGGCGCACTCGAATGTAAGTGAACGTACTTTCTCAAAAATGAGCATTTTGATTTGATATTGCTAATTTCAGCTTCTGTTCAAGTCATTTTAACAAAGCGACCTGACTAACATAAAATAGTTATCTAGATGATGGTTTTCCACATTATTTAATGTCGATTGCTTAAATGAAAAATGAGGTATTACAATTTAATTATCTTCAATCATACTTTTGACACATATTTTAAACATTTCTTCTGTTTATAACTTCTTTACGTCGCTCTACAACAGATAAGGCAGTGAACTGCGGTGCGTGTAGATCGCGGTTCGATTCCCGGTATTGCTTGGTTATAATTATTGATATTCTTAAATGATTTATGAATGCTACCTGTGGGCAATATATTACTCTTTTTATTCATGTTTATGCATTTTTACTCATTGTACTCATTATTGAGTACATGTCTATTTTAAAAAATGAAACTCATGTATTCGGAGCTATGCAAAGCATAAAATGAAATGAGTACATTATTGTTTTTAAATGAGTGAAGTAGTTTACTTATTTTTGAGTACCTATTTTCAACAGTGTAGAAAAGGGGCAAAGTTGTGATATCGCTTTCTTTGCAAGTTAGTTTACTTTATGTTTACAATGCATGTATATTATATCTATTTATTATTTTTCTTTATTTTATAGCTTCCAAGAAACATACCAACGTTTTAGAATTGAAAATAATTTCAACAGAAATTATTCTTATGATTTTAAATTTTATGTGTATTGCTATTTTTATGTAATAAAAAATTCTAGTTTTCTTTTGTTGGTTGAACGTCGAACTACAGTTGCACAATGACACTTTTAAGAAATACTTAAGGGATACCCAAGCCCCAAATCCTAATTTCTTTAGTAATAAATTCAGAAATACCATATTTTATATTATTAGAAAATCTTTTTCTAAACAATAATCAAAAACATAAATATTTTTTAAAAATTTATTTTTGTGATTTTTTTGCGTTTTTTAAACTTTAATATTTTTTTAAAAAAAACACTACTCCACCTTCAATTATTAATGTTTTTAAATTTTTTTAATTGATTAAATAACGCCAATGTATGTACTTTAGACGTATGATTATACTTTTGCAGATTTGTGTTTTAATAGTTTTCAAACACTTATTTAAGTTCAAAACCTAAAAAATATTCAAATTTTTATGTTTAATAATTCGTAAAAAAGAAAATTATAACCTAATTTAAAAAAGCTATTCATATGTTTATATAACAAATATTAGAGTGTCTAAAACTATTAACAGTTTAGTTTTAAGTCAATTAGTTACAAAGTCTTAGCATTTTAAACGTGACCAAAATGTAAAAAAAAAATATTTTGAGTAAATGACGATTGTTACAGACGAAAAGTGTGTAGAATGATGATAAATGGTATATAAACATCTAAAAAAACATATATTCTGTTTCTTTTATTATTTTGAAATTTTGTACATACCTTCTTAAGTACGTATATCATCGTTTTATGAAGAAAAAAAATTCTGAATTATGGGCTTAGGTTTCTCTTAAAAATTAGTATGTAAACCTATTAGTTTTTCTTTATCTATAATTACATCGTAAACGGCGTATGACTTACTCACTTTTAAAACCATACTGTCTCAAAAGTAGCAATGTAATTCCATATTGCTAATCTCAGCTTCCGTCCAAGTGATCTTAATGAACCATACAAACTTAAAACAGTAATTTGAGAGGCGGTTATTCCATATTATTAGATATCGATTGCTTAAATAGAAATAGAGTTATTACAACTCAATTACATCTTTCTCCCCATTTCTTTGTAATACAGTTTTTAACATTCATTCTGGTTATAACGTCTTAATGGAAACCATGGAAGTTCAAATGCCATGGAAGTTCTGTACTGCGGTACTGAGGGTCTGGATTCGATTCCAAATTTGATTGTAATTGTCTGTATTTATTGGAAGTGATTTATAACTCGTATATTCGGAGCCATGATCGATATCGAATGTGATAAAAAATGAGTACACTTTACTTATTTTCATGTACCTATTTTTAACAGCGGATCTATTAGCGACGGTTCAGGATCTACCAGGGACGAAGACCTGAGAATATAGCCTTGTAATTTTTAACTATGATCAGATGATGAGTACAATAGCTGATATGGCACCCCATGAACCTGTAATGGCATGAAGTTATTTAAACTACGACATATTTAACGTACACTAGTCGCCTATACAAGGCGGATTATTTTTAGGGCTGAAAGTAATCTGGTAACCTTCAAAATTAGGAGATCGTTGCTTATGCAACAAATCCAATGCTCTAAGCGTTCAACCATCCATCAGCTATTTTTTCTTAGTAAATATCTAATTGTGGATCACGCTGATACAAAATTGCATCATCTGTGATGTTGCTCCAGAGACAAGCGTTGATTTAGTCGCAAATTAGAACAATATGTTTTTGAAGAAATATCCTTTTGTTTACTGTTTTAAATACTTATTAACGTTACTAAAATTAAAAAAATACAAGCTGACAATTTTTTTTTTATTATTGGTACAATACAAATTAAACATTTGAACATATGCATGGTAGATGTGATAATAAAATAAAATGTATAATAAAAGTAAAATTTCGAACTATGCACTCGTTACTGAAGAATTATCGTTTGAATCATCACTGGCATAGCAGGATATAATACGCTTCAAAACGACATAAGTATTACTAATAATAGCTAAAAAGAATGATTTAATCCTGAAACTTTATAATTTATATAATCCCAATTTAATTATCCATAAAAGCATATTTTAAAGATTAAGATTCATTAACAACCACAGTTTCAACAACTTCAGTAGAGAAATTATTCTCAATAGACAATTCATTTCAAATTACAACTCATTTTAATCCCTTTCATAAACACATTACAACAATCGAATAAGCTCAAATACATTTTAATTATAACCAAATACTTAAAAAAAAAATTATAACCAAATTAATCAAATACATAAAAATGTAGAATTTTAATATTTAAATAACGTTTTTAACTAGATAATAATTAAATAAATATTTATATTAAATATTATTTGACAAAAAAATAAGAATATTTTTTTCTCTATCACAAATATATATATATACTAGCTGAAATACCCGTTCTACGCACGGGAAGGAAATTAAGTTACAAAATTGATCCAAATACAATATTTACAGCGAAATAAACAATATTCTTAATTTGTCACCCATCAGGGGGAACCACAGTATTAAAAGTACTAATAATGAAATTTTATTTGCAAGGTCCTGCAAGAAATGGAAAGATTGATAATATGGGGAAGTTGGCTATACAATAACGTGGATACATATATATGTTATTCCTGTTGATTAACATACATATTTTAACCTTTAGTGACACCCCAAAGAGGAACAACTCTTATAATTGTTAATAATAATTATCTCCGAAAAACTTTTATTAGACAACTATGTCAACATTTGTCGTTAAGTTTCACAAATTGGTGAGAATATAAGAAGAAGAAAAAACGAAAACGATTTTAAAAGGTTCATTTTCCAAATTCAAGATTTTAATATTTTAAACTAATAAATAAAACTAATAAATAATGGATAACACAAAACTAACTGAGTGCACGGAGGCTGAATTACAAACTTTTATTTAGCGATGGGCTTCCTGTCTTGAACCTTTATAATTTTCATACTGTATACTTCTCTTCAGTTTGATAATATATTTTTCGTATGGCTTGAAATTTTGGTCGTAGCATTTTTCGTTTTGTTTTCTTTTTCACAGTTAAATCTCCCCCTCTCCCCCCCCCCGGTGCGACGGGCCGGATATTATTACGGCACAGTGTGGCTTGTACCTACCCCCCGATTACCCGATATTTTTCTTTTCTATGCAAGATATGAGTAACAACTCTGTCAAATTTCATCTTCCTGGGTATACAGAAAGTTAGAGAAATAGTGTGAGTGTGGACAAGTGGCGAGGATTTTTACTTTTGGCAGTTAGAGTTCGAATTTTTTAATTCTACTACCAGAAAATCCTGTTATTGGGAGCAATTTTGACTTAAAATGTACCTCCATGCCAAATTTAACTTTCATAATTGTAGTACGGAATATCCCGTTGTCCAATCATATTTTCACCATTTTGACATTTTATAATTTTTTGACATTAATTTCGCCATTTTTATATTATTTTTACATATATGATCATATTTTAGTTCATTTGGCGATATTTTATTAATTTGGCGAAATTTTTTATTCATTCGGTGAAATTTTAATTTATTTGGCGAAATTTATTAATTTGGCGACATTTTGGCGATATTTAGTCATCAGCCAATCAGAATGCTCCTCGTACGTTACATAATATTAAAAATTTCCATTGTTTAAATTTTATATTTTGCATTGTTACACGTTCTCCATGTTAATCCTATGGAGAAGTTTTTTAAAAATCGTTATTTTGGCAGTTCGAGTTCGAATTTTTAAAAATCCTTTCTTAGTGCACCCCTAGGGCCCAAGATGAATCTGTGTTCCAAATTTCAGCACTCTAGGTCTTTTGGATCTGTAGATACCCAAACTAACGTCGCTATGAACATCGAAAAAGGGGTTTTACACCCCCTTAAATCCGTTCGATCGGAACAAAAATAGCTTACTTTTCCTATTTAAGGTATAAGGAACAACTTTGCCAAATTTCTTCTCCATAGATATACGGGAAGTTGGAGAATTAGTGATGAGTGAATGAGTGGGGATTTCGCATTTATATATATATATATATATATATATATATATATATATATATATATATATATATATATATATATATATATATATATATATATATATATATATATATATATATATATATATATATATATATATATATATATATATATATATATATATATATATATATATATATATATATATATATATATATATATATATATATATATATATATATATATATATATATATATGAATATATATATATATATATATATATATATATATATATATATATATATATATATATATATATATATATATATATGAATATATATATATATATATATATATATATATATATATATATATATATATATATATATATATATATATATATATATATATATATATATATATATATATATATATATATATATATATATATATATATATATATATATATATATATATATATATATATATATATATATATATATATATATATATAATATGAATATATATATATATATATATATATATATATATATATATATATATATATATATATATATATATATATATATATATATATATATATATATATATATATATATATATATATATGAATATATATATATATATATATATATATATATATATATATATATATATATATATATATAAATCTAACGTAAATGTTAGTTTATTTCCATGTGTATTCTTATCAATGAAGTAGGACGTCCCTTTGTTTCTATTACATTGTATTACTAAAAGATTCATTGGCTGCCAACATAAGGACAATTACTTGGATCTACTCCCCCACAGTTGATAGCACATGTCGCCGGAAACATGCGAAGTATGCGTCTTTGGCGGTGCTCTCCCATTTTTCCTTGTTAGTGAAACCCAGAAAGGGGGCAATAGTGACTAGGTTATACAAAAGAATTAACCAAAAGCATTGTTAGTCTGGTATGCTTATTTTATATTTGTATTGCCCAATAAGCAGCATTTAAAAAAGAATGATTTGGTTTTTGTTTTGCTTTTTCTACAGGTTTTGAAGTTTCATGTAAGTATAGAATATAACTTTGCAATATATTTTTGTTGGTTATACATTAAATAAATATCTAAAGACCGAATTATATTTTTTTATTTAAAATTTAGATGGGATCTAATAGTACTAAAGAGAAATGGATAGCAAGTGTTATGTTGAAATCAGGCAACTGTTGGAAGTATGTTTTGTTCAATTTTATAAACACGAACAGGACGATTGCGATATATGTAAATTTTAAACCAATTAAATTACAAAGATCTAAATAAATATCCCCTATCTTCCCCATCAGCATTAAACAAATTGGTCATAAATAGATTTCAGGTTTTCCTGTCAAACTAATGAACATAATTAGAATAAAATTTCAAATTAAGAATATGGAAAGCATGTAGAGAAGATTTCTATTCCTGTAATACTCTAAAAATGTAACATATCTTACATAGTTATCTATGAGAATGTATAAACGATACATTATGGTCAACTGATGATTAAATAAATCGCCAATATACAGCCAAATGTCACCAAATCAATAAAAAATTTGCCGAATAAATAATAATGTCGCCAAATGAATTCAAAAGTCTCTAAATCAATAAAAATGTATCCAAATGAATTCAAATGTCGCCAAATGAACCACAATATGGTTAAATAGTTAAAATATCATCAAAATGCCAAAATTATTCTCAAAATGATAAAATTAACATAATATGTGCATAGTTGCCTCTCGAAATAAGAGGACGGTATCTCTGTCTATAGAAAGAAATTCTGTCAATTGAATTCTCTGTCAAAAAATTTGCCGAGATTTATACTATTTCCGTTTATTCGCAACATTACTTGGAAAATAGGGAACAATTTTTTATCAATAAAATTAAATTATCTAAGTTTGTTTTATTTCCTTTAAAGTATTCACAAATTTAACTTGAAACAAAGTTTGGTGTCACGTTTAGTTCCGGTTTTTTCCAGTTAGAAAGACAAAAATCGTTCATACTTGACAGACAATATAAACGAATATAAAAGTTATAAAATCTAGACTAAAACAACTTTTTAAAATGTAGAATAAAATGTTTCACAGTTTTATTAGAATAATGGAATTTTACACTTCGGTAAAGGGCGTTTCAATAGAGAAAATCGAAAATATATGTGAGTGCAATATTAAATAAATAATAGGAAATTATATTTAAAATTTTAAAATTAAATATAATGCGACGTGTGCTGTTGTTATACTTATTGATTTCTATATTACTGCGAAACTGATATTTACTACGATAACTTAATAATATTTTCCGATCATTTAAAATCGGCATTGGAATCGTCATTGGATTGTAAGATTAAAATGTCTAAATTGGTTATTAAGATTTAATATGTCTAAATTGGTTATTAAGATTTAATATGTCAAAAATAAAACAAGTTTTCTGTTTAATTTAAATTATGCCTATCTATCATTTAAATTTTTGTCTGCAGATTTTATTAACATTCACTTTTGTAAATTTGTATGTCTATAACACTTTGAAAAATATTTCTTTGTATATATGCTTCCCTGATACTCACCCAATTGCTATAGAAATGCATAACTATAAAAAATTATTAATATATATTAGCCAAATAAAAATGTTGCTTTTTGAAGAATTTAATACAATTTAAAACAAATAAAGATAACTTAATAAAACAAAAAACAAAAATATTTTTAAAATATAAAAAAAGAATAATTTAGTTGCCCTGTAATACATAACTAAATATTTTAATGTGAAGTCATGTTTTAAAACTTTATATGGACCTTTCAATATTACTATTAAAAAAATTCATATAACTTTTATTAGATTCTTGTTAAATATTATTTTAGTTAACAAGTGTACAAAAAATGTTACATAACAATACATACTGTCTATTGCAGTTTTATTTTTTTTCTGATATCCCAAAAGGGAAACGAATGTAAATTAAATTATTTAAATCCACCTCTTCAAATAAGACTATAAAAATATACGATATTTCTTTTTCTCGATGAGCAACAGGAATATTTTTTGTTTGATGCTCCTCCAGACAAATTGAAACAAATCGACTCTTTTCGATAGACATTGATATATGAAGCTTGTAAACAACCTGACCTTTCAACGCCAGAAAAAATGTGCAGTGATTTATAGATTGTCGCTCACTTGTTTCATTGATCTATAGTATCGCTGTTTTATTTTTAACAGGATAACAATATTTCTTTAGTGCAGTTTTTTTTATTATGGGAAATATGTTTATTTTATAGGGACGTTTAAAATATACATTTGTGTTATTTTTATTCCAATATCTGATTAAATATAATTACTTTTTGAAGGAAACTTTCTAAAAATATTTTTTCTATGGTTTATATAACAAAAGACTCCATGATATTGATAAAAAAATTACTAAAATGTAATAATGTTTAACTTATCGGTAAAAGCAAGTAAAATTAATCGCATAAAAATAATATGAAGATGGAAACATGATATGTTTATAATTAGATGTACGAAATTAATATGAATCATTTATATTTATATTTATATTTATATTTATATTTATATTTATATTTATATTTATATTTATATTTAGCCATGTCAATTTTCTATTGTTCCTTAAAATAACTCTCTAAATATAACTATTATAATAATATATACTAAGAATAATTAAAATGATAATAAGATAATGTAAGTACATGTACTAAAATTAAAACTCAATATGATACAACAATCATAGTTGATCCTTATAACTTAAATAATATATAATAATCAATTGCTTACTTTGCTAAAAAGAGTTTTCATATTTATTGAGTAAACAGCGAATTAACGAAATCAGAAATCATTCAGGATCTTGATAGCTGTTTTTCTATTGAGGTTGCGTCTGTTGTGATTTCGAGTGTAGTCCTCGTGGGTTCATGGGTCTTTCCTTTCGATATAAATTACCAACCGTCGACAATAGCCCATTGTGCAACTCTAGTGCAACGTTAATTAGGCAACTATTAGGTATCCGTGGCCGAGCGGTTAAAGGCATCAGCTGGAAATACGAAGATTACTGGTTCGATCCTAGGCGATGGACTTCACAAAGAAAAGTAAACAAATCAGTGATCTTGTGATCGAAGGGTTGACAGCTTCGCTACAAAAATACTAGAAAGTCGTCCAGAACATCCACAAAAATTAACGGCTGTATACGGGACTGGTGCACGATAAATCTGATCGGGGTCCAAAGTCCCGACGTCTATTGAAGGCGTTGAGTTCCAGTTCAGGTGTTTCCTCGCCATCTGACCATGGTTCTAAAATAACGAGGTGCCTGTACGAATATGTGTGTGTGAATGTGTATGTGCTCCCGGATATTTCCTTCGGTATAGACCCTGAACCGTCACCAATAGCACACTGTGCATCTCTCGTTCGACGTTAACTAACCAAACCATTAAGCAACTATCAAATTGAACGAGAACTACATATTTTAGAACATAAAAAACGCTTTTTTTTTGTTAGATTGTTCTTTATCTAACTTAAATTTAAATGGAAGTCCGTGGTGGCTGAGTGGTTAGAGTAGGAAGCTCATTATCACAGGGTCGAATTTCGACCATTGATAAGTACTGATGATCGGAGGTCTGTGTGTTCGAATCATTTGAGAGCAAAACCCAAAAAAACACATGTTAGTTCCCTTAGGACAATCCTTTGGGGGACCCGTATACCAACAAATGTTGGTATACGGGTTCCAATTCACCTAAGTGGTCATCGTAAAACCAACAAGAGTTGGTTTTGTGTTAGACCCATGTTCAAAAATCCGCTTGAGGGTCGATCTCAATAATAAAGATCGTGGATAGGACTTCGTAAACGTAAAGAGAACATCCTATATAATTCCTTTTTAAAAAGAACAGGCACGGTAACTGTTCTGTAAAAGGAATCCATACAACCGTTCCCCGAGTGCAGAGGGTTAACATCATCTCGAAAAGAGGGTTAACATCATCTCGAAAAGAGGGTTAACATCATCTCGAAAAGAGGGTTAACATCATCTCGAAAAGAGGGTTAACATCATCTCGAAAAGAGGGTTAACATCATCTCGAAAAGAGGGTTAACATCATCTCGAAAATTGGATGTTGCCTATAACAGTTATAATATTTATTTCTTAAAAAAAAAATCTTGTAGTTGGCCTTAAATACGTTTTTACTGGTAAAAATACACATTTTAGGGTTTTCATTCGGCAGTTGCCGAAATGGCAGTCGAGAAGATTGTGCGCAAACATATGTATTTTCCATATATGAATCGGATTCTGTAAAAATAAATTCCATTTTCTTTTCAGAAACCCGTCAAGAGACGATTCAATTTATCATTCGCGTCAACATGCAAAATGATGCAAGCTTGTATGGTTTCTGCACTGAATGCAATATGCACTGCGAAAAATAACCCACAAAACAAAATGAATTTTGGATGGAGTGTGTACAAAAATATGTGTTTACCATGTGGGATTCCGATGAATTTTAAAAACTCATATATATTTCATGTACATTCATAACCGTTTGTAATATGAAAAGCTATTCCATCACAGAATTTTGTGTTCAAAACATAGTAAATCCGGAATTACCACTGAGCTAGAATAGGCACTGGAGCATGGATTCACACTGAGCAACAATGTACTTTGCAGTGTCGCGCGGAAATATACAATTCGGAAGGAAGGTTGAGAAAACAGTCGTTCTTGGCTATGACGTATCACGTGACGTCACAGAACTCTTTAGAACCTTCGAGCATGAATAGATTGTAGCTGAGAGAATAGGACGTCATAATCGTGAAGTCCACATATCAGAGTGGAATGCCCATATCACGTGCCATCTCTTCAAAATTATGAATGAAAAAATACTCGCGATTGGCTGATGAATTGGGAAATGTGTAACTGTGAAAATTTATGAATGGAATGAGTTAACCAAATGTATTGGGCCATACATGTTGGCTTCACTTTGACGTTAGCGATAGTGATGTCATGACTGCTCTACTACAAAGGACCCATGCACGATGTTTTGAACTGGGTTTTCTTCGTTGCCTTTTATCTTCTTTTTTTTAAAAGTACGTATGGAAAGAAAAGTAAATATGTAACATTTAATACAACTTTCAAAGCCAGAAATGAGTTTTTAACCTACGCAAACCTATGCGATTTTTTTTTTTGCCTTTGCTCAAAGAGGAGTAAAGTGGTCGACAACGCTTAGTCCTTACTCAAGTGATTATAGTTGCATTATAATCTAGATTAGTGGGAATTATTGATAAATTTGTTGCCATTCTTGACGAACAAATAATAAAGAAAATATATTATAAGTAAATAAATATTTTAAAAGTATCTAAATAATAAAAACGTGCCATATATGTTCGTAAAATAAATATAACTAATGCTTAACTGAACAATAGTTAGAGGTTATAATACGTTAATATAAAAATTGTACTTCTGATTCCATGTCGAAGTTACCATGTTCTTGATACATTTTGTAAACACCCAAAAACTTTTTCTTCATATTTTCTTTTCAACAAATTTATTATGCCTGATACATTAGAAATGGCCTGTAATACTACATTACTATTATATAATCATCTAATTATATTTAATAGTACGTAAAAAACGTTACATATATAACGTTAAAGAAGACGGTATTAAAGTAAATGCTATTCGTTTCTCTTTCATGTTTCATACACAAAATATAAATATCAAATGGACAATAACTTTTTGTTTATACATTTCCCTGTAGATGGCACCACGTTTTCCCTAGAATTTCTTTTGAACATAATTTTATTGAAGCAATAATTTTGAATAAAATAAATTTAACATACTATATATAAATGTCACTGTCTATCTTGATCATAAACTTTGTTGCAGAATTGCATAATTATTATATTACCATTTTTTATTTAAAGTAGTATTTTTAAGAATTATTTTTCAAATAGTACATAAAATAGTCTTCATAGTTTCAGTTCACAATCAAAGTAACGCATCAATAATTTTGTTAGAATATAGCTTCTATAAAACTGAAATATTTAACCACACTTACCTGGTATTTGATGCTCATCATTTAACTTATATCTACTTAAACCGAAAATAAATTTAATGTGTATACAAATACTTAATTAAATTTAAACCTACTATATGTGGTCTTTTGTAAACCAAATTTTAAATTAATATTTTTAGATAAGTGTTCAAACGTAAACAAATAGAAGAAGCATTTCGGTTTCAGTTACGGTAAACGTACGGAAACCAGCAATTTCGAAAGTTTGGTTTGGTAAAATAACGCTGCACTAGAGCTGCACAGTGGGCTTTTGGTGACAGTTCGGGTCTATCTCGAAAGAAATACCCAGGAACACATACACATACACATTCACACACATATTCATACATGCACCTCGTTATTTTAGAAAACTGGTCAGATGATGAGGAAGCACCTGAGCTGGCACCCAACGCCTTCAATAGACGTCGGGACTTTGGACACCGATCAGATTAATCGTGCTCCAGTCCCGTATACACGCCGTTAATTTTTGCGGATGTTCTGGACGACTTTTCTATTATTTTGTAGCGAAGCTGGCAACCCTCCGATCACAAGATAACTACTTTTTTTACTTTTCTTTGTCAAGTCCATCGCCTAGAATCGAACTAGGAATCCTCGGATTCCCCTCTGAAGCCTTTAACCACTCTGCCACGGAGGCCTCTAAACCTTCGGTTGAGAAAAATGTCGTACTAGAGCTGCACAATGGACTACTGGTGACGGGTCGATATCTATTCGGCAAAAAAATCCATATCAAAGAATTTGGTTTGTATAACGTAACGTCGCACTAGAGCTACACAGTGGGCTATTGAAGGCGGTTCGGGCGTTTATGAACGATGCCTCGTATTTTTTAACCATGGTCAGATGATGAGGGAACAACCCTCCGATCACAAGATCACAAGTTAATTTTTGCGGATGTCTGGACGACTTTTCTAGTATTTTGTAGCAAAGCTGGTAACCCTCCGATCACGAGATCACTACTTTTTTTACTTTTCTTTGTCAAGTCCATCGCCTAGAATCGAACTAGGAATCCTCGGATTCCCATCTGACGCCTTTCACCACTCTGCCACGGAGGCCTCTAAACCTTGGGTTGAGAAAAATGTCGTACTAGAGCTGCACAATGGACTAGTGGTGACGGGTCGGTATCTATTAGGCAAAAAAATCCATATCAAAGAATTTGGTTTGTATAATTAACGTCGCACTAGAGCTGCACAGTGGGCTATTGACGGCGGTTCGGGCGTTTATGAACGATGCCTCGTATTTTTTGACCATGGTCAGATGACGAGGAAACACCTGAATTGGCACCCAACGCCCTCAACGGACGTCGGGACTTTGGACCCCGATCAGATTTATCTTGCTTCAGTCCCGTATATACGCCGATATTTTTTGTGGATGTTATGGACGACATTGCTAGTATTTTTTAGCGAAGCTGGCAACCCACCTTTCACAAGACATAACAAAGAAAAGACCTGCGAACATTGCCTTGTAATTTGGAACCATGTTCCGATAACAAGAATGCATCTGAACTGGCACCCGAAACAACATCAATAAGAGGACAGGTTCTCAAAATAGGACATTGGACCACAACGGATCTAACGTGCACCTATCTTCTATACACAGTGCGCCTGTAGATGTGCGCTACCGCACAGAGCCTCTCGCTTCTCGAGTATTATAATTTCCACGGAGTAAAGACTAAAGAATAGTAAAAAGTAGTGATCTTGTGATCGGAGGGTTTGCCAACTTCGCTACGAAAATACTAGAATGTCGTCCAGAAGATCCACAAAAAATAACGGCGTGTATACAGGACTGGTGCACGATAATTCTGATCGGGGTCCAAAGTCCCGACGTCTATTGAAGGTGTTGGGTGCCAGTTCAGGTGTTGTCATCGGTTTCTGACCATGGTTGAAAAATACGAGGCATCGTTCCCGAGTCTTTTCTTCGAGATAGGCACCGAACCGTCGTCAATGGCCCACTGTGCAGCTTTAGTGCGACGTTAATTAACAAAACCAAACCCGTGATTATTATCTAAAAATGTGCAAAATGACAATGTGAGAGCTAAAATTAATTTTGTATACCTTTTCTTTTGACGTCTTTAAAATCAGCTGATTAAAGATATTAGGTTTGATTTTGGTTTGGTTAATAACGTCGCACTAGAGCTGCATAGTGGGCTATTGGTGACGGTTCGGGGTCTATCACGAAAAAAAAGGAAAGACCCGGGAACACATACACATTCATGCATGCACCTCGTTATTTTAGAACCATGGTCAGATGACGAGGAAACACCTGAACTGGCACCCAACACCTCCAATAAACATCGGGACGTTGGATCCCGATCAGATTTATCGTGCACAAAGTCGTTTTACACGCCGTTAATTTTTGCGGATGTTCTAGATGACTTTTCTAGTACTTTGTAGCGAAGCTGGCAACCTTCGGATTACAAGATCTCTACTTTTTACTTTTATTTGTCAAGTCCATCGCCTGACATCGAACCAGGAACCTTCGTATTCCCTGCTGACGCCTTTAACCGCTCGGCCACGGAGGCCTTTAAAGGTATTAGTATAACAATATCAAGCTACGATACTTTAACTCCATGGCAAACAGCAGGTGTGGATAAAACGCTGTCCGGTTCGATAGGACGTTAGGCTTATTTTTAATTTTACATAAAAAAAATTGAATTTGTTTTACGTAACGAAGTTAGCTAATAAATACTATAAGCAAAAGAAATGCAATATCAAACATTTGTTATGTACAACGATGGTAGACTTATTCATAAGTTTTACTCCTAAGTTCATTTAGATTATTTAAAGGGAGCCTACTATTTTTGCACAGAATCCGCGACTGCTAAGAGATACTCTGCATATGTACTCTGGATAATCCTTTGATGAGCGAAAGGCACTATTTCCACACCCTTTTAATTATTAGACTCTTATACATGTATATATACTCTTACTGAAGGGAAAACCCACGACTATTGAATGATAAATCCGTCGCCCTATCCATTTTGCCACCACTGACCTCTTTGTGACGTGTTAAATAACGTTTCAAAAAGCACACAATTCAAGTATTTCATTGAAAATAATGATTTAATGAACGAATCATATAGCACTTTATTATTACAGCACTGGTGAACTGTTCAAATTGTTGCTCATTGGAATATGACATTCGAGCGAACAGTTCAGAAAAGAAAATGGATGATGTAGATGTGCACAATATGCACGATGTGCACACAATGTGCATGAACATGTGAACAAAGCTGATCTGAATTCCATCGGACATGTGTATCAGTTACTTGATTGAAATAAATCTCATATAAAAAACACTAATTAATATTAGTTGAATAATTGAAGACGTCGGTGCAAGAGCAAGGCAGCTCCATCTCTTTCTGATTTACACTTTTTAACTTATTCCCTGTAAAGAAAAAATCCTATGTCGATTGGAACAAGTACCAAAAAGCTCTAAGAAGTCTAAAGAAGTGGCTTTAGTGAAAAAGGAGATTTACTTTTGTGTTATACGATGCAAGAAATGTTCAGTATGTTTCGTCTTTTTTGAACAACTTATAAAACTGGAGTTGCCTGGTTTTTGCACCCACGTCATCAAGCAATGACTTTAGGGATATAAAGAAAAAAGGAGCTGTGATAATGTTTACACGATGAAAGAAACGTTCACTGTTTTTTATGCTTCCTGAATTTTTTTTTTTATTTTTTTTTTTAAACTGGAGATGCCTTGTTTTTGCACCCACCCTTTCAAGCAGAGACTTTAGAGATATACAGGAAAATGAGCTGTACTTTAGTGTTAGACGATGCAAGAAAATTTCGGTGTTTTTTATCCTTCCTGCTTAAATTTTAAATGTGAAGCTGCCTTGTTTTTTTGCGTCCATGTCTTTAATTGAAAATAAAATCATATGTTTGTAGTTATACAAAAAAAATCCGCCGTCATGTAACTTATAAGGATTTGGTCGTTTTCGCATTAATACGGCCAATTTATGGATGCTATAATAAATTTAAAGTTGTATTTTACTAATATTAATTTAACATTTAAAAAAAATGCTAGTGCTAAATAAATATTCTTTAAGTCGAATTTTAATCATACAGAAAACCATTAGGAATAAATTAGAAAACATATTATAATTTAAAAAAAATACTACTAAAAATATAATTTATATATTACTAATCCTTCAAAAGAAAATTAAAGTAATATGTTTGAAAATATACTATAGCAATTCGAAGCAGTTTCGTCAAATATAACTTATCTTATAATTAATTAAACTTGTTTAAACAAGAAAAAAAGTCATCACTATAGTAATGACTTCAATCTTGTATCAAAGCTTAATGTCGATTTGCAAAAAAATAATTAGTTTTACTTCACGTAGAAATATAATTGTGGTGTCATTAAATTCAAAATAAAATTTACTGTTTTATGAAACAATAAAATAATGTTGGATATGTTT
The DNA here is from genome assembly GCA_963932185.1 of Troglohyphantes excavatus. Taxonomy (NCBI): domain Eukaryota; kingdom Metazoa; phylum Arthropoda; class Arachnida; order Araneae; family Linyphiidae; genus Troglohyphantes; species Troglohyphantes excavatus. The sequence continues at coordinate 55,719,097 of OZ010674.1, read as the reverse complement.
AAGGATTATGTGACCTACCTTAAGCGAAATGCAAACAAACATCGCACCTTGTAAAAAATTATCATCACGTATTGTGTTATGAATCATCAATAAATATTAAATAATATGTATCAAACACAACTTAATTTTGATTTTCAATGTTAGAAGTAAATTATAAAATGGGTAGTATATATAAAAAGACAGTACAGATTGAGTATAATCATAAAAATCAATAAAATAACAAATGTTTACGTATTTTAAAGATTCACTTTGTTGCACTATTTATATAAATTATCAAAGCACATGAATAAACGATGGAATCCAAGATCAGTTACCGTAAACTGGGGTTTATTGTACCTTTAAGGTCCAAGTAACCCCAGATGTTTACGGTATATAAATGAAACTGTTATCATATTTACACTTATATACAACCATGACAATAGTCCTTAAATATGTACAGAATGAATTTACACTTGTCACAAGTCCCATTGTTAATGCAGCTTGCTAACGACTTGAATAGGCACGTCGTACGAGTGTTCATTTCCTGCTAACACGGAATGGTGGACTCCGTCAGTGTCGCCATCTACCGAGAACTGCGAGAGTCTCGCCGTGGCGTATGGACAAGGTAAGTACAGAGATTCCCTGCATTGAGAACCTCTATGAGAAGAGTCAGCTCTCGGTCGCTTCTCCCATGCACTGAGGGCCACTGTTTCCGATTTTTGAATTTCCCCAGTGCTTCTCCGATCGGCTGTAAATGCGAATAAAAGTGTTTAGTGGTTGTGAAAGGGATTAGTAAATATAAATTAAAAATGAATGTGTATATACATTAAAATAGGTTAAAATGTACTATACGGTCCACCTGATATTTCGCCAAATCTAATTATCAGATTCGTCAACCCGGCGGAGGGAAAATAGGGGAGTTCTTTGATTGGCAGCAGAACCGGTTTTTGCGCCAAGAACGTGTTAGTTAGTTCTTGACTAACAACCCTCACCCTAAACTGCCTAAAAAGTTCATTCTGATAAACAATTTCGACCTAGATTATGGCACAATTACGATTAAAAAGTATGGAGCCTTCGGCCAGTCACTTTGGTTCAATCTACATCACAGTATCTTAGAACGTATAAGAGTTGCGAATATAAATTTTCCATAAGTCGCCAAGATGGACCGTACAATACATTTTACCATATAATTTTAAAATAATCCTCGAACTGTCAAAAATGTTTTTGTAAAGGTTGTTTTTCCTTTCATGAACATCTGTTGTAAGAAAAACTATAAACGGAATCAAGTATATAGTGGTGCCATCTAGTGAAAGAATTTTAAACATATAAGTCATATTCCTATTATTACCTCAATAAATGGTTCCCCAGCTATAAAAAAATCTGCAAAAATTTTTCCCTAAATCTTTATTAATGGGGGCTTTTCGACTCACATTTTAGGTACACACATGAAAATTGAAAACTGAACCCACAGTGTTTATGCTGAAAAGTTAATAAATGAGTCTTGCTCAGAAAAGAACACACTATAATTTACGAGTTTTTAAGGACAAATTATCTAACGGTTCCTGTTATTTGTTAAATGCAATCTGATTAAATACTTTAAAACATCTAAATAACAAACAATAATATATTGGCGTGCATGATTTAAACTAAACCACTCACAGGAAGTTTATCGTAATTTTCAAAATAATAATAATAATAATAATAAATAAATAAATAAATAACAACGTCAGATTAGTTATTGAAGGATGTAATAAATAATCTTATTGAATGTCCCACACTATATAGAGTAGAAACCTCATTTTAAAGGACCATATTGTAACGGACAGATAAAAAAAACTGTAATAATACTAAGGATGCTGTATTTTATCTGACGAGTTTTACAGTTCAAATCCAGAGATTAAATATAAAACAGTTTGAGTGCATATATTGAAGCTATTCATCTATTTATAAAAAAAACTCAATGAAGTGGTTATAAAATTTAGGGTAATCCGGTGACCCAAATTTATATTTTTTACGAAAATTATATGTTATAGAGTAATCTATCTGACAATCACACGATTCTAAAACCGAGAAATATGTGTCTTGCAGAAAAATAAGCACTGAGCGTTGGTTTTCTTTGAGAATGCGGATGATAGCTATTTTCAAACAGTTATAGAAAGTAAAAGCCAAAATTCTGATTCACTAAAGCCGGGTTGGTGGAATGCGTTAACTCAAGATATAAATAAAAAATAAACCCAACTGAAAATTAATTATATTTTCAAACTACAGAATGTGCATTGTATAATAAACCAAAACCAGGATTTTATTCTTCTAAAGTTTAAGTCAGTGTATACATACGCATCTTTTGCTATTTGACCTATGTTAAAGGTAATTTTGTCCCAAAATATGATTGCACCGTAAAAAAAAACTTAAAAATGAGTACCTGAACATACTCGTTTTACTTTGAGTACAATTTCATCGTAAATGAGCGATGACGTACTCAAATTTAAGTAATCGTACTATCGCAAAAATGAACAGTGATATTTAATATTGCTAATCTCAGCTTCTGTTCAAGCCATCTTAGCAAAGCGAACTCACAAACTTAAAATATTTGTTCCCAAGATTGTTTTCCACATTATTTATAATTGATTGTATAAATTGAAACTAAGTTATTACATCTCAATTACGTTACTTTTCAACCTATTGGTACACCATTTTAACATTTATTCTGTGTATAACTTCTTCAAGTCACCCTATTAGTTTAAAAGATAAGGCACTGGATTGCGGTGCTTGAAGATCATATTTCGATTGCCCGTAAATATTGGTTGTAATGGTCGATATTTATTAAAAGGCATCCTATGTAGGCAAGCAACTGCTCTTTTTACTCACTATACTTATTTTTGAGTGCATGTCTTTTTCAAAAATGAAACTTATGTATTCGTAGCTATGGTAAGCATCGGATGTAATCAAAAATGAGTACAGTTGACATTTATTTTTAAGTAAGTTTTTTTAACAGTGTGATTTCTTAAATAATGCTACTCCCACTTATATTACCTAAGCTAAAATTAATTCCATATACCTTTCTAATAACCACAGTGTTTAAACAGTGTAGAGTTTATGTATTTTTATAGCGTGGTTTTAACACTGCATTTGTATTTTAATATCCTCAATGCAATGTTCTATAAGACGAGTTTTTATCTTATAAAGTGGCTCTAATGTATTGTATTCAATTCCAAAGAAGCCTTACCACCCGAGTCCTGTCCCTCCGGCCGATGTCTCCTCCGGCGTGTGAGCACAGCGCATGCCGCGATGAGGATGACGACCAGAACCACCGCGGAGCACACTGCCGAAGTGATGACGGCCACTCGCCGCTGCAGCTCCATCGCGGAAGACTCGGCCACGACGGGCGGCTGCTGGCCGACGCCCACTGCAACACAACGGACATCAATGAAATATAAAATATAGGCATCTAATTTCGAATCCATATAAATTACTTTCGACATTTTTTTCAGAAAAAATATTAATTTCGTTATTTATGAAATAATTTTATCTTCTTTATTTTTACGAACTGCTTTTAAATAGTCGAAGGTCTTATCTAAATATTAGCTCTGTATAAGTATTATACTTTGAGAGAAAGAACTTTGAATTTAATTTTACATGCGATTATAATTAAATAGTTGTTCTGTTATTTTTTAATGAAACTTAAAGGCAGATAACTGCTGTTATACGCAGCAAACTCCTTACAGCTGGCTTTGTAATTGCTAGATTTTGAGGGAGCAAACGTATGAAATTTTTTGTTTCTTTAAATTGTTTTATTTTCGTCAGTTATCTTCAATTTCACTATTTAACCAAATTTTTTTAATTTAATTTTTATTATTTCATTATTAATTAATTAAGTAAATAGCATTTTTATTTCATACATATGATTTAATTTCTAATATTTACAAATATTTTATTGACAACTCTGTATAAGTTGTTTTTACTTGTGAGTACTATCATACAGTAAGAAAACTTTGAAACTCAATTTTCAATATTTATATTGCATCGTGCTGCCAACTATTTAAAATTATAAAATGAAAAATTGTATAAAAACAATATTTTTTAAGAATGCCTTATAAAGAGAATTTTGCATCACAAATTTCATTAACACATTTAAAAATTTAAATAAGTTCGTATAATGATATGTTATAATTTTCTACATAATGAAACTTGCTATTGCTTAATAGAAACTTCCGTATACAAAAGCTTTGAAATTCAAGTACAATTGTTTAAAAGTCATACTGCTGACATCTAGTAGCTACTATTTGAACCAAAATTATTTCAGGAACCAGTTTATTTCAGAAACCAGCTAATTGTACTTTTTCAAATGTTCGGAAAACAAAGAGGATCAGTATATCTTTTTTTTTTTTAATTTACCAATTAGCTGCTTTTTGCGCTAACATATTTTTTATTGTTAAAAAGCATATTTTCCAAGTTAATTTGGAAGTTGGTAAGATTATGCAAAAAAATATGTGTTTTCCATATAATATTCTGATTCCGTATATAGAATAAAGTGTTTTTTTTATTTTAGAAACCATTCAACAGACGATTCAATTTTGCCTTCACGCTCAGCATGCTTGACATTTAAAAATTCCTTTTAGTTTTCCGTTTATAACGCTTTTAAAAGTTATTTATTTTAAATGAGTATTTAAAATAAACATTTTCTACATTGCTATAAAATTACAAGATATTGACAATAATGAAAGGATTTAAAATAAATTAATATATATTTATGGTTTTTAGCAATTTAAAGTCAAATATCATAAATTGATTTGCGAAAAAACTATTTCGGACAATTTTGCTTTAATGGGACAAGAAAACAAAGATGTCTGAAAAAAACACCTGATATTTTGCCTTCGGAAAACTAAAATAGAAGATTTAAATATGGGGAACGAACCAATGTTGGAAACAAACCAATGGGATAAATATTTTTAACGCATGTGAAACCGCGGGTAACAGCTAGTATAATAAAATCAAATAAATTGTATATATATATGTTTGTGGGCCGAGAAAAATATACTTCATTAGCGTTAAAAAGCTTAAAAAAACTTGTATGCGTACTATTTATTCACTAATTGTGCGCCTCAGGATTAAAATTTCAGAATTCCGTTTAGTTTTATGTTTCTAAAGGTTTTATAAGCTATTTATTTGAAATGGCTAGCTAAATAAAATTTCTACCTTGTTATAAAATAACATTGTTATCCAATGACATTGTTATCCAATGACATTGTTATCCAATGACATTGTTATAAAATAAAACTGTTATAAAGTAACACTGTTATAAAATAACCCTGTTATCACACACATTGTTATACAATAACATTGTTATAAAATAACATTGTTATAAAATAACATTGTTATAAAATAACATTGTTATAAAATAACATTGTTATAAAATAACATTGTTATAAAATAACATTGTTATAAAATAACATTGTTATAAAATAACATTGTTATAAAATAACATTGTTATAAAATAACATTGTTATAAAATAACATTGTTATAAAATAACATTGTTATAAAATAACATTGTTATAAAATAACATTGTTATAAAATAACATTGTTATAAAATAACATTGTTATAAAATAACATTGATATAAAATAACATTGTTATAAAATAACATTAGTATCAAATTACATTGTTAAAAAAACACTTATAAAATAACACCGTTAAAAAAATACTTATAAAATAACACCGTTAAAAAACACTTATAAAATAACACCGTTAAAAAACACTTATAAAATAACACGATTATAAAATAACCCTGTTATTAAACACATTGATATCCAATAACACTGTTATAAAATAACACTGTTATAAAATAACATTGTTATAAAATAACATTGGTATCAAATAACATTGTTATAAAATAACACTGTAATAAAAAAAAACTTTATCAAACACATTGTTATAAAATTACATTGTTATCAAATAACATTGTTATACAATAACACTGTTTTAAAATCATAAGATCTTGACAGCAATGAAATGCATTAAAATAAATTCATATATATTTATTGTTTTAAATTATTGAAAAATGGCGATCAAAAATTGCTTTTGCAAAATTTCTCTTTCTAAATATTATGCTTCAACGTAACGACTAACATTCGGAGATGTCTGAACAATAGACGAGTTATTTTGTCAACTAGTAAATAAAAGAGGAGCGACAAACAGGTAGAACGAACCAATGAGGCATCATTTTTTTAAACGTGTGGAACCGCGGGTAACAGCACTTCTGAGAATAAAACTTACTTAAGTACATTTAGACGATATAATTAATGTTTTAATATCTACTACTAAAATTTATATTATTATAAAACAAAACAAACCTGATGATTTCCCAACATCTATCCTCCTCGTTAAAAAATCAAACTCCACATCTTTATTCCCCGCGGCGTTCCTGGACCCAGCAACCAACTTGTACCACTGTCCAGGATTGAGACCAGTGATGAAGGCTCGGGGCTTGTGGCTGGACACAGATAATTCCGTCCACTGCTGTTCGCTCTGGGCCCTGTACCGGATGAAGTAGTGGAGGATGGGACAGCCTCCGTCGTCCCAGGCGGAGAGGAAGACGGTGACGGAGGAGGCGTTTACTTGGAGGAACTGGTCTTTCTGAGGTGCGGACGGACCTGGAGGAATTGGATAAAAAATACTCATGTGTTAATTTTAGAGAAATTGAACATTTAAAAAAAAGCCGTAATCGCTACTATTTGGAATGTTATTATATAAGGTATAATATAAGGTATTCAATGACAAAAATATATATAATGAATAAAATAGAATTTTCGTTTAATTAATTATTTATTTTTCTTATGGTAATATATTAATTATTTTTTATTCTATTAAGATACTAATTATTTTTATTATATTAATATATTGATTATTTTTATTATAATAATATATTAATTATTTTTGTTTAATACGTTTATTACTTATTTATTAATTTATTTTTATAAATTAAGATGTATCAGCCAATCACGAATAATTTTTAACTTAACCTCTAGAAAACGGGTGGTACAGCATATGTACCAGTAAGTTTTTTACCTTTGAACACGGGCTGTGGTACAACAGTTGTACCAGCGACTTCTACCCCCTTCTTGCCCGGCGACGTGTCAACTTTTGAAATATGGAGGGAACGCCCTAATGAGTTCCCGACAGCAAGGCTATTGTTGAAAGTAGGAGAGTAGCTTTTGAGTTATTTTGGCGAAATGTGGAAGGGCAACTATTTCATTTCCTGTGGCCAACATCGCCAAATCGTCTTAAGTAAATAAGTATTTCGCATCGTCTTGTATTTGCGTGCAAGACGCACTTTGAATATGGCGTTTCGGCGGAAAATTTTAACCCAAGATTGAATAACCCAACTTTGAATATAAAAAATAACTTCTAAATGTTTCTAATGATTTTATTGGAAATTGAACTGATAATTTAAATACAATTAGCATAGTCGGATCCATAAAAAAATTTAAAAAAATTCTGGGGAGTGGGGCCACAGTACAAAGAAGTACTCGAGGGAGAGTACAGTACATGTGGATCCGATCCCTTCCGAAACAAATGTAAACAATTTTCTTTTTATAAATATTAGAGTACTAATTATTTAAGTCAATAATATAATGAATTAAATAAGTCAATAATATACATAATTACCCAATTGGCATTATTTTCTCAAAATTCTTAACATTTTAGATTTAATTTTCAAAAATTAATAGTTTTATTAAATGTCGGCCAACATAACCGCTAAAATATGGAATTGTCGATTTAGAATGTCATTTGCCAAATAAAGGGGACCACCAGATAAACACAAGGTGGCTATTTATTTATTTGTGACGTGATGACGCACGCTGGCCTATCTACCCCAAACGTTGATGGTCATCGCTATCGTGTAGGGAGCGAGAGGGGCTGACATTTAGATAAAGCATTGGGATTATTTGAGAGGAGAGAGAGATCATTGCATGTTAGATTGATTTAGTGGTTGTTGTCTAAAGGTGGTTAAAATGCTCGACTTCCTGCTTGTCTAGAACATGGCAAAAACCGTGCTATTTTTTTTTACCTGTATAAGTGTTCCACGATTACAGGAAAAAAAAATAAGTGGACCAGTCTGAGGCGCTAGGGCCCTTGTGCCCCTCCCCCGGATCCGCCAATAGCAATTATTGCCGTAACATAACGATTCCGCTTATGTATTTTGCCCAACACATTAGTGTAGTACATTTTATTTGTCTGTACGGAACACACACGAATCGTTTAGAAGTATTTATGTGTAAAATGTGACAGACGTTTATATATCTTCCTCGCATAAGGTTATAATTATGCACGCACGTCTTTTAAATTGTTTGTTAAAGCTTCTTTTTCATCCATTGTGCCGAATCTGGGGTCGAAGAAATACAATGGTCTACCTACAGTATTGTATTCCCCCTCTCGGAGTTTCTCGGAAGTGACCTATTGAGCGTCGCAGATGCCTTGTAAACCAGTTATTAGGGGGTAATTTGAAGTCTGTATTCTTTCACATACTTTTGTGACAGTGGCACCTGCAGTACAACTCTACAAATGGAACAAACATGCTCCCTTATTCAGTAGACATCTCAAAGAAGCATTTTGAAATGAATAGTCTACAAAACACAGAAGGGGGGAACCATTTATTACTTTCCAGAGAATGTCAAAGCACATATTGTCAGAAGTTTCGAAAGAAAATGTATCAGACGAATTAAGTTCACATCTGGAAGCTTGTAAAGAAGTTTTTAAATTTTAAAATAAATTATAGCTACCAGAGACGATTTACGGCAGGGCATTCGGGGTACTCGCCCAAGGCCCCCATTTTAAGGGAGCCCTCAAAACGCTTATTAAACTAAAAAAAAATGTGAAAAAGTAAAAAATAAATTTACTAATTAGTGTTTTTTTTTTAAATCAATAGGTTTTTTTTTTGTTATTCTTTTTTGCAAAACTTCTACTACTTTATTCAATTAAATCACTTTTATGTTTCCTGCATGTTCATAATGCATATCATCTCGTCAAAAAAAATTATGTTCAATATAACGTAAAATATATTTTCCATATGTATGCTTTTAATTTAAATTCTGTTTGTTTAAGTGACCTTATCTTTGCGCATACTTCTTGAACTATCCGGGCATTTATATGAATATTATATTTAGTTGAATATTTTTTAATCTTCACTATTATTAATAATCTTAATTTAAGTTATATGATTTTTACATCTTCATTTTTTTCTGAAATAAAAAAAAATTAGTAATTAAGTATATAAGTTTTAGCAGTATTTACACTTACATTAAAGCAGATTGATTATGCTATTTTGTGTTATGTGCGTATACATAAATTTAGCAAGTCAAATTTAAGGTACGTCGGCGGGCCCCACATGTTTCTTTGGCCTGGACCCCTAAACTTGTAAATCTGTCCTTGTAGCTCACACAAGAGGAGTTTGATATTAAGACGTATGGACAAAAAAAATATTAAATTACACAAAAGTAATAATTTACCATCGTGAAAACTGAAATCTACTACTTTTACTACAATAACGATATTTTTATATAACGTAGAGAAAGGTTGGGTATCAGAAAAACAGTCCATTAATAATCAAATGTATTAAAGTTTGAAGGTTGTTATTTTATTCAAGTTACTAATTTGATTTAATAGTGTGATCTAATAATGTATTTTATTACGAAAAATTACATAATTTAAAAAGAATACTAATAAACCTCAGAATAAAATAAAAATATAACATTATGTTAATGATTTTGTAAAATAATTGCAATATTACAATTTTTCTTAATATAAATTGAACTTTTATGTCAAAAATAGAGATTTAAGACTCAAATTCCTCCATCTTACCTAACTTAATAATAATAATAATATTTACATAATAATATTGAGCGTGTGGGACTTCCACTGGAATTAATGGTTGTCATTTACAATATATGCTTTCAACACATTATGTACTTTCCAGAGGTTAAAATATATTTCGCTTAATTCTTTGAAACTAAAAAAAATCGCATTTTTTAAATTTATAATGTTATATACACACTTATAAAATTATTCATTAAAATAAATAAATGGCATTTTCATTTGTAAACGAAATATAAAAAAAGTAAATCAGTTTTCGGATGTCAGCCTCATGGAGCAATATAAGTTAAAACATTGCAACCCTTCAAGTATTCAGCTAACCAAGTAGTAAACTCAGTTTCCTCGGTCCGTGGCTTGGACTTCCAAAAGGGGTCGTTTTCTATGGCCTATTGAAAGGGGTGTGTAGATTGTCACTCAAAGGGGGGAAGGAAATCTTCGCTAATTCCCCGTGTTGAGAGGATTTTTTTTAAAAAATGTCCCCGAATTCAAAAGGTTAATAAATTGTTGGTAGTTTTTAATGAAACATAATTTATTAGCTTAAATAACTGCAAATTGTATGTTTTACATGAGGGTTACAACATTAAAATACTATACTATACTATAAGTTCAAAATGATTATGGAATGTTCGGTAAACGAATTTATCAACTTATTTTATGTTCACGCTTTACTTTTTTGAAGCTATTTTTAAAGTTCACAGACAAATGTCGTTTTTTCCCTGTAAAAGTTGTTTTTCCTTTACTGTACATTTACGGTAAGAAAACTCTACAATTGAAATATAAATAATTTTTTAACGTGCTGCCATCTACCCGTAGTAACTAGAACCAAAGCAAAATAGCAAATATTTAAAATTATTAAGTATGTAGTATCTAAAGAACTTTCAAAATCAAATTATTCTGGAGTGTATTTGAACAGTTAACATTATTATTAAAATATGTTTTTGTTTTAATTTATTACATAAGTATTTGTAAAGTACAGTTGCAATGTAAAATTAAATTAAAAACAGTATTTTCCAATTATATGTTATGATTTTTTAAAATTATTATTATTGGCACTAGCAATACTATACATAGTCTGTGTGCATTATTTAAACTTTTAAATTACAAAATCACAATTATCGAAGTTTAATATAAAACTATATAATCTATTGGGTAGATATTATACGCATAAACAAAGTGTACATTTAAGAGGTATTCTTGTTAAAGTTTAACGATCTAGATATTTTTCATTAAAACTTCAGTATGACTATATAGGTGCAAAAATTTGGAAGATATTTTCATTTAAGAGAATTGCACCCATTATTCCCACACAACTTTATAGATTTGACCTATACGATATCAAGTCACAAATACATTTAAGACAGTATCAAAAATAAATTAAAATCTACAACTTTATATAGTTTCTGTTACTGTCTTGATTTAAGAAGAATGGTAAATGAACAGTAAATAAGTACGTCCTAATTAATTTTACCTCTGCCATCTGTTTTCACTGTTAATACCGGACTTCTTTCACCTTTCCCACCCGAAGCATACGGGACGAGGTACACCTGATACACATTTCCACATTTCAGGTTTTCGAAATTGTATGTGAGTATGTCTGGTGAAAGGGTTGCTTCTTTCCATTCGCCTTTCTCTTCTCGTATGTACGCCAAGTACCCTGAAAGAATAAAGATTCAAATTAATACCCTAAGTCTATTCTAGCGCTACAATATTTTATTGATATGAAAATTGTATGTCATAAATAAATGGGCCCAAGATACAAACATGCATCGTCAAATACACATTTAAACTATTTTACAATAGAGCAAATAAGCAAACAACCTAAACTAGTATCATAGATATTACGTATTGATTGTTAATTAATTTTTCTTTTGAAAAAAATATAATTTATATGATATATTATTGATTTATATTGGCAATGATATAATGAGATGAAAACTTTGTAAACGAAAATATTGTAAAGTGTAAAGAAGTATCGTGCTGCCATCTAGTGGCGTTATTGAAAGTTATTCGAGATGTATTCAAGAGTATTTTATAATATTTCCGTATAATAAACATGAGTTAAAATGTGTAAGTATTTTATTACAAAAATATTTCAAATAAAATTATTCAAGTAGCTAATATTTGATATATGGTATTTCTAATTGTTATATTTGTTAATATTAGGTATATCAATATAAATAGCAAATATACAATGATATTAAAACTACCTTTGATTGTAACATTAGATATCGAAGGTAGTTGAAACTTAATATGTATTTAATTTATCGTATTTTATAAGTATAAAAGAAAAACAATCACTTTATTTTGAATTTTGTTTTATATCGTTCTTTGTCTTTTTAATCAATAATGGTTGTTCCATTTAATAAATAATTAACTTCTTAATTTATGTACAAATAAAAATAATCTATCAAACTTAAGAAAAGAAAATTATAGCAATGTAATGGAACATAAATTGTGATATTATATGTTTTACAATAATGTCTTTTAAATCAATAATGGTTGGTCCATTTAATAAATAATTAACTTCTTAATTTATGTACAAATAAAAATAATCTATCAAACTTAAGAAAAGAAAATTATAGAAATGTAATGGAACAAAAATTGTGATATTATATGTTTTACAATACTAAAACATCTAACTAAATTAATTTATATAAGATAAACCACAAACTCAAAAAATTTTATAGGTTCAGAATTCCAATAATTATACCTGAGTTGTTGAGTTTTATTGACGTAAATATATATTCAAGGAATTACAACTTTTACGGAGAGTTTAAGGGCATTTTTTTTTAAACATTAAAAATAGCTTTAAATTAATAGATTAAAAATCGATATAAATTCAAATTAAGATTACTTTTACAAATATTCTATTTTACCTATTCAAATTTTGTTTATTTCAAAACATTTCTTTGTTAAAATTTTGAAGAATATCATGCATTAAAAATATACCTTCTACATCCTCAGTACTATCCCATTGAATTTGAATTGAATTCGATGTGGTTGTTGAGATCTTCATCATTGGACTTTTAGGAGGATCTGCAAAATTCACAATATGTTAAACAATGTCACATGTTTATTAGATGAATACAAGTAAATACCAATATCAAATTTATCAAAATTTTAACTTTATTCAAAGTTCATAATATTCCACAAAGGGTATACATTACACATGCATCATCTTTATACATAAATATAGACTATTAGTATGAGAGACATAACTTTATAGTTTAACTTTCATTAAAATTTCATATAGACAAAATATGAATACAAATTTATACATGAGATTTTATATGAAGACAGACCAATTACTAAAAGCTACTCTATGTCTAAAAAAATAAAAGACTAGTACGAAATTGATGATGATAAAATGCCCAAATCCCCAACCACTCGATTTTATTTAAATGGGCTTTTACTGTATTTCTATTGATTTAATATTTGTTGTTTTATTGTAAACAACATAAGAATTTTCATTAACCTGTTGCATTGTTGTACTTAAACATAGATAACTTTATTAATTAACTTGGTCAATATAACTAGTTGTAATACACATAAAATTTGTCGCGTATGAGAATTGGGAACGCGTATCGAGATGTTAATAAAAAGTGCTCAATTAACTGGTTGTAGGATGTTATTTAAAAGGGTGTAGGAGAGGGAGATTTAATTTTTTTTTACTTTGCAGAAAAAATTATAATTTTTCATATATGTGTGCAAGGCATATTAATAAAATCACATGTTCAAACATTTATACAAATTATAACTTTTTTTTTATAAAAATAAAAAGTTATAAATAAGTGCCTTTTTTATTTTTGATATAAGGCAAGCAAATATTTTTTGAAAAACTATAATTTAAAAAACATTACAAAATACATATACTATATATTACTAATTCCTCAAAAAAAATTAAAGTAATATGTTTGAAATTTACTGTAGCAAATTTGGAACATTTTTGTCAAATTTATCTGTACTTATATCAATTTAAACTTGATCAAACATGAAACAATTCATCAATATTAAAAATGAATTCAAAGAAAGTATTCAGGCAATCTTGTACTAAAGCTTAATATTTTTTTTTTAAATCAGTTGTACTTAATATAGATATATAAGTTTTATGGCGTTAGATTCAAAACAAAATGAACTATTTTTTAAATCAATAAAATATTTTTGGATATTTTTGATAAATTAAAATTTTATTCAAAAACATTCAACGCAAATTTGTACAAGATTGACCTGAATAAGTAACTTTGAACTCATTTCTCATAGCGATGATTGGTCAAGTTCAAATTAATATAAATTAAGATCTATTTGAAGAACCTGTTCCAAATTTGCTTAAAATTCAAAAATACATAAATTACCAAATTTAGTAGTTTCTGCAAGTATTTCATCCGATTGAGGTCCCGGACCCTTCTCATTAAACGCCTGGACCACAATATTGTATTCGGTAGAACTCAACAGATTGGAAAGTACGCATTCGTTTTCAAAATCTTCCGTCACCTTCAATGTTTTGAATAGATACTGGCCACCCGATTTGGATGCTTTGTATCCCACGTAGTATCCTGTTATGGAGCCCGCACCATCTTTTGATCCCTCTGGGGGCTGAAATGCATAAATATTTGATGTTATTAAAATATAATACATGCTAGACAAAATTAAATAAGCTTTCCTTACTTGTTTTTTTTAACGATATCATATAAATATTTTAAAAAAAATTGATGTAATTATAACTGTATTGCTATTATAATTGATTTCTTCATTAAATTAATTCAATTTTAAATGCGGATGATAGTCAAATAAATTTACCTATTAATATGCATAAATGGTATTAATTATTTTTGTTGTTGAAAAATTCAAGAAATATACTCGTTGTAATAATCACGAACATTTCAAGTTGGACACATTAAAACATTTCAACTTAACAACAATTTAACTTATATTTAAATGAAGGAAAATTAAAAGAACATATTTTGGCACTCTTTACCTGTCAAAGATGTATTTAACAAATTAGTTAAGATAAAAATTACAAACATTGATATAATTAAATACATTTTTTATTTTTCAGGAACACAATTTGAAATTATTCGTTTGCCCGAAAATAAATAATCATACTTTATTTACTTATAAGTCAGTACGATCCATTAGATATATTTAAATATTTTTATTGAAAATTATCGAAAATCGTTTGCACAAATTTTCTGCCGTCAAGCTATTATATGCAAAACAAAATAAGCAAATGACGCAAAAAGTCTTAACACTATAACTTAAAACCGTTATTACTTTTTAAAATCTCGACAAATTTTAAATTTCATTCAAATGAAATTATTGCTTATAACCAATCAATAAATTATTTTTTAATTAACCGATCGAATGAAATAGTTGACGAATAATTATTATTGATTGGCAGATGGATAAATATGCTTTCATAAAATATATAATCAATTATACATATTTAAATAAAAAAACATATAACCCTGAGAATTAAAAATTGAACAAAATAATTGTCATGTATTTTATATTATAAGTTATAATCTACCATTCATTCGGTTTCGGAATTACGATTTACGATTGTGCTGCCATCTAGTAAGCATCAGTAATAAGAAAATAAACTGAGTAATACAATCATATTTGTGGAGAACCTTGTGTACGTAAATATACGTGAAAATAAAATTTAATAAAAAACAATTTGTTTGTTTCTAATAAATAAATCAGTCACAGCCAAATGTATTTTCTTTCAAAATTGTCTTGAAATCTAATACTATTAAACGAGCAATGTCACTATGTTTGTTCGTTTGTTTGTTTGCACAATCTCCAAATCCGCTCTAACGATTTTCACGAAAATTGATGTATTACCAATTTTCGAGGTAAAAATTCGATTGGGATAGGTTTCATCTTCGAAAAATTTCATTTAGAGGGTGAAATAAGTAGATTAAAAGTTTGATTGTATTCTTACCAATGCAAATTATTCATCGCGTATGAGTTAATAGATTATGTGGCAATGGCAGTTAAATGTTATTTAATTCGTCATATGTTATTTTAATTTAAAATATGTAAAATATTTTGATGATATATTTTCATTATAGTTTTTATTCTAAAATAAAATATTTTTTCTCTCATAAATAAACGAAGGAAACATCAGTAAATTAAAATTAAAATTGAAAAATCGTTTTCGTTTTTAAATAAACAAAATACACATTCTAATCACGTGACTATTTCGTCTACTAAATGCTATAAGTTTTCTAATAAATATTTAAAAAGAACTTGGACAAAATCGTTTGCATTTAAAATAATCAAAGTTTGAACAATTTTTATCCTGCGATTTTTTATTGTTTTTTGCACGTGACGTCATAAGTGGTATTCACTAGAGGAAGTTTTTTAAATTCCATATAAAAAATTTCGTTTTGAAAAACAAGTAGATTTTTTTATTAAATGTAAAATAGATTATGTATTTCCGTAAATAGAACATGGAATTTTCAAAACAAAAATTAGAAGCAATTTCGTTTGTTTTGTTAAGTATTTATATTCCAATGAAATCAATTGAATAAGGTTTTATTAAATTAATGTTACGTGTTGTTTATAAAATATACATTCTTTTACATTTAAAATTAAACTTTGTTATACATTTTTATTTCATAAGTTTTATTTTAGCTATTGTTTATAAATATTTATTTTAAAATTTATATGCTAATGGAATTAATTAAAAGAAGTTTTATTAAATTAATTTTTAACAATATTTTTAAGGGTAAAAATATAATTTTATACATTTAAAATACTATTTTGTTCTATTATTTATAGTTTTTATTTTACCAATTGTTCATAAATACACTTATTTCTCATAGTATTGAACAAGAAACAGAGAAAAATTCCGAGTTTTCCAGTTTTCAAGATATGTTTTGAAAATTGTGAAAAAAGGAAGTGTTTCCAAAAATTCTCATTTCTTTACCATGGACACTTTGCACTGGTTTGTGTAGAAATTACATGACGTCATTTCAAGGTATAAGTGATTTCACGCGCATTTTTATTGGTTGATGGTAACCACGTGATTTGTTATGCACCAATCACAGAGGCTAATCAACCATGCGTTTTTGTTATTCCGTCAAAATTTTAATCTCGAGACCATGTCACGCATAGTGTCTGTAAAAATGGTTTGGTATTAATTCCACATTCTAATGAGTAAATAATTAATAAAAACGTTTCAAATTATATTTTTTTTCTGGAAAACTGATACCAGTAAATTTGTCATATAAAGTTCTGAATGTAAAAGCAACATTCCTATGACATTTTGTACAATTTAAAAATGCACTGTTTCTCGAATTACGTAAGTAAGTTTAGTTTAGAGAGGGATTGAAAATGAGTAATGAGCTTTTACAATAGAACAACGGCAAAGGAGTTTAAAATTTTCATTAACAAATTTTAGATTATTTGAAAATATAAATTTTACATCATTTACTATAAACGTGTTTTGAAATTTATTTATTTTGTTACTTCAAATAAGTTTCTTCTTTATTTAAAGGTTTGTCCGAAATAACCTTGCACATGCTTAATTAAATATGAAATTATTGTCGATATTAAATTGCATTAGAAAGTAATAACAAAATACTGAATAATGTTCTCGTATTACGTGCATATGTTTAGTTTCAAGCAGATAATTAGAGCAGTAACTAGACTTTATGCAATATAACAAAGGGAAAAGAGTTTCTAATTGAAACGCACATAGTAATTTAAACGATTGAAAAAAAAATTTCACATACACACAGGGAAATTCATTTCGGTAAATTTAAAAACCCTTTTTAAAAATAAATTTTACATTTACCGTAAATGTGTTTTTAATTATTTTTATCATGTTACTTCCAATAAGTATTTTGTTAATAGAAATTTATTCAAAGTAACTATATTTTTATCAAGACCCAGACTGCAAGCTACCTACTCATATTTTATATTCTGTATGTAACCTTTTCTTAGGAACAAAATTATGAAATATTCCTAACAACTGTCGCAAAATTCAACATGTGTGATTTTCAAACATTAGGCTAAATAAAATAATATATGTGTATTGAAAAGCCGAGAACGGCAGTCCTCATCATTAAAAAAAATATGTTTAAAAAAAAAGAGATTAATATTAGTTTAATCGTAACTACTATTATATAATAAAAATTCTTATATTTAGATTAAAGAAAATGTTTAATTTTAAAGACGGTTGAATTTCAAAGCCGTTATAATGAATAGCCACTTGGTTCAAATTATATTATTTTCCACTGAATTAAATATAAAACTTTGTTTTCGTCACTACGATTATAGCCTAATTACACATAAAATTATCCGAAATAAGTAAAAATCTTTATTATTAATTAAACGTTTAATAAGAATATAAAACGTTGTTCGTTCTTTATTATTTGTGTATGCTGGTTGAAGAAAAAAAAAATCCGAAATAATTTTGCAGTAGCAAAAAATAATTTGATCTCCATTATCATAATCTTCTTAATAACAAAACTACTTTGCATAGTATTTAAAAGTCCATTCCGTTACTCCAGAGTTAGACTGAAGCAAACATCATTACAAATGGTTACTGAAAACCAAGAATGTTGTCACGTTTGATCATGCAAACGAAAAGTGTGTACTACAATTGTGCGAATGGTTGTATTAGTCGCTCAGAATCGCTAATAATATTAATTTAAGTTACTTTTGCAGAATTAATACGGTAACATTTCAACCTTGACACGTATAACCAGTTACATGAGCATATTTCTAAGAACTTAAAGATATTTCGATAAAGATACATTATTAGACGATAAAAAAATACCATGAAACGTCTAACCGTTGATATGGACATTTCAAAGGATTTGCATTTAATTCGATTCATTAGAAATATTATTAAGTAATAAAATATGAAAGCGAGCTGGGCTCGTCCCCTGGTACTAAATTATTTAAAAAACAACGAGTTTTCAAAGTAATTTTTTTTACCAAATCTTAATAAATATTTCCCTGCTATTACAGTCAATCAAAGGAAAAACGGTTTTTACAGGGTTGAATCGTTCCATTTCAGTATAACCGTATTTTTCCTTACAAATGTATTCTAAATAGCTAATATTTTTTAAAAGGCAATATGTGTATCTAACAAAGTAAGATTTAGTAAACAAATTAAATGTAAATATATAAAATAAATTTTTAAAAAATGTATAAATATGCAAGAAAATAGAAAAAAGTACTGTTAAATTGCATCTCACTCGTAAGAATATATTATTCTGAATAATGTTCATCGACGAAAATCTTTGCTATCGCATGATCTATGGCTAAATTTTCTTTAAAATTGATCAGAGGTTGATAACACAAAAATAGAATCAATTTATGAAAATACCATAACGCATTTATAACGAAATAATTGAAATAAATTATTAATACATTTGTATTTTTTATGTTTTATGATAACTAATTTTTCAATTCAGTGTTCTTTCACCTTTAGGAATAATTGTAGTCAGTTTTTTTAACACACCAACAAAAATTCAAATAAAAATACACTAATAGATACTTACAAGCCAGGATACTCTCAAGGAGTTAGAACTGACTGGTACAACTCGAACTTGCAATGGGGGAGTTCTTGGTACTAAATTGAAAATAACAATTACGATTAATAGCAATTACTTTTAAAAAAACTTAAAAGTGTAAACAAATATATATGAAATGTACATAATATGTATATATTTTGAAACAAATAACACTGGGCAACAACATCTCAAAACATGTCTGCTTCCGAGATGAACATAATCATTTATTCCTAAATTATATGTGCTGAATACGAATGTGACAAAAAAGAGACTGAATTCGCTAAGGTTTTTAATACTATGCACGAATTATTTGTAAAACATGTATATATGCCAATCAAGACAGAAAAAAGAGTAGATGGTATGTTAGGGTATTTATCTGCCTACTTCTTTGTCTTGGTGATACATCCACAAACTGGTGGTATCATGCTGAAATAAAATTACAAATTGCAAACGGGAAATTAAGGTGGCGCCATCTGTCGGTAGTTTTGAAAACAATGATTCTCATGAACTCCATCTGTATGACGTCATCAACCAGATAATTAAACATTTCTGGTAGGCAAGATTACGGTAAGCTTAACGTCAATTATAACCAAAATAATCTACCAATAATGTTAGCAATTGAGCTAAAATGCAGGAAAGGCGTGAAAATAATAAACAATGGCAGGCATGTCAGTAGTAACTTCGTTTTCCATTTATATATTAAAAAATTTTACTTTAAATAATTTTTTATTACATGGCGAAAATAAATTATTGATGTCAAAATGAATTATAATTTAAATTTTCAGTTTTAACTTTTAAAATGTACACTAGTATAATTAACAAAGTATTGTTACTAAGATATATTGTTATTGTACCCTGCTTTATAGCCTCCGAAGCGAGAATTGGATTACGTAGCTCCTAGTATTTATTTATTCTTAAAGCTTAACAACAACAGGAATACCTTACCTTCATCATCAGTTGTAACGGAAAGCATTTTGCTTCTGGAACTTCTTCCTATGGCATTTTCCGCTAGAACGTGAATGTTATACGTGGATCTTGGTTTTAACCCTCTTATGGTTGTGTCGGTCTGGCTTCCGGAAACATCTGTTGTGACGATGTTCGAATCAGATTTGCCTTAAAATAGATATAATGTATTAGTTTAAAAGATTATAAGACGTTTATAATTATTTGTAAAATTTATGACTTACTGATTGAAGTAATATAAAGCATAGAAAATAATGAAATTAATTCAGGATGGTTGGTTATTGTTAAATAACGTCGCACTAGATCTGCACAGTGGGCTATTGGCGACGGTTCGGGGTCAATCTCGAAGGAGAGACCCGGGAACACATACACATGCACACACATACTCATACACATATTCATACATGCACCTCGTTATTTTAGAACCATGGTCAGATGACAAGGAAACACCTGAACTGGCACCCAACGCCTTCAATAGACGTCGGGACTTTGGACCCCGATCAGATTTATCGTGCACCAGTCCCGTATACACGCCAGTATAATTTGTTGGATATTCTGGACGACTTTCTAGTATTTTTGTAGCGAAGCTGGCAACCCTCCGATCGCAAGATCACTACTTTTTTACATTTCTATGTCAAGTCCATTTTACGGATTCGAACCACCAATCCTCTGATTAGTAGCTGAACTAGTGGGGATGCAGTTGTAATGTACTTTAGAAATTGAGCCGAAATTGTTTTTTCATTCGATATGGGTCAAGTGTAACCCAAATATGACATTTTTACTTGTTGTAAATTTTACATTTCATTTTTTCAATGTAGGGGGGCCTCTAAAGTTATACTAAACTAGCAAATCAACGCATTGTAGGACATTGTGTCAAAGTCATTATTGCATAAGCTTGTAACATATCAAATTAAAGGGTTTTTGATGTAGATTATGAAAATATATATTACAAGTACATACATATTATTTTCAAGGAGCTATGACTTCAAACGCCTAGGATCTATGACGTCATCAGAAATGGATGAGTATTTCCCATTTACTCCAGTATTGGACAAAATTTCTCAGAAAATAAAAAAAAATTAAGTATACATCTGATAGACAATGTCTATATCTGCCATCTGATAGACAAGGTCTATATCTGCACCATGTGAGATTCAGTGGGAGGGGGGGGGGGATAGGGGGTGGCAGATAAATACTTGAAGCAGCGAAATTCGCAGAGGCTCGATCGACTGAAGGTTATTAATTTTAAAATACAGATAGCCTTCCAATGTGATAACCTTCTTTTCAGTTCTTTCACAAAAGGTTGTAAACGACACAATCTCTCGTGATACACTTGGCATTTTAATTACTTGCATTTGAGCATTTTATACAAAAACGCCCATGTCAATTACTGAGCTTTACAGACTCGAAACACATTTTCTTTTTTTAAAGATACAGACAGTACTTCAAAACCAATTAAAGTCGGAATACAAATGGTTAATCTTAGACAGGATCGTAATCTGATTTATAGGATACTTTTGATTGGATTTATAGGCTAATCTGATTTATGCGGCAACCTCGTCCACATTTAGTACCACAAGAATGCTATCTGAACATATGAGTTCCATATCTCCCCTCCTTCAAATTCCAATCCTGATGGCTCTATACATATGCTAATTACCAAGCATGAACTCGCATCGGAAACATTATCTCTTAAACTACCAGGCGACATTCAAGAAATACCAATAACTTGTCATAAAAACATGTTTTCGGTTGATGTCATGTGCATTGTACGATAATTAAAGAGTTCTACCTACATAAACTATAGATATCCGTTACGAAAACAAATATATTAAGTAAATTAATAACATGGGTACTGCTTATGATGAGGTGCGAATTAAATTTGACTAATATACTGAATGGATCAGTTAAAGAAAGTAAATTATTTACATTTCATTATCATGTGACAGGTAGTACAAAAATATTGAGTCTGAAGAACTTTCTAATACATGTAGACCAAGGCAAAATTAATTAAGTACATATCTGATAAATTAATGCCAAATTTCAAGAGCAGTGAGAAGGCTGTTGTTGTGTCTTACAATACCAATATGGTTAGTAGTACAAGGGCCTCATTTAGCAAGAATATAATTTTACAGGTAGATAATCCCTTTTACAAAAATTTATGAATAGGTTTGAATAAGAATTAGGAAAGTGTATCAGATTTTCGAAAAGCCAATCTGGAATACAAATGTAGTTGACAGTCAACTACAAATGTTAAATGCGGCTACAATACTTTTGCATAGATAACTTATTTACGTAAAAGTCTGCATTATTATGTTCTGTTTATTGAAAATTAAAATTATGCCTTATATCTGATCATACGAGTCTAAATTACTGTTATTCGATCAATTTGTAATCGAGTTAGTGTCGGAATGGATTCCTCTAAAAGCGTATAATTGTGTTTCTCTCCTGATAACTTATGTTGTTGATTTTCAGAATGTATCACGTAAAAAGAAAAATTCTATTTTATCCTTTTTTTCTTTGACCGTGGAGCCCCTACAGAAGCGCGGAGGGCTGTACGATGGATGGCTTCTCTGATTAATATGAACATAGAGGGTGTTTTTACTATTAAAGCTATGAAACAAGATCAGCACACTTTAGAGGAGGTTGAATAATACATCATACTCCATGCCATGGATGTTTCGCAAAGGGACCCACAAATATTACTTGATATGTTTTACAAAATGGGCATACCCTGAAAACGGATATATTTGTGTATTGTATTGGTTTCTATAAATATATATCCCAGTTAAACAATTATTCATATGAAGGAATAGAAGCTTTCGATTAGTGAAACTTAATTTCGTATTTACGGAAAACATGCTGATGCTATAATTGAGGTAGAGATTATACGTATATATGGATTGCAACAATACAGCAGGATTTTAAAGACATCCAACATTCCATGTCCAGTTATCCCCAACGTAAATGCATTTTCTTGGGTCGAAATCAATGGACAATTGATTTCAGAACATCACACTTTACCACTAGCACCGGAAGCTCTTTTGGATCTGTGAAAATGTCAATGCTGGAGGATGCAAAATCAGAGTTGCTGCAGAAAATATAACCTGTATTGTATTGATCTGTGCCACTGCTTGAGAATTGTTCTAACCTAGTTAATATAATTGATGATGGTATTAATGATAGTTTAAGATGTTAAGTATTATATGATATTTGAGGAGATTGTAAATGCTAAATTGAAATTTATTTTTAGCAATATTTTTGTCGAAAAGTGTCGAATTTATTAATATAAAATTTTATTTAAAAGGTTTGCATTATTTATATTTTTTTTCTTCAAATATTATTTCAATACTGTTAGACAAATACTGTAGTCATACAGTAAAATATAAAATTTTACATTTAATGGAGGGAATTTTAATGGATGTTTAATTTAATGGATGCAATGGTTGGATGCAACCATTGAAAACCTGAACTATAGTATTTTAACTGAAAGTATAAAGAATTTTAACTTTCAGTGTTAATGACATATTTAATTAAATTCCCAATATTAACTTCCGTCGATAGAGCCTCTGCTGTCATTACTGCAAGCATTATTTTGAGCCCTTTTCCCCGAAACTCTTGTAGTGCATTGATATATCGTTTCTATCAGATATACCTGCATACTTCTCATATTCTTGAACAATGTTGGTCAATAATACTGAAGCAATTGTGAAACACTTAACCATTGCTGATATCATGATAGCTCCAACGCTTTTGACGCAATAAATCCTTGTAACAATTGTGTACGAATTTTTAATATACATATTCATAATCTGCTTCAAAAAACCTTTAATTTGATATCTTATAAGCATATAATAATAACTTGAACAATTTACTATATTGCGTTACTTCGTTAATTTAGTATAACTTTAGAGGCCCCCCTATACATTGAAAAAATGAAATGTAAAATTGACAACAAGTAAAAATGTCATATTTGGGTTACACTTGACCCATATCGAATGAAAAAACAATTTCGGCTCAACTTCTAAAGTAAGGCTAAAAATATGACATCTGCCATCCCACTATACGCCTTACCAACTGAGCAACTGGGGATCGTTAATTCAGGATGAAATCGTATTATAACATGTTACTTTAATAATTTTTAATAAATAAAGGCATGTGTAATATTTTAATAAACAAAATAACACATGTTAAAACGGAGTCTGAAACCTGTGAACAGTGTCTCGTAAAATTTAAAAAATTGGTCAGATGATGATGGCAGCGTGTGTGCTGGCAACCGACGTAACCTCAATGGGCGTCAGATATTGGACTCCGATCAGATTTAACGTACACATATCCGTTTACACGCTGCAGAAAATGGAGGATACGTTCGGACGACGTATTGTTATTCGTAGCGAATCTAGCACCCAAGTACATTGTATTTTAACGTTTTTTCAAATATTTTGTTATCAACCGTATTCAAACTCGCAACCTTCTGCTTTGTAACCAACAGCGGTGGTCCTAGGGTCTACTGACTCTACATATAAATAAATAGAAAAACTGCATACACATAAATTTTTATGTGCGAGATAACGCAAACATTTATTCTTATCCCTTAAAGATCTTATAATAGTAACATTAATTCGATTTAAAACAATACATAATATGGATTATATTGAAAATTGTATTATAAAATACTAAGAAGAAAAATTATACGCATAGTTTAGCAGAAGTGTTTAGAAGATAGCGATAACTTTTGAAGAACTAACATGTTTTTTTAATTCAGTTGTTTGTTTTAGATATAATTTACACAAAGGTATATATTTCTAAAGTTTTCTATAGCATAAATTATATTTAATGTAGTTTTCAAATTCGTAAGTCATACACATAATAGAAAGTAAAATCATTTTAAAAAATAAAATTTTCAAAAAATACATACCTTTTGTATTTTCCGTCACAACTAGAAAACGTATTATTGGACTGTTTCCATTGAAAGGCAGAGTCCAACGTATATGGACACTTCTACTTGAAATGTGAATAACCTCAACTTGAGCGGGACTATCTGGACCCTCTAAAAAATAAAATAAAATAATCAAAATATACATTTGATTAAACATATTCTTCACTTCAACATATACATTCATAGATCATCATGTACCAAAGAAACTCCAAAACTTTTCCTTAAATTCAATTAAAAAACATTTCTTATTTACTGTAGATAATAATTAGTTATTTGTTACTATTATTGAGAAAAAAGTAGTTGAAAAAAATATTTTATCTTTCATGGGAAATTAAAAATAGATCTGTGGAGATATAACGTAAAATAGGATGTTTGATGTGAACACTTGTATGTGAGCCGTATAGTTTCAAAACCAAATAAATCCACAATTTTTGCAAAAACGTTTTTTTTTTTTTTAAATAGTGTTTATAAGTTCTCAATGCACTACATCACATTACAAATTACATTGACCAAAACTGCATGAATCCAATCTAAAAATACGTTCAAAGTCATGGGTTTAGATCCAAAAGTACATGACTGTCAATCATTTCTGGTGTTTCATGTAAAATTTATGAAAATGAAGCCGTTACCCAAAAATAAGCAAAAATATTTATTCCTTGATTAAACATATATTTCATAACGCATCACAAATCAAAGAACATTTAATACTCTTCCAAATATTTAAATACAAACTTTCAAAACAACACTCAAACGCATCACTTTTCATTTTCATTAATTTTCCCGAAAAAATCAAAACCACTTCCTCAAAGAAACTTTTAAACAAAACAACCAACAAAAATATCAAAGATATCTCTCGTCTAACAGGCAACTCCTTGGCGATACACGCATCTTTCCGAAACTAAATCCTCAAAAATACCACTGCTAATCTCTCCAAAAGATTGAATATGCCGGGGGACACAAAGAAAGATGCCGATTTCAAGGCGGAGATTGCGGGTAAACTTTTGATCCGCGATGCGTGGATCTTCGGATCCCTGAGGGGGGTCGTATGCAAGACTCACTTGAAAGAGTTTCTAACAAAGCGATGTGAAATTAAAATGCTGCTCGAACAACTTGGGGTACAAAGGTGGTTTCTTTCAGGGACCACGCTAATCAATAGGGGACGTAGTTAAATAGAATTGATTCGAGTTTGAAGATTTTGAAGTTCGATTTCCTTTGTTTAGATAAATGGTTGCGCCTTAGTTGGTTTATGTTCAATGAATTGAGTTAAGGGTGATTGATTTTGTAATAATTATGAAAGGTTGTGTAGTCGTATATTCAAATACGTAATAATGATTATTTTTAAACTTAATTACTGACCCATCGTCTATCTAACAACAAATCATGTTACATATTAATGCATTTTATTTACGCAAATATAACGTTTTTGATATGACAGAAATATAAGATTATTAGCATCATAAACTTAGGAAAAGTAGCTTTATGAACTATATGATAAATATTCAATAAGTTATATTTTTAAATAAATAATAGGACATGATACAGTAGTCAATGGTAAAATATTTAATAAATAATCGTATATTTTTGTCACCAGTAAAACTAAACTTTACTAAATTAATATTATTTAAATTATATAAATTTTATAATAGAATTGGCAATTTCTTAATAAATTATAAGCTTAAATGGGGCAAAAAATTGAATTCTTCAAAAACCATTGATTATATATTTCACCATTTATTTTCTTTCAAAAACTTTGATTAATTTTGAGTCAGCCATGTTATGCAGAACCTTGTTTATGAAATATTTGAGTAATTTTTTATTTTATATGGAACTTTTACCATAATATAGCACAAAAAAGACTATTAATACTAAAATGAATATAAGTTGAAAAATAGCTTTTTTTAAATAATATAAACAATGTGTTATATACGTTACATGTTTAATTAAAATTGATTTTGTAGGCGAGGGATATAGAATTTTTTGACAAAAAATGTATTTTTTTTCAACAATTAACACCATTTTCATTTATAAACTACTAAATTTCACATATTATAAATACATACGTTAATCAACATGTATAAAATATATTTAATTTCCGAACTTTAACTAATGTAGTATTAAATATATATTTAAATTCTCATTTACAAAATCAATTTCATAATTTCTCTACTAAGTCAGCCAACTATGGTTGAACGATGGTTAAACATTTATCAATATTAGTAAAAAAATTAATTAAAACATTAATTAAAAAAAGTAAATTAATTAAAAAAAAATAAAAAAATCCTCCCGATTTCGATTGCGTAATTTTAGATTAGACGAGTATTATATTTGGCGATTAATCGATAAGACTATTTATCGATTTTACGATCAATCCAATTGACGATCAATCGATTTGACGATCAAGCGATTTGACGATCAATCGATTTGATGATTAATCGATTTGACGATTAATCGATTTGACGATTAATCGATTTGACGATTAATCGATGTAAAGATTTCAATTAGACGATTAATCGATGTAAAGATTATTCAATTAGACGATTAATCGATGTAAAGATTATTCAATTAGACGATTAGTCGAAAGTACAATCGGAAGTCCAAAAGTAAACTCGGGATGTACAAAATAAAAATTAAAAATATATTAATTTGTAATAATATGGGGGAAAGCAAAATAATATTAGTCTTTGATTTAAAAAAAAAATCATTCCTATAACGCCAGCTAAAATTATATATCTTTGTATTTACTATTGCTATTGTATATTTATTCTACTCATAAAATTTTGATATATCAGAAATATCGATATACCAAAGGTATGTATATATAAAATATATCGATATACCAAAGGTATGTATATATAAAATATATCGATATATTAAACATATCAGTTAATCGGAAATATCAATTAATCGGAAAATATCGATTAATAAATCGATAATATCAATTAATAAATAGATAATATTATTTAATATTTGATATCGATTAATATATCAATATCGATTAATATATCAATATCGATTAATATATCAATATCGATTAATATATCAATATCGATTAATATATCAATATCGATTAATATATCAATATCGATTAATATATCAATATCGATTAATATATCAATATCGATTAATATATCGATAATAGTAATTAATATTCAATATCCATTAATATAATGATAGTATTAATTAATATTCTATATTGATTAATATAAGGATAAAAGTAATTAATATTCGATATATATTAATATATCGATAGTATTAATTCATATCCATTTAATATTAAATATCGATTATTGGAATAGGCGATTAATCGGGATGACAAAATGCCATAATCGCACAAGCCTACAACTAATCACAGGGTTAAAATAATTTAGTTAGTTAACGTATTTTAGTAATAGTAGTTAACATATTTTAGTAATAGTAGTTAAAATATTTTAGTAATAGTAGTTAACGTATTTTAGTAATAGTAGATAACATATTTTTGTAATAGTAGTTAACGTATTTTAGTAATAGTAGTTAACGTATTTTAGTAATAGCAGTTAACGTATTTTAATCATAGAAGTTTCTTCGAATATTTAGAAACTCTACATTAAAAACTTAACTTAACCAAATATCCAACACAACAAACTTAATTCAGCAATGTGTTTCAAAATCCCAAAGAACATATAAACTCCCGTAAACACAAAACCCCCCTTCAATTTATATAAATCTCCATCAAAACCTTAGCCCTACACTTATGGCCCAAATATCAAATACCCAGTCCCTTCTGTGAATAGCCCGGCACCTCTGCCCTCTTCCGAGTGTTATCTTAGGCGCAGGGAGAGTTACGCCGAAATGAAGTTTTGGCGGCACGCTCGAGAGAATTCGCCACCCACCCCCTTTACCCGCAACCAGTTTCCTTATGGATTTAATTAAATTTACTCGCTTTTAATTAGTTTTCCACTATTGGCTGGCGTACTTTGCCCGCTCTTGTCTCTTAAAGCAATTCCGTTCCCACAAAAGATGCTTTTGGGGAGGATTGTGGAGTGATAGGTGGGGATAATGCCACATTTGGCGGTTTAGCGTTTATATGGGGATTTAAAATGTTTTGTTGTTGGAAATTTACATCAAGTTTTGTATAGTGAAAAGTTAAACTTAACAGCTGTTATTTCACACATAAGGAATATATACCCATATATTCTACTTTATAATTGACTTATTTTAAATAAATGTGATCATTGCTTCAAAAATACTTTATAATCATCAATCAACAAGCTGATACTTTAAAACTAGATGTAATCCTACGTTCACTCTTGTGATTTCCTGTGATTATTTATCTCATGCTGAATACGGTTTGCTCTGATTGTTTTTGGAGAGGTCAGAAAAATATTTTTGACTGTTTTTATTTGAAATCGTTGAAAATCTTCGTTTAAATTTTTTAATAGACAATTTAATGCTATCTATGAATTAAACTTCAGAAATTGCAAATATGTTTCCATATTTGCATTACAAATATACTGTGTTTGCATGCATTACACAAATCCCATGTATATGCTTACGTATATTAAATATATAATACACTTTTTTCCTTTTTTATTAGGTAAAACTTACAAAAATTTAAATATATGCATAACATTTTTATGTTATGTTTATGATTAGAAAAAGCTTATTATTAATCCAGTTTTTTTTAAGTACTGATTATAAATTAAAAATATTTTTTGAAGCGTTGTAATTCATTTAGCCACTAAGAATAATTACTTATAATAATCCATTTCATTGCGTCTAGTATTATACATTGTGCTTGTCTCCCATGCTTTATAATATTATTGACCATCCGTAGGATGCCATTGTCTGACAAGCACAGCATAAACCACACTTTTATTGAAATTTTGTTTACTAATTTCATGTCAAATACATGTTTTTTTAGAAACTTTTAATTTTTTTGTTACATCATTAATAATGAAGTCCATCATTTGGCATTTGTATAATTAAGTGTTTATTATATTTTTTTAATATGTGGCCCATCAAGCATATTGTACTCGAACTCAGCTGTCAACATATTGCATATAACGGAAGATTAAGACTGAATTTACTTTTAAAAAATCCAGAAAATCGGGTTTAGTTACCCAATTTTAAACAAATGGGTGATATCCTCCAGACATTAGCCTTCTGGTGCTCAATGCCGTATATACACGCTCATAGATCTTTTCCTGGTCATGCACCTGATTTTTAAATTCCCTAAAACACTTCATTTTACAGTAGTATTTTTTAATTCAAAGGATTGAGGTACAGCTTACGAGCAATATCTTTACAATTAATTGAAATATATATATAAAAAATATCATGATCATGAAAAATTATTTAAAAATCCGAATAGTAAAAATAACTTTAAAATTGAAAAGTTTACAATTGAAAAGTTTACGTGTGCGTCAGTGGATTATAAAATATCATCTCTGTAAAATATTTAAATTATATTTCCTTTATACTTATTTCAAGCTTTTCAATGGATAAACATTATCCATAAAACAATTAATTTAAACTTTGTATATCTAATTGAAAATTACTCACTTTAAAAGCAAAAATCTAATAAATAGTTTTAAAACATACAACACCTTTTTATTTTTAATTAATTTAAAGTGGAAATCAAATCCACCTAAGTGTCTCAGCACATGTGCAAATTTACTTAACTTTAAACATTTTTTATAATTTGGCGATATTTTTTCATTTTACACTTGGCGATTTCAAAATTTCTCCAGCTGGCAAATTCCATTCCATTTATACTTATTTCAAACTCCTCAATGGATAAACATTATCAATAAAACAATTAATTTAAACTTTGTATATCTAATTGAAAATTACTCACTTTAAAAGCAAAAATCTAATAAATATTTTTAAAACATACAACACCTTTTTATTTTTAATTAATTTAAAGTGGAAATCAAATCCACCTAAGTGTCTCAGCACATGTGTAAATTTACTTAAACTTTAAACATTTTTTATAATTTGGCGATATTTTTTCATTTTACACTTGGCGATTTCAAAATTTCTCCAGCTGGCAAATTCCATTCCATTTATACTTATTTCAAACTCTTCAATGGCTACACATTATCAATAAAACAATTAATTAAAACTTTGTATATCTAATTTCAAATTACTCACTTTAAAA
This sequence comes from Troglohyphantes excavatus, assembly GCA_963932185.1. NCBI lineage: Eukaryota > Metazoa > Arthropoda > Arachnida > Araneae > Linyphiidae > Troglohyphantes > Troglohyphantes excavatus. The sequence continues at coordinate 55,687,673 of OZ010674.1, read as the reverse complement.
GCAAAAATCTTATAAATAGTTTTAAGAAAGACAACACCTTTTTATTTTTAATTGATTTAAAGTCGAAATCCAGTCCACCTAAGTGTCGCAGCACATGTGTAAATTTACTTAAAATTTAATCATTTTCAATAATTTGGCGACATTTTTTCATTTACACTTGGCGATTTCAAAATTTCTCCATCTGGCACTCCTGGATACACCTTCTAGAAGTGGCTCTGTATTTGGAAAAGGGAGAAACCCAGAGGGGGGGGGGAGTACGTCTTGGCCTCAGGTGACACAAGGAAATGCACTTCCAGTTTGACGTCGGAGTTACCATTGGGGAATCGAATACATCGAGTTTGAATCGATGTTTGAGTCGATGTATCGGTAAGAGAATTAAGGGCGTGCGAGTCGCTTTTGTAAATTTTCCTCTGCAGAAACGAATGATTCGAATTGGTTGGGCTGTGTTTATTCGGATCTTACAGTTCCCAGATAGAAGATCATATTGATGTTTTCTTAAATAATCGATCTATAGTAACTGGAAATTTAGGTCTAACTTCATTAATATTCATTAATTGTAAATGCTACAGAATACTTAGGTATTGGCGTTTAACGTTGGCTTAATTTTCTTCAAATGAATTATGCTGTTGTTAAATGTATTTAAATTTATGACTGAGGTAGTCATTTACTTGCACTTTATTCAGTAAAATAAACTTAAAACAGGATTTCGAAAGGTTGCATTTCGAACCTTCTCATTATTTACATGGTATATTATCACAATCACAAATGTCATAAAATACATTGGAATAGTTAATCAAATAATTCACAGCTGTATTTACTATATTTATACTAATAATTTTGCACTGTAAAAAAATGTATATAAAAAAATGAGTACCTGAACATACTCGTTTTTCTTTGAGTACAATTGCATCGTAAATCAGTCGTGACGTACTCAAAGTTAAGTAATCGTACTTTGTGAATCTTTCTGAAACTCTTGTGTGATTTAATATAGCTAATCTCAGCTTCTATTCAAGCCTTCTTAAGAAAGCCACCTGGAAAATTATTACAACTGAATTACCTTACTTCTCATTCTCTTGGCACATATTTTTAATATTTCTTCTGTTTATAACTTCTTCACGTCGCCCTGGTAGTACAACGGACAAGGTACTGGACTGAGGTACCTTAGGATATGGGTTCAGTTTCCGGTAAGTCTTGGTTGTAATTGTTGATATTTATTGAAAGTGATTTATGAAGGCAGTCTTCGTAGGCAAGCAACTGCTCTTTTTATTCGTTTTATCTCATTGTGCACATTTTTAAGTGCATGTTTTTTTAAAAATGAAACTTACGTATTTGGAGCTATGATAAGCATCGAATGTACTAAAAACATGAGTACATTTTACTTATTTTTATTACCTATTTTTAAATGTATATTTCTATGATTAAGATAAGTGTTGTTAGTACTTTGAAAAGCATTTTATTTGTGTAAAAAGTGCTTTTGAATCAATATTAATTTGCATTTTATATGAAATTAGCATTAATTATTGGTCGTTGCAATAAACAGTTTTAAGTAATATCGTTTTCTTAACATGAATGTTGTTGGAAAAAAAACAGATTTATTTTTCACAAGTTGAGGGCATCTTCATGATTAATATAAGTGTTATTAGTGCTTCGAAAAGCATTTTATTTGTGTAAAAAGTGCTTTTGAATCAATATTAATTTGCATCTTCTACGAAATTAGCATTAACCACTGGCCGTTGCAATAAACAGTTTTAAGTAATATCGTTTTCTTAACATGAATGTTGTTGGATAAAAAACAGATTTATTTTTCACGAGTTGACTTTCAAGTTAACCTATAGGTTTAGCTCGCTCCATCTTATTTACTGGTTGGTTCTTGTACAGCTGTTAAAAATAAAATTAAAAGTATAATACAGTAAAAAGTATAATAAAGCATATTTCGTAATAAAACAGTGTTAAAAAATTTCCATTTTACCCATTTGTTTTTGATTTTTATGTATCCCTAAAAGCACGAGAAACTCAAATACACCAAGAACTGATATTTGTATCATTACAAAATTATCTTTAGTTTATTAAAGTACTATTCATAATTTTACCTAAAAAGGTACCTAAATTTAAATTTGAGTATTAAAAATCGGGAGAGCTATTGTTTCTTTTTTTTTGTTTTAGTTTTTGTATGGATTGGACTGTTTTTTAACTTTAAGTTTCTGTATTTGCAGCTTAGTGAAATATAATTATCGCTCAAGAAGATTAGTATTTATAAAAACTTTATCATTAACTTTATCAAAACTTTATCATATTTTCATCTCATTATTTATCAAACACATGTAAGGTATCCGTTAAATGGATATATAAGCATGCTTGGATAGAAAACAGTTGTTTTAATTAAAAATTAAATGATAATAATTAAAACAATTCGTCGAAATCGCTGTATTTAAAAATCCTTCTCATATTACCTGAATGTCATTATGAAAAAAATTAAACTTATATTAATTAAAGCTACTTTTCAATTCGTTATTTTGATAAAACATTCAGTAAAATAAAATACTTGATGTACTTAATTCGTCATTTAAAAAGTCATTTAAATATTAACAAAATTTAATTGAGAAAATAATTAAACTTAAATAAACAAAAACTACTTTTCAATTTGTTATTTTAATAAAACATTCAATAAAGTAAAATATTTTATGAAGATAAATTACAATAACGTAAAAAAAATATTTCAAATTAAGCAAAAAATAAATCTACACATGTGTACTTTACCCCGTATACTACACATTATTAGTTAATTGACAACAAACTAAACTTTCCATTGGAATAAATGCAATCTAATCACAATGTTAAATAGTATTTTAAATATTTCGCTTCCAATATTCAATAATTATAAAACACAAAATTTAATTTCCACGATAACAAGCCAATCTTTTTCAAACTAAACAACTCCAAACCCCATTAAAATCACGTTCCGAAAACGATACACATTCCTCACGTTGATAAGCCCATTTCCAACCCGATACATCCGAAGACCCCACCTAATAAATATTCAAATCCTAATAAGACTTCTTTCCGTTACAGCTCGGTGTGTCCAAATCAGCCAACCGCCCTGAAAGTCATGTCATTACAATATCATGATAAGACCCTAAAAGACGAGGGAAGGATCTGCCATCGTTATCTCTACTGGCAGAGAGATAAGTCAGGAGCTGCGATTGGAAACTGATGCACAGGGGCAGAAAATGAAGGATTATTCCCTCTGTGTGGATCCTTCTGTGGGAGTTTCTTACAGAGGAATAGGTTGTTTGTTTTGTGATTGACTAATAGACAAAGTTACTAACTACACTGTTTAAAATGTATTATCATATTTGGCGAAACTTTTGTCATTTTTGAATAAACAGACGCGTGATATATGCTCCTATTAAATATTTCGTTAAACTGAGAAAATTATTTTTGTCGTTTTTTTAACGAAATTAATTTTGTTAATATTGAGGGTGATTTTAAATAATATACAAATTATTATCGACGAGGTGGCTCCGATCGCGGACCTCTCGTTATAGACTATAATGCTCTATCCACTCGACCACGAAGACTTTATATTGAATACTGGCAATAAGAACCAAATATAAGCTTTCGTTCTAAATTCAATGACTCTAATTTCGTCAAAAGTTCACATGATCTTTTTTATTTTATAACTATATTTTATAACCATATTTTATTATTATATTTTTTAACTATATTTTATAACCATATTTTATTATTATATTTTTTAACTATATTTTATAACCATATTTTATTATTATATTTTTTAACTATATTTTATAACCATATTTTATTATTATAACTATAGTTTATAACTATATTTTATCACAATTCTTTTAAACTATATTTTATAAACATATTTTATAAACATATTTTATTATTATATTTTATAACTGTATAGTATAACTATTTTTTATCACTATTCTTTTTAACTATATTTTATAAGCATATTTTATTATTATATTTTATAACTGTATAGTATAACTATATTTTATCACTATATATTATAACTATATTTTATCACTATATATTATAACTATATTTTATCGTTATTCTTTATAACTATATTTTATAACCATATTTTATTATTATATTTTATCACCATATTTTATTATTATATTTTATTACCATATTTTATTATTATATTTTATAACTATATTTTATCACTATTCTTGATATATATATTTTGATATATTTTGTAACTATATTTTATATATACAATATATGGTTATAGTGATTTATTTTATAACTATACTTAATTATCAAATAAAACGAAATCGCAGAATTCTCAACAATGAGAGTGTAATTTCTTAGAGTGCATGTTGTCTGTTTTACTTAAAAACTATTATTTTTATTTTCATTCATCCTCAACTGTTTAAATTAAATTATAATATCACATAGTAATATTCCATTGTTACTTAAAATATAAAAAATACCACATATTTTTTTCTAGAGGTTTTAGGTCTATTAGAGAGGAGTGCAAGCAGTATTACATTTACTTTAAAAAAAAATTGTATTTAAAGCATATAATAATATATTTTAATTTATATTATAATAGTAGTATTTTATTTTGTTTGAAAATATTTTATAACTATATTTAATAATACAGAAAATATTGCTCAACAACTTTTTAAAAAAAAAGTGTGATAAAAAATTGAAAAACTAAAGTAACAACATAAATAAACCTAGTGTAAAAGTTTTATTATAAATGTTTCCCCATTACATTTTTAAAATTTATATATTGCATTAGTTTCAACAATATATGTTTGTAGCAAATTTAATTTTTAAAAAAAATTTGTAATGAAGAGATATTTTTTTTGCAATATTAAATTTAAACGTAGAAGCAACTCAACTATAAAATACATTAAAAATTTATGTTTTTTATCACGATAAAAATTAATGTAATCAATGTTCTTATATTCTCAAAAAAATATTTCAATAAACCACTTACATTTTACCGTCATTCTTAAACAACACAAACCTAATTTACCTCAAAAATTAACCACTCCCAGCGAATTTATCTTAATCAATCAATGAACAACTTCTCATACAAATCAACTAAAAGGTTGTGTACCTCCTACAGGTCGCGTCCCCCCCCCCCCCACCCACATGTCGGGGTGGGGGGCCGAGACGTTTCGAAAACGTTTCTACCAGGACATAATCTAATTAATGAAGATAATGCTCCGTCCTTTGCTCAACTCCCTGGTGTTTAGGGTCGTTTGGAAAGGGCTTTAATTATGTTTTAGAAATGCACCCAAATAGATTGAAGAATGCCTCAGCTTGAGTTGGAGGGGAAAATGAATGGTTTGCTCTGAAAATGAAGCATTGTCCTGGACATTTTCATTATGCTCTAAAGTTAAATTTTTAATAGAGTTTATGGGGGCGATTTGCATGACTAACATGAGTTTCCGTAAGTGAGTTTCTTAAATATTAAGTTGAGGGACTTAACTATATTTTCGGGGGTATTCTTGGAGTTGGGAGAGTTGTGTAATGTATTAGTTGTAGTAGTTTATTAAAAGTCGATGTTTTGGGAGTCATTTTATGTAGGGTGATTGCTTAAGATATGCATATATGATGAAGAAATAGTATTTATTATTACCTGTATTTATACGTATATATTAATTAATTAATCATAAATGTTTACAAAGTATTTTCTAAGACATCCTTCTACTTCTTCGCAATTTCAATTATTATGTGTGATACATTAGTGGTAATTGTAAAAAGTATCCAAAATATGTGTTAATCTTATTTTCATCAAGTACAGATTTAAAATATAAGTTCGAACAGTTGAATTCATAATTAAAATAGTGATGCTTACTATACTTTTTTTAACTACACTGTTAAAATTTTCAGTTTAACGTTTCACCAAATATTGGTGCACTTTAGCAACTTACATCATTATAGTGCAATCTAGGTTGAACCAAAAATCTTTGATCGGTAATAGGGCGGCTTTTACCAAAAATATAGTGCAATCTCCTTAACTGCAACTGAAAACTTTGCTGAATCTAGAAACCGGGAAATCCCCTTAATCTTCTTGCATCAGGGGCCCGGTTGTCCAGTAGAGAAAAGAGTTCAGCTGGTAAAAGAAGGATTGCTAGTTCGAGCCCGTGCGGTGGACTTGACAAAAAAAGTTTAAAAAAATGAAGATTTAGCGATCAGAGGATTGCCAGCTTTGCTACTACACTGTTAAAAATTGCAGTTCAATAATGTACTATATATTGGTGCAAAACAGAGGTCTTCAAAAAATTACACCATATTATGGTAAAACCTAGGTTTAACCAAAATCCTTTATCGAAAAAAAGCGAAGGTTTCATCGATCACAATCGTTCAGAACATCCTACAAATTATACCGGCGTTTCACCATAATATGCGGTAGCGAAAACGCAAATTTTTTTTCAACGTTTCACCATGAAATGGTGAATCAAAAATATGAATTTTGATGCAAAGTTTTAACACTAAATGGCATCCGTGGTAGCACCACAAAATGGTGAAACTAAATACCAAATAATGATTATAGCTAAATGGGTAAAAACGTTTGGTGCTAAGTAGTACTAAATTTTTAAGAGTGTAAGGATCGCCTAAATCAGTGGATCCTAATTAGCATTAAGCCACGGACAATTAGTTAAAGTTAAATAGGACCGGGACCCCCCCCCCCTTTTTATATGTGCTCATGAAATTTCTTGCGCTTTTTAAACATGTATTTTTTGTTTGAACGTGAAAATGAAGAGAAAAAAACGATTCTGAAAATAAGTTTATAACTTTATACAGCTTTTATAAAAAACATGGACACAGGTCAATTTTGTCTTAAGTATACTTTACAATTAAACTATAGAACATTGTATGACATACTTATATTTAAAATGTGTTAAGTTTCAGTAGGTTAACGTTGTTTTCAGCAAAGTACTAAGTAAATGTTATTAATAACGTGCAGCATAATAAAAAATTCGGAGAAATTTTTCACTTATCAAGAATACCCATGATGATAGATAGTTTCACTATTTAAAGGGATTATCTACTTAGCTTAGAGGTTAGATTTGCAAATTGAATTAAAAATGTCAAATGCAATTTGAACATTCCTTTTAATGTATCATTGGAAAGGATTAATATTTTTACGTTTAAATTTATCATGTATCCCAATATATGCCACAATTGTTGAGTAGAAATTTTAATTTATTTTAGATATGATGTTTCAAATGCTCATTTAAATATTCAAATTAAATTTATTCTAGCATTTCTCGATATATTTGTTCAAAAATAAACTATTACAAATATAAACTATTATTATTCAAATGGAAATTTTTAAACATTTAGTCATATTACTAAATAATATGTAGTATTTTTTTTAATTATATTTTTTTTAATGTTCAAATTTATGTTTAAAAAACGCTGCAATAAAAATTAGCTGGATTTTATTTCTAACAACAAAATGAGATATGTTAAGTACGATGCAAATAATACATAAAACTTTCTTCTTAATGCTTAGTATGTATGTATTGAATATTTTTGCTATTTATATAAACTTTTTTTAAATTATTATTTAGGAAAAATGAAAAAAATACAAAAAGTAATTAAAATTAAATTTTTAAAACTTGAAAGTAAAAAAGTATTTTAGTTGTAAAGAATATTTTAAATACTTAAAAAAATCTAAAATATACTTCACTTATTTTGAAACAAGCACCAACTAGCACACAAACAATCACGCATAAATTTAAAACATATTTTTTTCTCATAGTACTCGTGCCTATATTTTACGTACCAATAATGATTTTTTTTTTCAGATTCAAAGAATTTTTGGACAAACTACATAATAAATTGAATCTACCTGTTGTGTATATAGTTACTAATATTAGTGCTTGTATATTAACATTTAAGTTATATTTTTATGACATACATTTTTTATGAAAACTAAAAGTTAGAAAGTGTAATGCAATTTTTTAAAATATTAATTATGATAAAGTAGGGGGAAATGTGTAATTGGATAATATGGTTATTCTGAAATTAAATTTAAGTTATACATTGTTAACCATATTTTTTATCTAAATATTGTTTTTTTTTAAATTACTTTGTTTAATGAACATCATTTCAGAAAAAAAAATTTAATTCCTAGATAATTTAATTCAAGTCCAAAAGTCGATTTGTCTGATTATGTCAAAAAAGTTTAGTCATAAAAAAGTTTGATTCATGAAAATTTCTATAAATAACTAAAAAAGTAGAATTATTTAATGATATTCCTGAGTTGTATATAAAAGATAATCTTTTTAAACTTTCCAATGAAAAAAATAGAAAATATTTTTTATTTAGCTTTTTTTTTCAAAAATTTGTAAAGAACGGAAATTTAAAATCAAATTATTAAGGCTAAAGAATAAGAAATATTCTAAACAGTGCAATATTCAACAGAAATATGAATTTCGAGCTTATGAATCACAAGAGTTAATTTCAATATATTTAACAATATTTATATGTTAATACAATGAAGTTACATACCTGTTTTTTTTAAATAAATTGTCAACAAAATAATGTATTTCGATAAAAAAAGTTGACGCCATTTTTTGGTTTATTATTACAACTGAATAATAATAATTTACATTAAATAAAAAATCGTTTGCAGAATAAATTAAAAATACCATAAATATAACATATATTTTAAAATTAAAATAAAACAAATTAAAAAGCAAATGTTTGTTTTTAAACATAATAAATAATAAAAAAAAATTCAAAATGACGTATTTCAACATACTTTTACAATAGACTATTGCAAAAACACTCCGTTGGTAATCAAATATACTGACTTTTTAAAAGTTGAAGGTTGCTATTTATACTATTTTATTCAAGGTTTAATTATAATTTGAATAACTTTTTTTATTATGTCTTTTTACACAAACAATTTCATAAACAAAAAATAATATCCTTTTCCCAAACTTTAAATAAAAAGATTCGAAGAGAAAAATATTTATAAATGGACGAATCAAATAAAATAAAATATTGCATTCATTATGAAAATGTGAATATTTTTATTAAAAAAATTTAATTTAAAATTTTTTTCCGGACATAATTAGGACTTGTAGCTTAAAAGTATGTAAATGTTAACCCCTCCCCCCCCCACACACACACATTACACTATCGATGTCCAAGTAAAAAAACTATTTAATATCTTTAAGTATATTTTCAAAAAAGATATTTTACTTATTTTTAAAATCTTAAAACTAACATTATAATTTGTCATAAATTCGTATACCTAAATTTAATTTTTTAATGATGTTGTTTAAATAATATAAATTTATGATTATTTGTGATAAATTTCTTGTTCCAGAAAAACTAAAAAAGCATATTTAATATTTAATAAATCTAGATGCACATCTGATTAGATAAATCATTTATTTAAGAATAAATTATCATGAATGCAGAAACAGTTTAAAAATAAACGCGCTACATTCCCATTAATTTTTTTAATATCTTAATGGATTTTTAAATTTCGTTTGCGTTTACTCCGCCGTTACTAATGCATTTATTTCTTCATTTCGAAAAATAAAATGTGTTACTAATATTTTTTTGTAGTAAAAATGAATTAAAGGACATGCGAATAAAAAAATCATTTCACATGAAATTAGATATAACAGAAATAAATATTTACTGCAGTATTATTATATATTTTAATTCAACATAAAAGCGATAGACAGAGGGAAACAAAATCTTAAAAATAAAGTGTTAAAATACACGTTTAACATAGTAATATTTTTGGACAACATTGTTTTGTAATTAAATGGCCACCATTGAAGTATTTCATTTGCAAATATGTTTAGAAAATGTAAAATAAACATGATGAAATGATTTTATACTTTTCAAAAATATTTTAATAATATTTTTATAAAACTTAGATTCAAATTTTGTTGCAAAGTTTTATCCAGTTCTGCTTACAAGAATAAACATTACAATTTTAATGGCGAAATTGCATAACAGCTCCAAATAATATGATATTTTGTAATGCTGCCAAGCATATAATATTTCGAAATAATATGTTATTATAAATTAAATGAATTATTGATTTTTGTATCAATACAATTTGACTTTGGGTTAGGAATTTACAAAATATATGCCCTAATTTAATCATATTGAATGAACTATTATCTTTCCATATTTTAGAAGCTTTATTTCAAATTTTCTCATAAATGTTTGACTTCTAGAATAATTTAAAATAAAACTATTTCAATTTTACAATAGTATTTTATAAAATAATAAATATTAAATTTATATTTTATCAAATTAATTTTAATTGCAATAGTATTAAAATTGGAATAAAACTAATTATACTGGAACACACATTAATTTATTTTGAACAAAAATTAACTACACTTAAAAAAAACTACTAAAACAAAATTAACAACAATTGAAACAAAAATTATTTTAAATTATTAAATTTGAATACAAATTAATTAAACTATAACAAAAATTAATTAAATTTGAACAAAAATTAATTAAATTTGAACAAAAATGAATTAAATTTGAATAAAAATTAGTAACATTTCAACAAAAATCAAAAATCAAATTTGAACAATAAATAATTAAATTTGAAAAAATATTAAATAAATTTAGAATTAAACCAATTAGAACCAATTAAAAATTAGTTCATTTTTTTATAAAATATTTTTATATAAATTTAATTACATTTTTAAAAAAAAACTTCATTTTTTATGATTAAATTCATACAAATTGTTTTTAAATTAATTATTTTTTTATAAAATAATTCAACTTTTAATATTTTTTTTCTACTTTTTATAAACTAATTTAACTTTTTATAAAATACAGAATTTTTTTATAAAATTACTTGCATTTTTTAAAAAATATATTTAATTTTGGAATACAACTAAACACTTTTTTTTAAATGGTAAACTATTGTTAATAAAATTATAAAAATGTTAGTAACATTGGTAAATTTTATTTTTTCATAAAATGTGTAAGTTTCATTTTTTAATAAAATTGGTAAATTTAATTTTTTCATAAAATGTATAAATTTAATTTTTTAATAAAATTGGTAAATTTTATTTTTTAATAATATGTATTTGTAAATTTTATGTTTTAATAAAACTGGAAAATTTGTTTAATAAAATTGGTATATTTTTAATAAAATTGGTATATTTTTAATAAAATTGGTATATTTTTAATAAAATTATAATTTTTTAATAAAATTTTAATTTTTTAATAAAATTGTAATTTTTTAATAAAATTGTAATTTTTTAATAAAATTGTAATTTTTTAATAAAATTGTAATTTTTTAATAAAATTGTAATTTTTTAATAAAATTGTAATTTTTTAATAAAATTGTAATTTTTTAATAAAATTGTAATTTTTTAATAAAATTGTAATTTTTTAATAAAATTGTAATTTTTTAATAAAATTGTAATTTTTTAATAAAATTGTAATATTTTAATAAAATTGTAATTTTTTAAAAAAAATTGTAATTTTTTAAAAAAAATGTAATTTTTTAAAAAAATTGTAATTTTTTAAAAAAAAATGTAATTTTTTAAAAAAATTGTAATTTTTTAAAAAAAATTGTAATTTTTTAAAAAAATTGTAATTTTTTAAAAAAATTGTAATTTTTTAAAAAAATTGTAATTTTTAAATAAAATTGTAAAATGTTTTAACTTATGAATTTTTAAATTATGATTAAAATTTGCCTTACCTTGTACAACCAATTCTACTGTGGAATCGTCATGGCCAAATCTATTGGAGGCTCTACATGAAAACACGGACGAGTCCTCTCTTCTTGCTGAGTGAATACTGAGTTGAGAAGTGAGGCCTTCTGTATGATCGAATTGTCTTTTACTGTATCTGCGCTTTGGAAAAACACAGTTATTCATTTTTCTATGGTCTGCTCGCACTTACATAACAATGACATAACAGTCATTTAGTCAACTTTATGCATGTTTGTCAAATTGATACGTTATAAGTAATTTCTTTTTTGAAGGAGAATAAGAATAAGTATCATTTTTCGTTTATTTTATTACAAATTTACATAAAAACTTAAATAAAATTTTCAATGAGATTTATTGTTTCAATAAATATATTTTATGGATTAGCAGGATTTAAATTTCCATTAAATATGTTTAATGATTTACTGAGTCTGCATAAATGTTTAATAAAAGAATAATCAGGAATTTAAGCTTTATTATCATAAGATTTTATATATTTTTTTAAATACTATACGTATTTATTTATATTCTCTCTAACGCAAGTTATGAATACATATTAGATATCAAATACATAAAATATTCGGATTCAAGAAAACATCTTAAGTTCTATTATCTATATTAAAAACTGCGGCGGTTGGCTGCCAAGTAATGTAAGTTCCAAAAAAAACGGAAAATGTACTAACAACATATTCTGTTTATAGTTATTTCGAGTCGATCTGGTAGTTTAACCAGAATACATCAGTTTCAACTTTGAAAAATACATGTTCTCAATAAAGACTACAATGAGTAAATGTGTGCCTACATAATCTTCCATCATAAATCACAACTCTGTTAAAAAAGTACTTAAAATGAGTAAATAAATGCACTTGTTTTTTAAGTACAATTGCATCGTCAATAAGCGATGTCGTATTCAAATTTAAGTAATCGCACTTTCGCAAAAAAAAAGTAGTGTAATTTATTACTGCTAATTTCAGCTTCTGTTGAAGCTATCTTAACAAAGCGATAAGACAAACTTAAAATATTTGTTTAGAAGATTATTTTCCACATTATTTGATGTCCATTGCTTAAATAAAAATTGAGTTATTACAATTCAATTATTTTCATTTTCATTTTATTGGCACTGTTTTTTAACATTATTTCTGTTTATAAGTTCTTCGCGTAGCTTCTACCCTCTTCTGAACAATTATTTTAAGTTAGTTAGCTTTCATTAAGATTGCCTAAACAGAAGCTGAGATTAGCAATATTAAATCACATTGCGTTTTTTTTTAAGAAAGTACGGTTACTTGCATTTGAGTACATCATATGCCCGTTTACAATGCGATTATACTGAAAAAAAAACGAGTAGGTTTAGTTACACAATTTTAAGTACAATTATTTATAGTGCTTAGCCAAGCCCAGTTGCAAACTTTAAATGCACTTTTAAATAAACTCTGCTTTCGGTCTTACGCCGCTTTTCATCCAATCCGCTCAACTACAAAACAACTTTAATTTATAAAAAACGAAAAACCTATACTATAATAGCCTCCACTTACTATTTTAGGTAATATAGATCTCCTCTTAAAAAAGAAAAAACAGTCATCTGATCAACAAGTCCAAACAGAAACAAATAAACTGGAAAGGTAAGGAACACAATACAAAACCTAAACGAACAAAGGAAAACAACAAAACAAAATAATTCCCTTTACTAGAAACTCTTAGAAAGCCGAACCATTTCCAATTTCCCAAATTGCCCTACGACAGAAGAGTAACTGCGGCAGTTTGCAGCGGACAACGTACCTGGGTATTGTACCATTCCCGAGCATTTCTCCATCCTTGTACCAGGTAACTGAGATGGGTCTGTCCCCCTGGGCTTTACAGTTGAGGTTTACCTTTTCCCCCTTTTTAGCCTTCTGGGCGCTGAATTTGGCCTTGAAGTGAGCAGGCACTGAAAGGAGAAGGGAATTGGGTATGTTATATTTTGAGAAGTATAGCTTCGGTAGTAAATTCGCAAATTTTATGTTTTGTTGAAAGTATTATTTGCGTTGTTGAATTATGAATTGTTGTTGTGGAAAAGGAGTTTTCAACTGTGTTAATGTATTATTCAGTAGCATTGTGAAATAAAGGGATGTTATTTAATTTGTTATTCTAGATATTTTAGAAAGGTACACATATACAATATTTAAAAGGACATACGGAACTGAATCAGTATATAATGACTTTTCTCGCATAATATTTGGCGACAAAAAAAGTCGCCAAACTTTTAAATGTTTGAAAGATGAATTTCACATCATTTAAAATTTAAAAACATGAATTAATGCATGCACAATAGACAATACATGCACAACACATGCATGCACAATAGACAAAGCACAGTTGAACAAATCGAGAGAAACAAATCGAACAGTATCTTTCTAACAGTTTTAACCCGTGCGCTAATGTCACATACTCGTAACCTTGATTTATAGCCCCGAGCAAGTGTGGTTCTCCGCTCTACTGTATCCGGCTACTCGGGATTGCAGCTGGTACACCCATCGAGCAGTCAATTATGACACCTCGTCATGTCAAGCTATCATGATCATGTCAACAAACATGATTGCAGTTAAAAATCGTATCGGTGTTGAAGCGCATGCGCAAAAGATTGTCTGAGAAAAAGGCCTTAAAAAATATAAATTAACATCACTTTCAGTAAGAAAAAGCTATCAAATTCCATGTATTTAAAGAATATAATATTAAAATAATATTAAATTACATGTAAAATATTCCGGTGAGTTAAATTTAACCCCTTTTGCATTAAAATTATGATTTTTAAACTTATGCTTACTAAAATTAACAAATATCTCAACTTTATGCTTACTAAAATTAACAAATATCTCAACTTTATGCTTACTAAAATTAACTAATATCTCAAATTCGTTTAAATGGTAGTTAAGTTATTTCTCACAATTGATTTATGTTGCGGGGGGCCTAGTTGTTTTTACTGATCGGCCACGCTATTGTAGACTCCATTTAAGATCAGAAGGTTTAATTAAGTGGTAATGAATAAGTTGAGGAATGCCATAGTATTTAGAAAACAAATGATATTTAATTATGCAAGTTTAACAATTAAGGATTTACATTTAAAGGTAAAATGAATGGTATTGCAATTACGATGAGGAGCACGGGAGATGTGCTTGTTGGAACTATAGCTGTATGGCTGGGAATGTCAGTGTTATTCAGTGTTAGTCAGTGTTATTCTAATGCGGCTGCTGCCTGCTTGGGGCCCCTTTTGTTGTCGATATTTGATTGATTTGAGATCTAAACGCTGGTTGAAGTGGTAAATGCCGTTCTCGATTTCTTGGAACTAAAAGAAAGATGGATGAACTCAAGGACGCTGCAATGTCCTGTTTCTCAAACATGTCATTTTAACCAAATGCCAGATAACTTAATCGTTTTGCATCTTATTTTTTTCAACAATACATCTACAGTGCCTTTACTGTAACTACATTTTAAAGTACTAAATATAGACTAAATATATATAAAATATATATAATATATATATATAAAATATATATAAAATATATATAAAATATATATAAAATATATAAAATATATATAAAATATATATAATATATATAATATATATATATAAAATATGTATTAAATATATATAAAATATGTATTAAATATATATAAAATATATATAAAATATATATAATATATATAAAATATATATAAAATATATATAAAATATATATAATATATATAAAATATATATAAAATATGTATTAAATATATATAAAATATGTATTAAATATATATAAAATATATATAAAATATATATAATATATATAAAATATATATAATATATATATAAAATATATATAAAACATATATAAAATATATATAAAAAATATATAAAATATATATAAAATATATATAAAATATATATAAAATATATATAAAATATATATAAAATTATTTTTATAACACTTTTTATGTGATTCAAAAACAAAGCTATAAAGTGTATAAAATGTCATTACCATGCACTGTTATGGTAAGCATCTTGCTCAATCCCGGGCCTATTCTGTTGAAAGCTTGGCACAGAAAAGAACCTCCGTCAGTTGATGTCGCTTCTAAAATAAGCAATGATCCGTTTTCTAGAACTTGCATTCTGGCGCTGCTCATTATGGTTTGAAATGACTCTGGGTTTCCATGCGCACCTAAAATAATAAAAAAACAACATTTTTAAACAAGTGTTTTGCTTAAAGTTTAATAATATAAAAAATAATGTACATTAAAGGAAATGTATAAAATTAAAATCAAATATTGCAGCCTTTACTGAAATCGTACACTGTAAAAATTAAATACTTAAAAATGAGAACCTGGATCTACTCATTTTCTTTTCAGTACAATTGCATCGTAAATGAACGATGACATACCCAAATTTAAGTAACCGTACTTTCTCAAAAAATGAACATTGTGATTTAATATTGCTGATTTCAGCTTCTGTTCAAGCCATCATAACAAAGCGACTTGCTAAACTTAAAATAGTTGTTCAGAAGATGGTTTTCCACATTATTTGATGCCGATTGCTTAAATCGAAACTGAGATATTACAACTCAATTAGCTTATTTCCCATTCTTGTATGACACATTTTTAACATTTCATCTGTTCATAACTCCTTCACATCGTTGCGGTAGTACAACGGATAAGGCACTGGGCTGCGATGTCTCGGGATCTGGGTTCAAGGTATATTTTCCGTACGTCTCGGTTGTAATTGTCGATATTTATTGAAAGTGATCTATAAAGTCTGCCGATGTAGGCTAGAATATGTTCTTTTTATTCATTGTACTTCTTTAAGATTTCATGTCTTTTTCAAAATGAAAACTTATGTATTCAAAGCCATGATAAGCATCAAATGTACTAAAAAATGAGTACATTTTACTTATTTTTGAATACCTATTTTTAAGTGTATACGACCAATTTATTACGAGACAAGCCAAGTACCTTTTTTTAGAGTCAGGCCTACACATGGTTCCTCAAAGAATCGTTATATCAAGGGTCTACTATGTCTATACATATATATAAATAAGTTAGATAATTTCAATTAGTAATTCATGCAGTTATTCTCGCAGTTTATAGTTTAGTTTTCAATTTATTCATTATTTTATTTTCATTTTATAACTTTTATTTATTATTTTTAGTATTGTAATAGCCTTTTTAAAAGTTTTATACGTTTCTACATACCAACAAGTTGTTTCCACCTTATAATTGGCCTGGGAAATCCTTCAGCTTGACAATCTACTCGAACTGAACTTCCTTGAACCACCTCGACATCTTTGGGCTCGATTATCCATCTGGGAGGAACTAAAAAAAACCAATTGACTTCAATTCACAAACAAAACAACTATTTAATAACGGAACTAGTTAACCTTAATTATGTATAAATAAAAACGTTTACTTCAGAATAAAATATGTCTTTCACAATTAAATCAGTAATTCATATACTATTAGTTTAGCAACAAAAGTGACATAAGCCTCTTTGTGGTGTCTTCATCAAAAATATTCATAATTTCTCAGAAACGAAAATATATTTCCTCTTAACAAAAAATTCTGAAATTGGTATGATGTGTCCGAAAAATGTATTTAATACAATTGTATTTGATTATTTTGCAATATCAAAAGAAACAATTGTATAATACTGCAGGTCATGTGTATACGAAAAGTTGTTCACGAATATATTTCAGCGATTAATTGCTGAAAACAATTTATTTTTTCTTATATTATTACATTGTTTTCCTGCTAAAACAATAATTTCTTAACAATAACGTGCAATGTTAAAAAAAAAGTAAACCTTTTCATATGTTTATTTTTAAATATCACCTATGGATGACAGAAATCATACTACAAGGGTAGACACATTCTATTAAATACATAATTACTAAATTATTCTAATGATATATTTTGAAATTTTCCGAAACAAAAGATCAAATAACTTTAATAAAATATTACTTTTTTGTTATATTTCAATTTGTTTACATAAATAGTAAAACGTTGTAAATTAAAACGTATGATATTATTAGAACTACATTAAGTTAATCGTGAAATGTTAAGTATTTTATTTAGAATTTTAATTATTTTGTTATAACGTCTATTTAAAAGTAATTTTCGTTTGGATTTATTTTTTGAAGGCATTTACTAAGAGTGGTTCATAAAATAACATTTAGTATTGTAAAAAATTTCAACAAATCCTTAGATGCAAAAGCAAATCTCATTTCAGTACACTCTACTTATAAATTATGCATGTAACATGAAACAAAAGACAAACAGACGCATTTCTAAGGCATCCAAAACAACGCTTCAAAAGACACCTACTGTTGAGCACAAGACTGGCAGTGTGATTGGCCGAGGCATACGGATTGGAAGCTACACAAGTGTAATTGCCGTTGTGTCTCTGCGATGCCTTCTCAAAGAACAGGGTAGAGGTGTATTGGTTGAGGTACTCGACGTTCGCACCCAGCACCGCGGGTTGTATGGGTTCCCCGTCTTTCTCCCACTTGAAGGAGATGGGTGGGTCGCCTGCTGATACCATGCAGGTTAGAGTGGTTCGCCGGCCTTCCCGGAGGTTTTCGGGGAAGTTGAAGGGGTCGATGACTGGTCCAGCTGGAATAGATTTATTGTATGTCGTCACTATTAAAAACGTTACTATAAAATACTTTGATAATGGTATTAATAATTTTCATTAAGTAACAATCATTGTATTTTAAGGGAAATATTATTAAAGAAAAATACATTAAATTAAAAAAGATACACATGTGGTTCGAAAAAATTTGCTATCCATATGTCTACTCGTCTGTATGTATATTATGTATGCCTGCTTTTCTATCTGTATATATGTATGTCAGTCTGTCTGTCGGTCGGTCCGTATATCTATCTTTCAGTCTGTCTGTCCGTCTGTATGTCGGTCGGTCTATCTATATTTCAGTCTGCCTCAAACTCTGACAGTTTGTCTGTGTCAATAATGTGATATCCATATGTCTACTTGTCTGTGTGTATATTATAAATGCCTGTATTTCTATCTGTATGTATGTATGTCAGTATGTCTGTCGGTCGGTCTATCTATCTGTCAGTCTGTCTGTATGTCGGTCTTTCTTTCTGTCCGACTGTCTATCGGTCGGTCGATCTATTTGTCAGTTTGTCCTTGTGTCTTTCTTTCTGTCCGTCTGTATGTCTAGTATGTCTGTCTATATATCAGTGTAATTTTTGTCTGTCTGTCTGTCTGTCTGTCTGTCTATCTATATATACACTTATAATCTGTATATATAAAGATAATAAGATATATTTATATTATTTATTTAAATTTACAACTTTTAAATTACATTCTGTTGAATAATTGACAAGGTGTCTTTTATCTGTTCACTGTTGTTTAAAACATGTATTATGAGTGATATGTATGATATTTACTACTTTTTATAACAAAAACGATATTTCAAAATAAAAATTCGGCTATTTTCCTAAATATTAATACACATATTTTATATAATATTTAATACGTTTTTATTTACATTTAAACGTATTTATGTACTTAGTATACAATATTGTTAAAAAATACTAAGTAGTGTAGAATAGTATTTGGTACTACTTTATGTTGTGTGTTATTAATTGATTTTACCGTTAATTAAATATTTGTTAACTTAATATTATGAACATGTAATGTTAAATTTAATTGCTTATATATTTCTTAGCGCACTAACAATAATTTTAATTGTATCGCAATTTTCAAAAGTCGTTTAAATTTACATTTTAAACAACTAAATACATTGTATTTAAAATGTCATTAGAAAAACATTTTTATTTTACACTATTTTACATTGTTTTTAAACTTTTAACTTCATTGTGTGAATATATAAAATGCGAAATCCAATAGTAACTAAAATATATTTAACTCAATAGTATTGTTTCATATACATCGATTCCATCTTAAATTTCAATGATACATCAGCTATATTAAATTTTATCATGATAGAGTTCATCAAAGAAATTACTTAATATTTTAAGCCAATTGCTTTATAAATATGACAAATTATTAGCAAAATATACTCATTTTTATTATATTTTAAGTCATTTAGAACGCAAAGCCTTAATTTATCTGCCAAACATTTAATACAAACAATAAGCTTTAAGTGTCATTTTATTTCGTCGATTAAAACATGATCGGTCTCAATAAAAGCTATTAAATTTGAAGAATATCGACATAAAAGTTAAACAAAACAAGAAAACATCGCAATAAATGCTACACATGAGTTATTACTTCTGCTTTATTGAGAAAAAAAACTCATTTCTAATAGAATCCATTCTCAAATCCCCATTTCATTTTCGATTTATGGACAGTATTTATACCAAACCAACAACCAACAAACAAAAATGTCCGATCCATCAAAAGGAAAATCAATTTAGAAATAGCCCCCCATTTTTTTGCGTGTTTCTATCGCCAACAACTTGAATTAGAGCCGAAAAAATTAATGGTTTCGGTGGTGATTACCCGCTCCCATTCGAAAAGCCTGCCAAAGTGAAAACTTTCCCGCATTACTAATGGGCCAACAATAGTTATCATGACCGAAATGAAACATTAAGAGGTTGCCCCTTCTTTACTTTATTTATGAAATATTTTTATTAAATATTCCGTCTATACCATCGTGCGCATTTATTTCGTGATCCATCATTGAGGGGGGGCTTGGAGCTCCATGGGCTTAAGTGTATGGGGGGGGGGAGGTGTTCATTATTAAACAAATATCGACGTTCGCATTAACGCCATGCGGAATTCTTGTTTTGGATGGGATGTGGTGGGTATTTTTGAAAATAGAATTGATGAAATGTGTTTTTTTTCCTCTTTTGAGTATGGAATCGCTTGTAGAAATAAATTATATTTTAGGTCGTTATTTCATGCAGATGTATATATAGTTTTTTGTATCATCAAAGAGTTTAAAGTTTTGAATTTAGGTAGGGAATATTATTTGTGACCTTCCTAGTCACAAATAATATTCCTTCATAATGTTTATTATTTCATAATGTTTGCCTTCATAATGTTTATTTCTTGTGTAGTATTGATATGATAAATAAATAAATCAAACTTAACAAAAATAAAAAAAAAAATATTAGAAAATGGTATTGTTATAAGGACTATAATAATTTACTATTATCCGTTAGCCTAATTACAGAGATTGATTCTGTAATTTTCTGAGCAGACTCAAAAACTACTTTTTCTAAACTGTAATATATTTTAACCGTTTTCTTTATAAACATATAATTTAAATCAAAAATTTAATTATCTATTAACGTATGAAAATTATAAAAAAAAAATATTTTAATGGTCGTTTTGGTTGATTTATGTAACTTTAAAGAGAATATTACAAGGAAAAAATTGTAAATACAAAGTATATAAAAGTTTTTAATTTTTATAATGTTCATTATGGTTGAAATGTATTTTTTTAATATAATCACTAAACAAGAGTTAACGATATGTTTTTACTTTTGTATACAGTTTTAACCAATACAATTTACAAACAAGCATGCATGAAATAAATGAATGAATAAATCGTTTATTAACATTTATTATTCAATCACATTTTTTTTTGTAAAAAATATTTACTAATCTTACTTTAATATATCAGATATAAACTATAAAAAGTTAATACTGATAATGAATATTTAATATAATTTAATATAAATTATACACATCTCGTAAGATTAAATTTATAATTAATATAAAAAATATTTTTGTACAATTTTTCTATTACATACACCTTAAAGTAATAAAGAAAAAAAGTCGCAATTGAATTTCAGAATAAATATTTACTAATAGTATTTTTACAAATACCGCAAAGTTTATCTTTATCTGCAACTTTTCTTAAGGGTGACCCGAGCCCCAAATCCTAATTTGTTTATTAATGAATTCAGAAATACCATTTTTTTATATTATTAGAACATCTTTTTCTGAACAATAATCAAAAACAAAAATATATTTTAAAATATTATTTTTGTTATTTTTTGCGTTTTTTAGGCTTAAAAAGAGTTTTTTTAAAAAACACTACTCCTCTTTCAATTTGTAACTTTTGAATTTTTTTTAATTGGTTAAGTAACTTCAATGTATATACTACAAACGTATGAATAGACTTTTGCTGTCTTCAAAAACTTATTTTAAGTTCACAACCCAAAAAGTATTCAAATGTTTAAGTTTAATAATTTGTAAAAAAATAATTTGTAACTTAATATAAAAAAAAGCTATAGATACGTTTATAAAACAAATATTAGAGCTTCAAAAACTATTAACAGTTTAGTTTTAAGTTAATTATTAAAAAAAACTTAGCATTTTAAATGTGACCAAAATGTAAAAAAAAATATTTTGAGTAAATGACGATTGTTGCAGACGAAAAGTATGTAGAAAGGTGATAAATGGTATACAAATATCTAAAAAAAACGTATGTTCCATTTCTTTTACTGTTTTAAAATTTTGTGCACACCTTCTAAAGAACGTTTAGCATAGTTTTATGAAGAAAAAAAAATAGCAATTTTTCCGGATTTTGGGGCTGCGATTTCCCCCTTTACTGCGTCATTAATTCATAATTGTTTTATTACAGAAACCCATCATAAAAATACATCGAAAAGGAATCTGATGTTTATCATTAAATTATCTTACCCACAACGTGCACATCAATTTTTCCCCTTGCCGACACTCCACGTTTGTTCCCAGCTGTGCACCAATACGTTCCATCGTCTGTATTCTTCTCAACATAGTGAATGACCATCTTGCCGTTTGGTCTCACCTCATGCCGATGACTATTGGGTAGATTATCACCATCTGGTAAAAAAAAGTTTATTTATAAAATTTTGCAATGAATTAAACATTTCTGAAAAATAAAGTTCATATTGATACTTTGTAGCACAGACATATTTTGCATGTTAATTTGTTTAAATATATAGCCTGAATGTAAGGTTCTAATTATATTTATAATGAACTTTAATATTATAGTGATTGTAAATAAACAGATTAACCATTACGTTGTGACATACTTATTAAATTACCATGCACGTATTTTGTCCTATTGTTTTGATAGAATAAAATGCTGAACATCTATAACTTAAATTCGTTAGAACACTTTGATTAAACATAGATCAATTGTACAAACTCATTAAAGATGCGAGACTCTATTTTGGATGTTGGCGTCCAAGTATGTATGAACTTAAGATGTTGGCGTGTTTGTATGTATGGGCGTCCAAGAGATTCTCTGTGAGGGACCTGTAGAGACGATTTTTTTGGGGGGTGGTGGGGGGGGGAGAGGGAAAGGACAGCCCCGGAATATGCCCGTAACTGTCCGATTTGCCACTTTGGGTAAATATGTATCTTATCGGCTTAACCCTGATTCAATAAATTGTCTCAAACCGTCAATTGTAAGCCTGTGGGACGAAAATGCTTTATTGGCATTAGTTTATTGCCACGAATTCTCCCACAAGTCTGGATCTCTTGTTGAACCCTGAATTCAACTATTTTATGATGGAACTTCTGGAACTTTTTGGCACTTGAGTAGGGAACTTGCATGGAAAAGTGGGGTGGATAATGGGGAAGATAATGCAAAATATTGCCTCACTACATCCTTAAATTTTAAAGTTATGAGTCATTTGAATCATCAAATTGTAATCCATAAAGTATCCTATTGTGATAGGTGAAACACAATTAATTTAATTAAAATTAACCCATAACAATAGTTGTTTCCCATTTGTTATAATAACGTTACAAACTTTCAAATGGGTATCCTGAAATTTAGTAAATATTCCCTTATCGTAGAACAGGGGTAACTTTGGGAACTTTGGGACAGCGATTAATTTATGGCTTTCGAATTTCTACTCAATGCCATGCTTTTTGAAATGGCGAGCAATCGCTGCTATTGAATATCACCTCGGCACTTATATGAAGCTGCGGTTACACGGACGTCTGAAGGCATTCCTACTTCATTTCTACCTCATGATTAGTTTATGTGTAAACTTTCATACACCTTTGAAATACAGACACTTAACTGTAGGCAAGTATGTATTTTGAGAAATACATCCTTTGGAATATAGTTCGTGTGATAGTAATATTTTTAATACTTGTATTTTGTTTTATAAAATAACCTCAACGTTTCAGAACTGAACGGGGTAGCATTGAAACAACATTTATCACAACGACGAGTGCCGCACCTGAAAAAGCAACGAAGATAAAGAAAAAGCGATGATTAGGGTGCTAATTGTTTGCTACAAGAGTTTGAAGACAGTGACTTGGAATAGAAGCTTGCTCCATCGATACCAATAATCACACCAATAATTATAATCCTACAAAGTAGAGTTAAAGTCTCTTATGTTTTATGTCATGCTATCCTTAAGGGAGACCCGAGGCCCAAAATCCTAATTTGTTTATTAATGAATACAGAAGTACAATGTTTTTTATATTATTAGAACATCTTTTTCTGAACAATAATCAAAAACAAAAATATATTTTAAATTTAGTTTTTGTTAATTTTTTGCGTTTTTTTTTAGCTTAAATAGACTTTTTTTAAAGAAAAACACTACTTCGCCTTCAATTTTTAATGTTTTTAAAAATTTTAATTGATTAAATAACAGCAAAGTATATACTATAGACGTATGAATAGACTTTTGCAAATTCAGGTCTTAATAGTTTTCAAAACCTTATTTTAAATTCAAAACTTAAAAAAATATTCAAATTGTTGTGTTTAATAATTCGTTAAAATATAATTTATAATTTAATTTAAAAAAGTTATTCAATACGTTTATAAAACAAATATTAGAGCTTCTAAAACTATTAACAGTTTAGTTTTAAGTTAATTAGTTACAAAGACTTCTGAGCATTTTAAACGTTACCAAAATGTAAATATATATATATATTGAGTAAGTGACGACTGTTGTAGACGAAACGTGTGTAGAAAGATGATAAATGACATATAAACATCTAAAAAAACCTATATGTTTTGTTTGTCTTATTGTTTTGAAATTTTGTGCACATGTTCTTAAATATCTATAGCATCGTTTTATGAAAAAATTCGGAATTTGGGGCTCAGGTCTCCCTTAATATTATGCTTGATGTATTATGCGTATTACTAGGATCTATTGATTTTTCCTAGTATTCCTAAGTGAGAAACAGTGCTATCCCAAACTTACATTAATTAATGGGATAATATTAGGACAACAATAAAGGGCAGTAATATAGATGCCATTGGTCTCAGAGTAAAATCATGGTCATATTTTTTAAGAAGAAGGTTAACTTCATATTTAACCATAGTCGCAGATATCTAGCTTACCGAAATAACAGCCGCGAGTAACAACTAGTATATAAATAAAATAACTGAAAAGTTTGATGAAAGTTGTTATTTTATAAAAACAAATCTACAATAATTTCATAAATTATGAGTTCAATAAAGTTTTAATCTTAAGTATATATATATACTCAGTTAAACTGCATTATATGTACAGTTGTCGGAAATTCAATTACCTACGGTAAAGGCTTTAACCAAAAGTGAAGGAAATATCATTTTCCTCAATTACCTGCCCAAGCCTCTAATGGAATACGATAAAATCGACTTCTAATAACACTTATTTCGATAATGTATGCACCAGAAGTTAATTACATCGTAACATTAGGATTTGGCACCTTATAATGTAGAAAAGTGCCATTTACATATAATTTAAGAGGAAATATAATGTGTTTTGTAATAGTTAAAGGAAACAATTATGTTAACAGACGAAAATAATAAAAAAAATACATTGTAAAATAAATTTCTTATTTACTAATAGGTAAGGTTGGGCAAGACAATTATGATATTTTGACATCGTGATTAATCACCAACCAATAATTCAATAATTAATATATATATATATATATATATATATATATATATATATATATATATATATATATATATATATATATATATATATATATATATATATATATATATATATATATATATATATATATATATATATATATATATATATATATATATATATATATATATATATATATATATATATATATATATATATATATATATATATATATATATATATATATATATATATATATATATATATATATATATATATATATATGTAGTTCTCTGTAGTAAAAATACTTTTTTACGACCCTTGTACTCAATGGATCTTAATACATGAGGTTTCAAAAGAAAGATAATTTTCAGGAACTGGTAATGAATAGTACGTTCATCTCATAAATACAAACGTTTGTTAAAACATTTTATTATAATTTATTTAAATAATTAATTTAAACAGTTTTTTTTATAATAAACTGTTGATAGTGCTGCCATCTATGAATGAGCAGATACGTTAAACTCATGGGATTTTTTGGCAATAAGAAATGTACAATTATATATTTTGAAATTATATTTTGATATTTTAAGAGTATAAAAAGTGAAAAACTTACGTTATAGGAACTGTACTTTTAGTTTTCAAATCAAGGGATAGTAAAATGTCGTTTTCATCTTTATTATTAAATATATATATATTTTGTCGCTTTTGTCCCGAACATCTAGATAGTTCTCCCGGACTTCCGAATGTGTTTTAAAATTAACTAATTGTCCAATCGATTATTCGCCCAGTCTAAAATTACAAAATTGAAATCGCTATATTTTTTTTAATTTTGAAATTTTGATATATATTGTGTCATCGCCCAAGCCTAGTCATGGGTAGTTCCTTCAAATTCAGAGAATGTTCTAATATTTTTTCACAAGAGTTCAATACAATATTTACAGACTAAAATTAATAATAACATATTTTGATAAGATATTGGGTAATATAAATAATATGTGCACAAAAATATAAGGGTAACGTGTTCAACAAATAAAATGAAATATATTTACGTAATATTCTTTTTAATAGATAATTGTCTTACTTTCGTGTGTATATTTGTGTTACTTGTTTAAATAATTAAAAAATAAAATTGTATTTACATAAAATTACGATTTTTAAAAAATCATAAATTAAAATTTCATAACATATTGAAATATAACATTCAGATATTCAAATAATAGAAAGACTAGCATGCACGTGCGATAATTATCGCAGGATTAACCCTCCCTCCCCCCCCCCCCCCGCACACACACATCCATTCTCTGTAATGTCAAAATATGTAATAGATTTCTGATAGCCAAAAAATAATAAAAGTTTAACGCTTCTGCTCATTCATAGATGGCAGCACTATCAACGGTTTGTTCAAAAAACCATTTTTAAATTAATTACTTTAATGAATGAAAATTAAATGTGTTAACAAACTGTTGATATTTCTGAGATGAAGGTACCATTCATCACCTGCTCCTGAAAATTATCCTTCTTTTGAAACCTCATGTGTTAAGATACATTGAGTACACGGATCGTAAAAGGGATCTTATATTATATACAATCCCTACTAAAAAATAACATGGATCCAGTTGAAACTTTTCCTGATAAAATGTTTTTAAATCTCAAGAAAACCAGTTCTCATCATCTTATATTCTCCTATACCGTGGTTGAAATAAACAAATACATAAGTGAGACCCCGATAAAGCACAATCATGCATTTCTATTTGATACAATCTCCGAACATAATACCTCAAGCAGTTACGCATCCCTTCTGACGTCCCATTCCAACCTGGAGCGAAGTCAATCTACCATAAATATCGAAAATTGTTCAGAGATAAAGCTAGCTGCTTTTAGTGCTGTTCTCTCTGCATCCTGCCTGTCAACGAGAATCGACTTTTCAATCAGTCTCTCAAATCGACCCGGAATTACAAAACGCTGGCCCGAAAATGATTACGCTTTATCTCTTGTAACGCGAATCCTTTTGTCTGGCCTCGGGCAATCGATATTTGTAATACATGGGGTCCTGTCACGGCTAAACGACCGCAGATGCCTTTCGCAAATTTAAATGAAGTCAGGACGTTGTTTGAGTTCTAGTTTATGGTTGGTTATTAGTGGGGTAACTATCCTTTTTTTTTGTTTTGTTTGTTCGGTGGACGTTAACTAGGTAATTTGATGTATGGATCAGGTATTGATTTTTAAGAAATGAACGGTAGAAAGAATAAATGGTAAAAAAATATTGAATATTTAAGTAATGAAATATCAGTTGAACGAAATTAGGCTTGTAAGAGAAATTGGAAGAATTGGAACTATGTTTGAATTATCAAAATTAGGTAAGTCAACCCATTCAGCTTAAACAATTTAATATTTTTTTTAAGTCGAATCGTGTATGGAAATTTATTGAACTTTGAAACAAATTTATGTTGTTTGTTACTTAAATATAGCAAACATTTAAATATTGACAAAATAAAAATGTTGTGATGTTGTGATTAGAAAACATGTTTTTTGATAAATATGAATTACAACTTGTCCAGGCATTGCAATAACATTTAAAGACAACTAATGATTTAATGAATTTTTATTTTTTGAAAATATATTTTTTCATCATATCATTAATATTAATTCAAATTTATATAAGCAATTCCGTGTAAGTACACATTCAAACTCTCAGAAGTTTCAGAAGAAGATCCCAAGAAGCAAAAGCAACACTAACAAGTCCTTCTATATTATTCCTAGACGTAGGATAATTAAGTTCAATTTAAAATAATTGTACGATTGCATAATTTATCGTCTATTTTTATTGAAACTAGAACTCTTACGGCACAAAAATCATTTCCAGTTCTGAATGACAGATATTTTATCCATTCAATTTCGTTAATCCTCTAAGGGATTAGCAAACTATTGAATATTTAATATTGTTTCCTTCCAAAATAAATATACATTGCATTTATAACACATGCCATTTTTAGAATAATAAAATACTCTTTTTAATTTTTGGTTAGTAAACATATCTATAACTTATATTTTTAGAAGTCTAGGATGCTATGCATTAGATATTTTTTTAATAAAAAAGACGTAACGTTTATTAAATAAATTTATGTATATACATATATGAAATTGAAAATTTTATTTTATTATTTTGGCATTCCAATATCACTGTAAGAGCAAGATCATTGCATCTTCTTCTCTATTGTTGGATAATATTCAATACAAACGCGAATACTGAGAATAGTTCACTTATTGCTCCAATCATACTTTTCGAATCTCTCAAACCAAAAATTATGAATGATAGCACATATAAAAAAATAATGCGTTTGAAAACTGTATGATATTTTTAAAACATGTTATGGCTTAAAGTTTTGTCTCACAATAAAATATTTGGCGTTTAAATTATTTTTACTTAATGCCATTCACATAATATAACTTCTCCTAACCCAACAAAAACAGTCAACATAAAACATTCACCACAATTGTCAAATTGAAGGTTTTCTGAAAATTTTATAAAATATACGGAAACAAAATAAATGCATTTTTTTAAAGTTTTAAATTTTCCTGTATAAAACCTTTTAAATATCAGCATTTTTTCTGAATTATTTAAAAACTGATGTTCTTAGGAATATTTTTTAGGTTTTTAAAGTTTTTATAAAGAATATTAAAACAAAACCCTTTAATTTAAAATATGTTTTTAAATAAAATGTATTCCTTAATAAAACTTTCATTTTTAAAATTTCAATTAAGGTTTTATGTTGACTTTTTTAGATGGGAATATATGTTAAGTTATCACTAGAATCTATGTTAAGTCATCACTAGAATCTATGTTAAGTTATCACTAGAATCTATGTTAAGTCATCACTAGAATCTATGTTATGTCATCACTAGAATCTATGTTAAGTCATCACTAGAATCTATGTTATGTCATCACTAGAATTTATGTTAAGTAATCACTAGAATCTATGTTAAGTCATCACTCGAATTTATGTTAAGTAATCACTAGAATCTATGTTATGTCATCACTAGAATCTATGTTAAGTCATCACTAGAATCTATGTTATGTCATCACTAGAATCTATGTTAAGTAATCACTAGAATCTATGTTAAGTCATCACTCGAATCTATGTTAAGTAATCACTAGAATCTATGTTATGTCATCACTAGAATCTATGTTAAGTCATCACTAGAATCAATGTTAAGTCATCACTAAACTCTATGTTAAGTCATCACTAGAATCTATGTTATGTCATCACTAGAATCTATGTTAAGTCATCACTAGAATCTATGATATGTCATCACTAGAATCTATGTTAAGTAATCACTAGAATCTATGTTAAGTCATCACTCGAATTTATGTTAAGTAATCACTAGAATCTATGTTATGTCATCACTAGAATCTATGTTAAGTCATCACTAGAATCAATGTTAAGTCATCACTAAAATCTATGTTAAGTTATCACTAGAATCTATGTTATGTCATCACTAGAATCTATGTTAAGTCATCACTAGAATCTATGTTACGTCATCACTAGAATCTATGTTAAGTAATCACTAGAATCTATGTTAAGTCATCACTCGAATTTATGTTAAGTAATCACTAGAATCTATGTTATGTCATCACTAGAATCTATGTTAAGTCATCACTAGTATCTATGTTATGTCATCACTAGAATCTATGTTAAGTCATCACTAGAATCTATGTTAAGTCATCACTAGAATCTATGTTAAGTAATCACTAGAATCCATGTTAAAAGTCATCATTTAACCACAAAATAAACCTTACCTTTCTCCCAGGCAAAATGCGTCAGCGGGTATCCAGCCACAGGACACACAAACAAGGCAGTCTGTCCGACCAGGGCAGTCTTATTCTGTGCCGGTCTCCCCATAGGCGAAGACGGCACATTCAGTCTGGCCTGATGAAAGGCCCGACCGAAGTCGGACTCAGCATTGCACGCGTAATCTTTGCCATCCCCGACTTCCACCGAACTGATGTTGAGAAAGCTGTGTACGACACTTCCGTCTTGCGTGACGAAATCTCCAAGTCGTAAGCGGGCTGAGGATGGGATGCTGTCGCCGTCCGCTGTCCATGTTATTTTGGGCAAGGGATGGCCTTTGGCGATGCATCGGAGGGACACGGGATGTCCCGGGTTGATGATTTGGTCTTCGAAACGGGAGGTTATCACAGGTGGATCGGCTGAAATTAAACGATTGTGGTATGTATAGATACAGTTAGAAATACGATTATAATGATCCAAATTACAATACTTTTTTATTTAGAAAGTATTACATAAAAATACATTTTAGTTTTAATTATGTAATTGTATCATAAAATATGTGTTTATTAATACATAATATATTTTTAAAAATCTGTAAACTTTTCCTGACCTTATGACATTTGAGAGGCAGCTAGTTTCAAAACCAGACATATAACTTTATTACGGTTTTCAGATTAGGACATTTATTTTTAATGTTTCCTATATGTATATCAGTGAAGGAAGTCATAACATTCCAAAGCAGCTAGATATAACTTATTTTGCGGTGTGAAAGCAGCGGTTAGTCGCAAAAGCATATAAGTAAAGAAATCAGTTTCGAAAAAAGAGGATTCCATAACCATACTTATACAGAGCTAACATTTGTTTAATCTATGCCTATCTAACACCAATTTGCAAAAAAATACCAATTTTTGAAATGATTGAAGATAAAGGTAGTTAAAAAAAAAACCTTTTTTTTTTAAATAAGAAAACGTATGTATATGTGTGACATATGATACTTTTGGTTTTGGTTTTCTGCAATATCACTCCATATATTCTCGCATTTGTTTTTATTCCACTGGACCTTACAAGTAACTTACAGTTTCTTACATACAAAACAACCCTATAATTTCAATATACAGCTATTTCAGGACGATCTGAAGGTTAAAATTATGTTTTATGATACACCACATTTTAAATATATATGCAACCAATAATATGAATGTGCAATTATCTTTTCGGTTTCAATTGATATACAATAAATAAAGTGAAAACACACAAAATAATAAGTGGGATAATATTTAAAAAAAAATACTTGTTAAAAGCAGTGACAAAATATTTGACTTATAAATAACAACTTGATTCCCTAATAGCATTTATTGTGTATTAATATCGGTGATATACTACAATACTACAACAAAAACAGCTCACTAAAAATTCATAAAACCATTACTCGAATCTTCATCCGCTTTTATGCTCAGTTAATAACAACATTTGATATTTTTATTTAGATGCTGAACAAAACCAATTAAAAGTATAATCAGTCAAGTAACATTAATTTATGAATGTTAAATCATCAATATTCATGTAGTCTTACATAATGCAGCCACACTCAAATGGATGTCTTCAACATAGGCATTCTCTCAAGCAGATAGCCCATAACAAGGGTTTCCGTGGAGAAACATGTTATACGTTTATTACGTATTCATAAATAGCTTGTGTTCGTTTCAACACAAAGCTCTCTTAATCCATTAAAACAGAATTCGTTAAGTAATACTTCGCAACATCGTTATTCGATATTTTGCAGTAGTAATAAAAAATAAGGATTAATATTTATTACTTGTATTTTATTTGTATATAACTTAAATTATTTTAATTAATTTCATTATATTAGAAAATTTTAGTTTTTGACTTATTATAATCCATTACTATTAAGCTTTTGTAATATAAAAATAAAATATGACTGTCGAGTAGCGGTAAGATTAGAAATCAAGTTTATTTAGTCTAAAAATTGAGTTCAGAGATTAAAGTGTTTAACGTTTGGAACTCGTATTGTCTCTCATTATAAGTAGAATTACATTCAACTCATTATTTGGCAACATATTGAACTATGACAAACACCACTTAGCCAAATGGTATATCAATCTGCCTAGCAATAACATATGGTGTTAGTTCATTTTTTGGCAAAGAGTCTGCCCATTTATAGTATGCCTTGTGAGAAAAGTTTATAAAATCGCTTTGAATTATTTTTAATAGTTAAATATTTTGACTTGTATAAGGATATCAATTATAGTTTTGGTTTGGTTTTGTTAATTAACGTCGCACTAGAGCTGCACAGTGGGCTATTGGCGGCGGTTCGGGGTCAATCTCGAAGGAAAGACCCGGGAACACATACACATTCACACACCCATTCATACACACATTCATACATGCACCTCGTTATTTTAGAACCATGGTCAGATGACGAGGAAACACCTGAACTGGCACCCAACGTCTTCAATAGACGTCGGGACTTTGGACCCCGATCAGATTTATCGTGCACCAGTCCCGTATACACGCCAGTATAATTTGTTGGATATTCAGGCACACTTTCTAGTATTTTGCTGGCAACCCTCCGATCGCAAGATCACTACTTTTTTACTTTTCTATGTCAAGTCCATTTCACGGTTTCGAACCACCAATCCTCTGATTATTAGCTGAACGCCTTACCAACTGAGCAACTGGGGCTCGGATATCAGTTATAATTTACTAATAAAGGATTATTTTATCCTATAAACATTACTTTTCTTAAGGCAACAGAGGACAGTAAAAATGGTGTTTCTTAACTATCATTAAAATATATGATAAATTTAGCAAAACGCTTCATATCACTCTATGAAGATTCACTTCAAGTTTTTAATTATGGAATTCACTATATGGCATGATTCATAGTGCACCTTAAAATCTTAAAGGGTAAAACAGAAAGGACTAAACAGAATTTCAGGGAAAGATCATATGAACAGTCAGTCGCAAGCACTGATTGAGGTATGTTGAGTCAAGCATGGCAAGAACTTGATTTTAAAATGTATATATTCTGCGTCACCAAGAATACACATTCTGAAAACGTTCAAATCTTTTACAAAACTGGAAGTAATTATCTATAGTTATCTGAAAATTGTTTTTTTGCTGTAGTCGTCATAGTTTTGAACTATAGCCTTTCCAAACCCTGGAAGAATTATGAAATATCTTGTATATTGAGGCAGCCTTGGTAAGTTGAAGCTGCTTCCACGATATTGTTGACTCAATTTAGTTAAGATCCATAAGGTTCAGTTTAGAGATAATAAATAAGATGATTAGTGCCATAAAATTTAGAAAATACATACATGTAACGTTGAAAGTATAACAATTAAATATATACATGTAAGGGTATCATTACTATTAAAATTGCTAAATAAATTGAGCAGGGGGAGATACGACTTTCACCGCTGAGGTTTGAGTCTAAGAATAAGGACTACGAATAAGTTCTTTAAGTGTATCGAAAGTGTTTATCGGAATCAGCCGCTCCTTTCAATGGGCCTCAATGTTAAAGATTCCATGGGTTAATGGGTATAAACACAGAATAAGTGGAAATGCTTTTTGTGAATTGCTTGGATAGAAATAAAAGTGACTGAACTGCAGTGATTTCTGCCATACTAATAAGTTAAGATACGTAATAATTTATATTTGCGACGCTACACATTTGAAAAAAAACCTTTCATAATCTTCCATTCCTCAAATCACCCTAAATACTACCATTACAAAAACAAATGAGCATTTATTAGCGAACCCCCTCAACCATAAATCCCCTAATAACAAGACCAATCTCCATAAAAATCACCCATACCCCACAGACAAGTGCCCCCTAATCATCTCACCCTAGTACAACCACCCCGCAATCAAATTCCATGACCTCGTTTAAAATTCTCGGAAAGCCCCCCCTATCACTTGATGCATACTAACGGCCTCGAAATCCCCTTACAGAGTCCCACGAAGGCTGCTTTGCCCGAATCAATAATCCTCCCCTTCTAAGTTTTAATAAATAACTCTCTAACTCAAACCCCAGGTAATTGTTACACGCCGTGGATAATCTCTTTGTGCGTGGGGCGTGCGCGTGGACACTAATCTATGCACGCCCGTATGTGCACGTGATGTACTACAAGGGGCAATGCGGTGCGTGTAGTGCGTATGGTGCGGGATCCGGGCAGTCTGTATTCGTCACTGTCGGGTTCTTGGTAATTGGGGAGTTTGGTGGAGTGTCCGGGGGCGGAGTAGGGATGAAGGTTATGGGGTATGACGGGGGTTTCCGGGGTAGGGGGTTTAATGGTGGCGGTCGGGACATGGATGGGAAGTTAAAAGGGTATTAAATGTGTGGTTTGGGGAAACTGGGGCTAAAGTCGCATTGTCTGAAACGTCTTTGTTTCCATGTCACGAACGTTTAATTGTTTTACATGACATGGAATCTGAAATGTTTTCAAAAGTGTAATATAGTCAGAGAAAAATATCGTTTGTTTGTTCGTTAATTTATTTAGGTATAAGCTCATAAGTTACCTGTTATTGCAAAGGAAACGGCTATTTTTAATAGTTACGCTTGTCGTTGTAAATTATACATTTTTCTAAATGTTAAAATGGACATGAAATTTCAAATGTTCTGAAAAGTATAATACAATCAAAGAAAAATATCATGTGCTTTTTCGTTAATTTATTTAGGTATAAACTCATAAGCTACCTGTTATTGAAGGAAGTTAAGGAAGTGGATTTTTTTTATTATTACGCTTGTTGTTGTAAATTAAACCTTTTTCTAAATGTTATATTGGACACGAAATTTTAAATGTTCTCAAAAGTATAATATAATCAAAGGAAATTTTCGTTTGCATCTTCGTTAATTTATTTAGGTATAAACTCATAAGCTACCTGTTATTGAAGGAAGTTAAGGAAGCGGCTTTTTTTTATTATTACGCTTGTCGCTGTAAATTAAACCTTTTTCTAAATGTTATATTGGTCACGAAATTTTAAATGTTCTCTAAAGTATAATACAATCAAAGAAAAATATCATGTGCTTGTTCGTTAATTTATTTAGGTATAAACTCATAAGCTACCTGTTATTGAAGGAAGTTAAGTAAGTGGCTATTTTTTATTATTACGCTTGTCGTTGTAAATTAACCCCTTTTCTAAATGTTATATCAAACCCTCTGAGCATTCAGGAATCAGGCCAAATTTTAAATATGTACTCATTTCAGTGTTAAGTCACACAAATATTTTTTTAATCACATTTCAATATTAAAACATTTCTGGAAATAACTATTTTTTTTCATATTCACCACTGTCGGGTATGATAATTAACAAGTTAAGTAAGATGGAGTAAATAATATATTTGAAAGCGAATTTCCAGTACATTGCTGACTTTGAAATTTCATGGTTTACGTAGCCATTTGTAAAACATGTTATATAAAAATCGATTTCATTGTCAGCAATAAACGAGAGTAGTACTATATGTTAACATTTTACAAAACAATCAATTAAATAAAAATTGGTATATGTTCAGTTTTTTCTTGATTTTTACAATATATACATACATATATATATATATATATATATATATATATATATATATATATATATATATATATATATATATATATATATATATATATATATATATATATATATATATATATATATATATATATATATATATATATATATATATATATATATATATATATATATATATATATATATATATATATATATATATATATATATATATATATATATATATATATATATATATATATATATATATATATATATATATATATATATATATATATATATATATATATATATATATATATATATATATATATATATATATATATATATATACCTACAATCTTACCTACAATTCTTTTTGAACACCTTTTTTTAATATTTTTTTTTGTTTATTACTTCTTAATGTCGCCCATGTAACTTAATGGATAAAACAATGGACTGTCATGCAAAGGATCTGGGCTGCCTATATTCATTGAAAGTGATTTATAAAGGTTGGTTATTTAGGTAAGCATTTACTCATTGTACTTATTTTTGATAATTTTTTTTAATTGAAACATATGTATTCGGATTCTTTATAAGCATGGAATGTACTCAAAAATGAGTAAATATTACTTATTTTCCGAGTACCTATTTTTAACAGTATAATAATTTATAGAAGCAAAATTATTCATAAAATATCATTTTTATAGTAGAAATTTACCAAACAAATCATACAAATATAAGTATATTTTATTGAAAAATTAATAACAAGAACAGCTTAACAGAAAGTTTTCTATTCAGAGTTTAATTAGGAATTTTGGATAATGAATTAGAAATAAACGCATTATAAAGAAAATAAGTAATTAAATAAAATTAAGTAATTAAATAACACTAAATATTTTTCGTTCCCATTAGGATCCCTCCCATTTCTTAATACTTTCTTCATTCGTTCTAGTAAATAAATTGATCATATAACAATCAATTAACGTTTTCCTTTTTGAGATATTTTTGATAAACAAAACCAATTAAACTAAATGGGCACTTAAACCGATTGATCATGTTAAGGCTCACCAACACACAACACAAAATTTCAAATCTAGGTCGGGCCAGCCCATAAAAATATTAACTGCATTTTAAAGCCATTAAAATTAATCACCCCTTCCAACTCATACTCCCCAGTCATTCGAGGCATCGCTCATCAATTTCACCCCATTAAATTTATGTCCAGTACATGCAAATGAGCAGACGTGAGACGCGTCCAAACTAGCAAAACATGAATTTCATTTCCATTTTCTAAATTCTCATTCTCACACCTCTTCCCTGTAATCGTAACCGCTGCGGTTTCAAACAATGCAGACGATTCCGTGAGAAGAATCGGCTGAATAGTTTATGGTGGGGGGCTTGACAAACACCCCGAGCCGGGAACGCAACATTAATTTTCTTAACGCGTTCAGCGAGTCTTGTGATAATAAATATCGCTTGTGGGAGGGAGTAAGGCCGCTTTTGCTACACCAAGGGGACGAGCTGAGGATTAGCGAATGCTGCCCTGGTTGAAAAATGGATTTTGTTAAGTGTAAGTGTGGGATTTGCGATTAGTTTGATGCGTGGGGGAGTCGAATGTAAAGGAATTTGCTTTGTGGTCACTGTTAAAAGTAGGTACTCAAAAATCAGTAAAATATAGTACATTCGATGTTTATCATGGCTTCCAATATATGTTTCAATTTTGAAAAAGACATGAACTCAAATATGAGTACAATGAGAAAAAATAAATTAAAAAGAGCATACGCAAGACTTCAAAAGCTGCCTTCATAAATCTATCTCAGTATATATTGACAATTACAACCAAGATTTATCGGTAATCGAACGCAGACCTTCAAGCACCGCAGTCCAGAGCCTTACCCTTTAAGATACAAGGGCGACGTGAAGAAGTTATAAACAGAAGGGATGTTAAAAAGGTGTGCCAAAAGAATGGGAAGTAAGATAAGTGAGTTGTAATAACTCAGTTTCCATTTGAGCAATCGACATAAAATAATGTGGAAAACTATCTTCTGAACGACTGTTTTAAGTGTGTCAGATCGCTTTGTTAAGATGGATTGAACAGAAGCTGAGATACCAATATTAAATCGCACTGCTGTTTTGAGAAAGTACGGTTACTTAAATTTGAGTACGTCATCGCTCATTTACGATGCAATTATTCTCATCGACAAACGAGTTGGTTCATGTCTTCATTTTTAAGTACCTTTCTTTTACAGTGTACGTGTCGAACGTAAAGGCACCATACCCGAGCAACCTTTGAATTTCTGAAAGAAATTACAGACTTATAAGCCTTATGACTCTTGATGATCGCCGGTTAGAGTTCGATTAATTATTACCTACAATGTCAGCGTGAGCTCTCTTAAAGGTTACTATTCCCACTCGTATTTATAAACCTACTGCCGAGCTGCGCATCTGTGAACCCCGCACGAGATGTTAAATTTAGCCCCAATGGCATTATCCGTAGTACCACAACCAAGCTATCTGCGCTCGCGATACATGTGTGATCAATCAATGCTTTTTTCAAGGCCATCTGTTACAGTATATAGAAGGCCTTGCTTCTTTCCTGAAATCACCGATACTAAAGTAAAGCACGTGGGTAGTCGGTTACAAAGATATATGGGGTCACATAGTTACTTGTGATTTTAGCAAGTGTCTTCCTATTGACTGAAATTAAAGGCTTTTAGTAGACAATTGAGTAAAGATAAACAGCAAGTAAACAAAACTTAGTTTTAAATGAACGATAAACAGCGTAAGTGAATCCCAGTAGAAAATAGGCAATGGATTATTTAAATGTCAATTAAAGCACATCATAAAGTAATAAAAATATAGATTTTACGTCTCATTATCAAATAATTTACAGAATTAAAAAAATATAATTCTTCTAAGACATTGTCATAAATAACTTATTTTCCTATTATGAAATTTGCTTACATGCCAATTGATGTCAAATGTTCAGTAAGTTTTTATAAAGTACAAAATAATACATATAAATCAAAATAATACATTAACACAGGCGCGTGTATAAATTATATCTCAATAGTGTTGTTGACAAAGTTTATTGTTTTTATCTTAAAACCACCTTCTCTTTTTTTCCACAAAGACACAATAATAAATAAACAACACAAGTGGCTCCTGTTACTTAAAATCACGTGTTTCAACTTGTTTTTTATTACTTCCAGTGGCGCACGCGAAAAAACTCTGCAGTTCTTTGGGAATATTTCATTAGCACACATCCACAGACATAACCCCAAGGATCTAAAAACACACAAAAACAAGGTTCGTTTTTCGTCTAAAATAAACGGAATTTTGAGTATCTTGCAGGAGAAGCGAAAGAAGAGGAACCTTAACTTAATTTACAAGTCGCAATCAGGAAAACCCGCACAACATTTGTACTTCTGAATGTAAAGATAGACTCTGAGATTTTTGTAAAAAAAAATAAAGGACGGGAACTGGGAATTAAATGAGATGGTTTCTCATTTCTTTTTTGTTCTTTCTTTTATGGTATTGGTACGTCTTGCAGAAACGTAAGAATTGTCTTGGATTTGCATTCATACGAAAAAAAGGGATGGATCGTAAACAGAAAAGAAATTGTTCAGTTTCTCGAGCGAATACTTCTTTTTGAAATGTATTGAAGTATGAAATATCGTAGGTTTAGGAAATGTATGTATGTATGTAAGCGAGGGGAAAGTTTCTATTATACTCGAGCTTTATTAGATTTTAGGTTTTTTATTTTATTTTGGGATTGTTACTTTTTTGAATATTTTTTTTTAGCAATGTCGTTTTAATAATATTAAAAAAAGGATTATATAATAAATCATTCACATATTTTGGATAAATATTCTTTATTTTCATTTATTTTATTTAAAAAACGAAAATATATTACATAGTCAATAAATGATTTTATTTTAAAGCGTTGAAGGTTTAATGTTTTAAGATAATATATCTAATATATCAAAATTGTAAATGCAGGTAATTTAAAAGAACTGTTATACCATAATAATCATTAAATAATGTGTATTTACTAAACTGTAAAATATATCAACCAAAGTATTTATTCTCAAGGATACTAAATTAACTTTTTAAGAAAA
Source organism: Troglohyphantes excavatus (assembly GCA_963932185.1). Lineage (NCBI taxonomy): Eukaryota > Metazoa > Arthropoda > Arachnida > Araneae > Linyphiidae > Troglohyphantes > Troglohyphantes excavatus. The sequence continues at coordinate 55,647,683 of OZ010674.1, read as the reverse complement.
ATCTCCACCGTTGTAAAAGTGCAATAAAATTATGGTTTGATAAATAATTAAAATAATAATTTAACTTATATAAATATATTACTTGGGGGAAATTTATTAACCAAACTATTTGGAAGATAGTATGTGTGAATGTTATTTCAACCTAAATTAAGTAAATAAAGACGAAGAAATAATTTGATGAATTTTACTGATTTTACTCCTATGCTGGCAATGTTAAATTACCTTTTCTCAGAATGTGCTATAGATATAGAAGTGAAAAAAAAATTATGTTTAAACTATAGACACTTCTCAATTCACTAAAATGAGCTTTTAAAGAAAAAACTTATAGATTTTTAAAAATAATTTTTTAATGAAAGTCACTTTAATTCTGTAAAAAATCCTTTTTTAGTAGAAAATATGTTGGAAAAAATAATAATATTTAAAAACTAATTTCAGTGTAATCTTGTATATATGTAGAGGATATATAACACAAATTACACATATACAATGTAAAGTTTCTGTTAAATGGTACATCGAACACAGAAAATCACATTTTGAGAAAAATAGATATGCAGAAAACAAATGTTACCTGTTAAATTGAGAAAACAAACATATTTTTTTTAGATTTTAGTTTTTTTTAATTAGAGTAAAAATAAAAGCAATATGTCATTTTAAAGATCGTTAATTGTAGGATAAAAATATGTAAAAATCTCAAAAACGATAATTTGAAGAATTTGTTGTTCCCAGTCCACTTAAATCAATAAAGACATTCGATTTCATGGAATTTGTTTAAAAAGAATCGGTTAAGATTGTTAAAAAAAACAAAAATAGTTGTTTTGTTAATACTATATTCATTCTTACCATAAGGGAAGTACAGTACTATTCAAACAACTTATCGTAATACTTGCTAACCAAACAAAAGCTCAAAATGTCATATTTATAATGATATGCAGATTGGATGGTTTGGCTTCTCAAATGTTTAGAAAATGTATGTATGTAATCGAGTGGAACGTTTCTATTATACTCGAGCTTTATTAGATTTTAGGTTTTTTATTTTATTTTGAGATTGTTACTTTGAATATTTTTTAGCAATGTAAATAAAACTTATAGCTACAGCTAAGGCTGTAGACGATAGACCTATAAACTGTAAAGATCGTTTACAGACATGATAGGTTTTGAAAGTTACCAAAAAATCTTTCCTTAAAAGCACGCAAGATAAAAGCAAATTTAAAACGCTTCTGTAAATAAAAATAAATTTCTGAAAACGTCCTCTTTGACAGCTAGGCCGATGGAAAGGAAGACCCCAAAGCATTTGGCGGGAAAAAAGACAAAAATCTCCCCAATGGAGAAATCTCCGAATCGGCAAAGACTGAAGTGAAATGAAGTTACTCAAACTGACGTAATGAACAGCACAAAAAAAGTATTTTTTTTCACAAAAAAAAGGGGCGAGAGAAGCGACTTTAAAAAATAAAAAAATCTCAATCCCGAAAATTCAGAAGCAGAAATTCCCGACCATTCATTTCCCATTGGGCATCAAAATTCCGACGCAGGTGACTTTTTCTTGCTTTTTCCCCGACAAAAAAAAAAAAAAAACATTTCAGCCTTTTCACGATTCTTAGGGAGTTTCGCCATTTCCCCCTTTTCACTCTTCAAAGCACCTGTCAGAAACAGCCGTCGCAAAAATTTCTCTTCTGGATCAACCTTTTGTAATTTTTTTGCATTTTTATTTCCTTCCACTGTTCTATATTCCTTGCCCTTTTTCCACGTGCCTCAGAACATTTTTTTTATTCCATTCCCTCATTTTTTTCTAAGAAGCTATTGTTCCCCTCAAGTTGAATTGTCACAAGTAGTATCGAGGGGTCCATGGGGGACTGTTTTTCTTATTTCTGTGTTTTCTCATATCCATTTTTTAAAAAGATGTCGGTCATTTGAATTTGTGACGTGATTTGCTGCATCTTTATTTTGCTGCATCTTTATTTTGCAACATAAGGAATTGTCAGGGATAAGGAAGGCAGTCGAGCTTAACCGCAGACGTCTGAACTTGTCAGGACAATTTCATTCTCGGTTTGGCAACATATCTCAGGTTCAATTGGATTAGATATATATCCATAGATATTCTCGATAAATATATTTTCAGTATGTTATATAGGAAAAGGCGAGGGAATTTAAAGTCTTGAAGTTCGATTTTTGAGTTTCAAAATCACATTTATTTCAGAAAAAAAATGTTTAAGATTAACATATTTTACAAAAACATTTACTTATTAATTGGAAATGTATATTTTTAGTTATTTTTGAGAATTATAAATATTGTTAATAATTATTTTCTCCTACGACGATTCATTGGTAATTGGGGGATAAATTGGGTCACCAGTGGGAATTGTGGAAGTTTTCGTTTAAAAAGACATTACTAGAAAAAAAAATATGTCAAATTAGTAAATTAAATAAAATAGAATAAATAGCAACCTTCCAAACTTACAAATACAAATACAAATATTGACGACCAACAACAGGCTCAAGCCCAACAAGGTTGGTCCATCTAGTACCTCTTAACTATCCCCCAATGCATATCTAACTTCTTCTTAAAATCCGTTACTCCTTTACAATTAACAATATTCACTGGCAAGTTGTTCCATTTGTCTATTACCCTATTATAGAAATAGTGTTTTCTCCCTTCCCGATTAAAATGGGATTTGTTTAACTTAAACCCATGACCTCTCGTTCTATCACTCATATTAAAATCTAAACCCTCCACATCTCCTTGTTTGATAAATTTGAATAGTTGAATCAAATCTCCCCTAACCCTTCTTTCTTCCAGAGTATACATATTCAAATTTCTTAATCTATCTTCATAATTCATGCCTGAGAACCCTTGAACCATTTTAGTAGCCCTGTGCTGAATTTTCTCTAACAATGCAATGTCTTTTTTAAGATATGGTGACCAGAACTGTACAGCATACTCAAGATGTGGCCTTACTAAACCTCTGTACAATGGCAAGATAATCCGTCATTCGCCATTTTGAAAACCAAGAATTTTTATGTTTGTTTACAGCGAATTAAAATACCTGTTTATCCCTTTATTGATTTGTTTTGATTCAGGAACCTATGGTATATTAACGTTATTTTTAATTTGTTCTTCAAGCGATTTTTTAATTAATATTAAACATTATTTTGTTTTTAATGAATTAAGTAAATGCGTCCATTTTATAATACTTCAGTCTCCATTTAAGCAATCAACATCAAATAATGTGGAAAACCATCTTATGAACAACTATTTTAAGTTTTGCAGGTTGTTTTGTTAAGATGACTTAAACAGAAGCTGATACTAACAATATTAAATCTCACTGCTTATTTTTGAGAAAGTACGGCTACTTAAGTGTGAGTACGTCATCGCTCATTTGAGATGCAATCGTACTAAAAGAAAAACCAGTAGGTTCAGGTACTCATTTTGAAGTAAATTTTTACAGTGTATGATAATACAATAATTAGTATAATTTAGTTAGGGTTAATATGATTGGAGGTTATAATTTTGGGATTGCATCGAAACCTTGGCGATGAAAAGTTATTGTCCAGTTTAAATTTTGAGTACACCATTATAAAAGGTTAAAATTGTAAGCTACATAAGAGATTTAAATAATATATTTATTAGCTTTTATACAACTTTTAAATAAAATACAAAACATATATAATATATTTCGTAATCTAAAAACTAAAACTAAATGCTTAAAACTACACTTTCCGGGTTATTGCTTTACCTTGGCGATGAAAAGTTATTTTCCTGTTTTGTTTACACATTATATTTTTGTTTTGTTTAAGTTTTGTTTACACCATTATAAAAGGTTAAAATTGAAAGGTGCATAAGAGATTTAAATAACATATTTATTTGCTTTTCTTGAGCTTTTAAATGAAATATTAAAGATGTTTAATTCATTTTATAACCTAAAGACGAAAAATAAAAGAAAATTGGAGCATTGCAACACATTTAAAACATTATTTTATCGTGTTTATCTACAGCCACCATTACTTCATTCATTTTATTGAAAAATGATTTTCAAAAGATAAATGTCGTCTATTCTCCTGCTGAAATAAGCATTTTAGAATGATAATTAACAAACATACTACTTCCTCCCACTGCCAGTTCGACTCAATAAATATTGCTCTACGACAAAAATGCGTTTTATCTTTAGCATTCGTGTGTTTCATTTGAAATAACAGAATAAAAATACGGACAGGAAACAGATTAAACAATGAAAAGAACCTAATGGGAAATTAGATAATGCGATCAAAAGATAGACTTGCGTTACATTCTTTATAATACCAAAAGTCAGGTTTGAAAGGCGTAAAATAGCGATTCGTAGTCTTTATCATTATATAATAACTACACATATATACTGGTTTCTCTAAGGATTGTTAATATTCAATAACGTGTTGTTGACACATATTCAAATATGCAAATTCAGAAGGTCTTTAAATATTTAATTTTAATTTTATGGGAATTATCTGAATATATAAAACGTTGTTGTACATATTTAAGTTGAATTTAAAGAATTTTTCGAAAAGTGTTATGATTTAAATAAGTTGTTTAAAAATTTATATTAATGTAATATGTCAATATATATGAATATAAATAAAAAAAAGTATAAAAATATATTTTTGTATTTTATTTAGCTAAACATAAAACATTTTTTTAAATAATTATATAATTATATTTTAATATTGTATTACAACATTGTAATTTAACGTAAATTCAAGAACAAAATGTTTTGCTTAAATAGCACACAATATTCTTAATTTATAATATAATTTTAAAAGACAATTTCATTAACATGATGAAGTTTCTTTAAATATTATACAAATTATTTATAAAACTATAAAAAACTTTTCAGTCTTAAAAATTAGATTTGTAATAGATAATTCGTATAAGCTCCTCATAAGAAAACTATTTACAGAAATTAGCCTAATATAAATAGCCTAATTAATAAAAACACTTTTGGTTAAGCAATTTAAAGAAAAATGACTTTTTCTAAGATTTATGCTAAAGAAAAATTAATAAAAGTAAAATTACGAACTGGACTACAATTGTTAGGACATCTTTAATACATGTTAACTTTTTGAGTTTTGTTTACGTAAAGGATTGATTTTTTAAAAATAATACTTGATAAATATGCTAAACTTAACTATACAAGGTGTTCAATCAGTTTTCAAACTATTACATCAGATAAAAGGCTTAACTCACTGACACTCACATTATTTTTGAAAATTGAAATTGTTAGGACATCTTTAATACATGTTAACTTTTTGAGTTTTGTTTACGTAAAGGATTGATTTTTTAAAAATAATACTTGATAAATATGCTAAACTTAACTATACAAGGTGTTCAATCAGTTTTCAAACTATTACATCAGATAAAAGGCTTAACTCACTGACACACACATTATTTTTGAAAATTGAAAATTTGTTTTTATTGCTTGGGAATTTTATATAATTTTTGATATGATAATTCCTGCATATTTAAATTAATTGTTAAGTGCTAGAATTGTAGAGCGCTAAAGTTCTACAAAAATTGTATATTCCTAGACATGGTATCACGTCCATTATTGTCAGGGGGAAGGGGGGGTTAAAAGATGCAAATGCACATTATTGCGTCGAAACCAATCACACATTTTGACATACAAAATATCTAATAAATTTTTGATCACAAAAATCCTACAATTGCGATTAACTCAAACTGACCTCAAAAAACAAGAATAGAAAATGCTTGCCCAAATATCAAATCCTTTTAGTAAATTTTATATCTGATGAAAACATCAAAATATTGTCCGTTCATTGAATCTTCTCAATGTCAAAAAATGAAGTTCATCTTTTATGATACGTGATGCAAGTCTTGATCATCAATATCTTACGTTTCTTTCACGTCCCATAAAACTATTCAAAATTATACTTTCTTTGCCTGGCCACCTTTAATGTGGTTAGTAAAAATTTATTATGTTTTTATTATGACGTGTTTTTATGATTTGATGTAACTTTTAAGGGCAAGAGTCAATCTTTTGATATAAAAAGAAGCCTTAAAATTAATTTCATGTGCGTTTATTATATTTTTTTGTAATTTTTAAAATATTCAATATATAGAAATTTAAAATGGTATTGTTTGTATATGACTAAATGCTCGTTCATAATATATGGTATTTTTTTGAATATATAAAAAATGTTTAATCAGTGTTCACAAAATAAAATGTTTCTAATAAAAAATTGTCACACTTTTTTAAGCATGAACGTGAACAACCGTAAATTTGTTTCTAAATCTTTATGTACAGCTTTACAATATTTTTAGATATTTTATTTGAATATTGACACATAAATTTCGAAATAGAATATAAGTAAGCATTTTGTACTTCATATTATTAAAATATATAACAGTTTTTAAATTTTTCTTGAGCTTTTATTTTGACTATTTTAAACCCCCTATGTAAATCGTAAACGTTTTTAATCCACCAACGCAACTATCAATCAGCGTATGCAATTTTGACGTTATTTTCACGGCTTAAATATTTAAACAAATTCTGTTTACTAGTTTATGCAATTTGTATATATATATCATAATAAATTGTAAAGATATAGCTATTAATTCGACATCAAATATTTATATTTGAAAACTATTTTAAATCATTTTATTTTATTGATGTAAAAATACTAGTATATCTGCAAAAAATGAAGATGATTATGACATTGGGTGTCAGTATGTTAAATCTACATTTATTATTTCCAACTGACTAGGCTGACATAGGTCAAATTGAGCATTTAAACAATGTTTATTTTCCAATTTTCCAGGCGATGCTTACAATTCTGCTATCCATCTCATCTCGGCTGTTCAACACGATTCCAACAAACAATGTTGATATGAATTTATCATCCCTCCAGCAGATGGTGGTCATCATAAATTCGGGCAAAAACCTTACCTGACGTATGATAAGAACCGCAATTCTAACATTCCATGTCCCGCTTGACTCCCCTGGGCCTAATAAATTCCAACGTTTATATAAATTATTTATTTCCTTATCGTCAACGATAGCTATAAAACATGTTTATCCTTACCAGAAACACAAGAGACCAATGAACCACACTGAGTACCCAGACACCGCAAAGTTGAAATCTTTTATTCCCATACCCTGTGAGGATTAAATTCCGCAACGGACGTAAGGCTAATGTTATTTAAATCTATAACGCCACTTGCGGAACTGCAATGGAGCGAAGGTTGCGCTTTAATAGGATATCTGTGTAAAGCCCTCCACTTTATATGTTAATGAATACTTTAATGTAGTCTTAACGTACATTTTATGTGGGCTAGTGAGTCGTTTGAAATCGTCTCGAGGAATTGTGGTTGTTCTCGGGTGTTTGTAATGGGGAGGACTTTCGGGTTTAATTAAGGGCATTCTTGTGTCTTCGAAGTCTTAGAGTGGAATAGGTAGTGTGTGTTTCGAATTCTCTAAAAGTTAGAACAAAATACCTTAATAGCATTTTAGGTACCACTTTAATAGAATACGTGTGAAAGCAGACAAACAAATTGTCTATCAAGCATTTTCAACTCTTTGTGATAATTTCCTCTACCAGATAAATTTAGTAACCAATTGATGGACTTGACAATTAAAAAAAATAAGTCTCGAGCATATGGAGAGTTTGGGGGCTGCTGTGGTTTTGTATTAAGTGTTAATTTGATATAAATTTATACTTGTTATTTTCAATTAAATTTCTCGGCCAGATAAATTTAGTAGCCAATTGATGAACTTGGCAATTAAAAAAATAAGTTTCGAACATATTTAGAGTTTGGGGTTTTCTGTGGTTTGGTAAGAATAATTTACATTTTATACTACATTAAAAAAAAGTGATATCATGTTTCGTTCAAAATTTTCTTTCGATTAAAGTATTAAAAATATGCAAGAACATATAAATGGTCTCAAAAGTGTAATATAAACAAAGAAAAATATCGTTTCCTTGTTCGTTAATTTTGTTTAGGTATAAACTAATAAGTTACGTGGTATTGCAAAGGAAGTGCTGTTTTTTATTATTACTCTTATAGTTGTAAATTAAACCCTTTTATAAATGTGATATCGAACATGACATTTAAAATATTCTCAAAAGTACTATATAATCTAATTACTATATAATACTAAAGAATGCCGTATGTTAAATATGCAAGAACGTATAGTGTTATGTTCGTTTATTTGTGTGGATGTCAGCTTTTGTTAAATACATTTATTACTCAGTATATAAACACATATAAAATATATACATACATAAATAGATTAAATATGGTTTATAATTATACGAGAGAACAATGATCAGATTTGACTCAATAGACATCTGCGATAAGGTTGTTTCGATTAGGAGTTAAGATTGCTTAAATTAACAATTAATAAGTTAGCCTATAATTAAAGATAAGACATCTCTGTTGCATTTGTCTTTCCGACCCTTCCGCAAGCAGATGGGGAGAACGCCTTTCAAATGAGATATTCTATTTTTAGATTCTTACCCTCTGGATGATAATGATAATTTGAGTATTATCTATCAAAGAGAGTTATTGTGGGGTGAAAAGTATAACATTTGGGTCAATACACCGTCCCCCATTGGTTACTTAGGGCAACCCGTATATTGTCGGCTTGGTTCTGGTGTGATCACCGTTATCAGCATGTTCATTGGAATACGGTATGTGGTCACATAACTTATTTTGGGGGACATCATGTCTCCCTTAAGTCTGGCTCTTTGGTAAAATAGTCATTTATAGTATTTTATTATTGTGGTGCTATTTATAAAATCCGGGATTCTAGTCGTTAAAGCGAATGATAAAAAGGTAAGTGAGATGGCACGCTTGCGTCACACCACTATTATAGGCTTTTTAAAAATATCGATTGAACTTAGAATATTCACAACACATTTATCATTTATGTTTCTTGAAAATACACATAGTTTTGTAAAATTTATACATTTCAATTAATGAACAATAATTTTATAACAAATTGTTTGACTTGAGTTATAAACTATCAAAATGTCTTATAAACTAATATTGTTTAAAGGTTTTATATGTTTAATCTTGTACAGTAAAGATTGTGTTTCCTCTACATATAAATATTTCAATTCTTGAGTGCTACTTTCAATTAAAATAATTTTTAAAAATTCAATAACTGCATTTAAAACAATCGAATGTTTTAATGAGATCATTAAGTTAGTCGTAAATTTAAATACATGAAGAGCAAAAAATATATATAATATTTAAATTTTAAAAAACTTACCAAATTATACATTTATTAGTGTCATTCAACAATATTTATATATTTTTGTTATAAATCTAATATTTTTTATTGCTTCTTTACAAATAAATTTATATTATTATTTGTTATGCATGTCATGGAATTCTGAACCCAATTATTTAGTTTAGTTTAGAAAATAATATATCCGAAAAATAAAGTCCGGGAAAAAATAAAGTTCCTCTTTCCGATATTGAATCACCCCAAGAAATATTTGTCCTTTATTAACTAAACTTCCCAAGGGATTGCATCTGATGGAATTTATATATAATTCAATTTCAAATAGGAAAAAAAAGGAACTATATTTTATCTGATGACAAATATTGTTTTACTTTCAAGTTCGAACAAAGACGAAAACAACATTACTAGTATACATATTAACCCCCATACTTCGTCTTACGGACAGTAGTTTACTTAAAGTACTGGGGGATTGTTTAATATATTATTTTTTAAAGTTTTTGCTCAATTTTATGTCGCTGGTCAAACAAAATCTGGTAAGGATTCTTCAAAGAAATAAAATTGGATTACATGCCGCCGACGAAAGATTTCTTTAATATTTCACGAACTCTGCTTTACTGTTTCAATTCGTAAAATGACCTATTTACCTTTCTTATAGTCATTTATTTCACGAGTTTACTATCAGAGTTCTAGATTCTTATATATGATATTTGTTTCGGACATCAAAATAAATTATTAGGTATAACAGAAAAATGTTATATATGATACGTGGAATGTAAAACAATTTCACTGTGTGCTGAATTTAAGAAGTTTTCATAAGAAAAACATCGATTGCGATAAGGAAAACTGAATGCAGCTGCTTTTTAAAGAGGCACACTGCAAAAGGACGGTACTTAAATATGAGTACCTGAACCTCCTTGTATTTCTTTGAGTAAAATTGCATCGTAAATACGCAATGGCGTACTTAAATTTAAGTCACCGTACTTTCTGAAAAATGATCAGTGTAGTTCAATAGTGCTAATCTCAGCTTCTGTCCAAGCCATTTTAACAAAATGACCTAACAAACTTAAAACGGTTGTCCAGAAGATGAGTTTCCACATTATTTGATGCCGATTGCTTAAATGGAATATGAGTTATTACAACTCAAATATCTTACTTTCCATTCTTTGGGCACACATTTTAAACAGTACTTCTGTTTATAACTTCTACACGTCGCCCTGGTACTATAGCATATAAGGAACTGGACTGCGGCGCCTTAGGATCTGGGTTCGATTCTTTTTAAGTATTAATCGTAATTGTTGATATTTATTGAAAGTGATTTATGTAGACTACCTAAGAGTATAGCAAATGTTCTTTTTATTCATTGTTCTTATTTTTGAGTTCATGTTTTGTCAAAATTGAAACTTATGTATTCGGAGCCATGATACGCACCGAATGTAATCAAATATAGGCACATTTGACTTATTTTTGATTACCTATTTTTAACCGTATATGTGTTACCCGTTCGTCAAAATAGTATTTAAGAAATACACAGCAATTTGATAAAATGTTTCATTTTTGAAAAAATTGAATTTTTAACAAAAGTTAAATTAACCTTTTTTTATGATTGCAGTTAGTTTTAATAACTTTATTACAATGATATTTTTATTTTATTACATTTGAAGCTTAACCCACTATTTGTGATTGTTGTAAAAACCTCACACACACACACACACACACACACACACATTCTAAGCATTTTGATGCTAATTTAATATATCTAAAACCATTTTAAAAAATTAATATATAATTAAATTGAAAAACAATTTTATGTCTTATATGTCTGATATTCCTTCCACTTTGTCTTATATTTTAGAAAAAAAATAATAAGTTACGTGTAAAGACAATGACTATCACCCGTTAAATAAAAAATATACACGACCAGCAGCAGACTCAAAGCCCAACAATGTTGTTCCAGCCAGTATCTCCTAACACTATTCCTCAATAAATATCTAACATCTTATTAAAATACGTTACTTCTGTATAATGAACAAAATTCACTGGAACGTTAATTTATTTGTCTCTTCTAATATCATAAAAATAGTCCTTTCCCTCCCCGATTAAAATGGGATTTGTTTAATTTAAACCCATGACATCTTGTTGTATCCCTCATATTTAAATTAAAACCATCGACATCCCCCTGTTTAATAAATTTGTACAGCTAAATGAAATCTCCCTTAGTCCTTCTCTTTTCCTGAGTTCCAAGTAGCTTTAGTTTTATTTAATCTTTTAAATCCAAAAGATATTGAAAAAAATGTGTTACATTGCCAAGAGCTTACACAGGTATAAATAAATAACTGTAAAATATCTAACATTCTGTAAATAAGATATTGATATAGATTCTTAGAATATTAAAAGTTACTAGATATTATTCTTTTTATATAACTATCCAAGTACATTATTGCTTTTTAATAGTTATTTTTAGTAGTTTTTACAAATAAATTTTAATACTAAGTTGAAAAGCAAAGTAAAAAAATAACTTATATACTTAGATAACTTAATTTGAGAAGATAGCCAAATATTTAGATTTCAATCTAAATATCAACTCACCTTGTATAATGACTGTTGAGCTGCCTTGCGCCGATTCTTCACTGTTATAAATAAAACATTGATATAGACCCTCGTCACCCAACCTCACATTTGCTATTTCTAGTACATTGTTGCTTTGTTGGCGTATCCGGTTGTCCAGAACTAAAGGTTTCAGGTTCTTTTTCCATTTGAGGTAGAGAATCGGAGAACCTGATACTTCGCACCGCAGCGACAAAGATGTGCCCACTGTTACTATTGTATGAGAGGGACTGACCGATGCACTTAAGGTATCTGAAAAGAAAAGATAAACATATATATAAAGCAATGTGGAAGTTCTGTAATTTATCAAGAAGTCTGTTTAAGGTGTTAAACAGATTTCTTGATAAATTACTGTTAATCTTTTCATATCAAACGATCAGAAAAGTAACCAATTTGTTTTGTTTTTCTATTCACGGGTAACATTATATTTTTTATATATTGCTATTTTTTATATATTGTAGATACAATAATGTAGAATTGGTTAAATGTAGAATCGGTTATCCGGCTATTATTATAATGTTAACAATGTTAAGTTTTTTTTTTAAAAAATGAGGGTGATAAAACTTCAAAAAGTAGAGCGTGTTTAAATGTTTAAAAATTTTATAAATCCAAAACTAATTCGAATTTTAAAAAATGCTTGCTTGAATTTCCAGTTCAAACCTATTTGTACACTCCCTAAAACATTTGGATCTCTCCTCTTAATAGTGTTTCAGAAATTCAACGGACAAACTTACTTGTAAGCGAAATTTTATCAATGACGACTTTAATATTAAATCAACGACTTTAATATTTTCAACAAATTCACCTAATTTCGTAATTTTAGGACTTTTACATTTTGAGATACGATTTGAATAACATTGAAAGAGCTGAAAATTCCCCCTAGGGCTTACTTTTTTTTTAAAATATAGAGAAAATATTAAATAATTTTAAAATTTAAAGATGTTTAAGTCAATAATATTATAGATTGCATTTAAACTCCAAATTAAATGCAAGCACTACATCTAATTTAACTCTTACCTCTGACTGTCAACACAGTATGCACTTGCTCTTGCCCTTTACTATTGTTCACCAAACAAACATATTTCCCACTGTCTTGCAGCGTCGACCTGTGGATCACCAGCATTCCTTCCTGTTCAACTATCCTGTGGTTGTTTGCAAACGACGTCATGAGGCTGGAGTCCTGTCTGTACCACCTAACAGATGGTACTGGGTAACCATGGGCCACACAGGGAAGCCACACTGTCTCTCCGTTCTGTTCCTGGATGTCCCGTCTCCAGTGGACTATTCTTGGGGGGACCGAGCCGTGGGGTTCTTTAAAAATAAATTGGATATATATATATATATATATATATATATATATATATATATATATATATATATATATATATATATGGCAGTGTGTGATTCGAAATATTAATTGCTCACATTAAATATTAAAGTTCACTTTTAACACGAAGCTTAATACAGCTGGAATTTGTCATAAATTAACTTTCATAAAGCCCTTCATATACTGTTAAAATGCATTCTCATTTTTAGAGAAGCTTTCGTCATTTTGACGAAACAGACTCCTGCTGAATGCCCCGATTACATATTTCGTCAAAAATGAGAAGAATTTTCGTCAAAAATTACAAAATATTTCGTCGTTTGGGAAAAACTTATAGCATATTTTGTCAAATTTGAGGGGGAATTTAACGACATCGTTTTTAACAGCATAAATACATACTCCTGTTAGCTACATTCTTGCGGAGAAAAAATATACCAGTTTCAGAATATATATGGAAACAATTATTGGTATTTATTAATTATATTTATATTGACATTAAAATTACTCAATTGCTGCATTATCAATAAAAGTTAAGAATAGTAATTTGAGAAAAATCCAAACCATTTTAACGTAACTCATATCTGTACATTTGTACCACTATTTTTTTAAATAGAAAATAAAATTTTAAAACTAAAAATAAATGCAGTTTAAACAGTAACCAGTTCCTAAAAGAATAGCACAAATATAAAAATATATATTCTTCAATCAACTCAATCGCAATAAAATCTAAATTAAAAATTAGTATGGATATTTAATGCATAAACATAATTGCACGGTAATGTTTGAAATCTAAAAGTAGAAACATAACTCAAACTTAATTCCTATTCTGCATTGCATAAAACACTTTAAAATACAGCAATAGTCGATGACGCTTCAAAAATTAGAGACATAAAAAACAATTGGAGAGTGTCAAGTTCTTTAATTATTATGGGCACATCCTTTCTAGGAAGCAATAAAATTCCAAAGCCATCTCCTTAATTACAAGAAAGGTAATTTCGGACTTCGGAAATCATCAGCAAATGTCTTCTAGTTTTAATGCTCGTTTTTCAGACTTTGTCTAGCTCGGCTGACAGCTTTTATTCAGTTTTGGCGTGCCCATTGTTGCTATGGGTCCTTAATAAGGCCATTTATTTCTTCTACAAATATTTCTTGCCGCATTCATCGGTGCTAATTCGACCGTATAATAAAGTCGTTATGAAAAGTAAAACGCAATTTGTTTTTTAGGCTCAAAGCATTTGTGACGACAAGTTTCTTTTTTTCTTTTTAAAGTATAATTCTTAATGTATATGTAGAATACGTTTTTTTTTTGGTAAATATATAAATGTTCATCAAAATCTTTTACTGTTCGTTATTAAAATAAATATTAATAAATTTTGTTTTGTCATAATGTTTTCACGGCGATAAGTTTCGAAATTATATATTAACTATATTTAATTAATTACTTTATTTACATTAAGAACAGCTATTAATTTGTAATTGCTATAAAAATATTAAGTACAGAAATCTTTATGGAGGAACAAAATTATTTTTTAAATTAAGTACATATTACTCATAATGCCATTGATTTATATATACTTCAAATACTGGCAAATTATAGTTATTTGAGTTTTATCACTTTAAGGTGACGTTTTAAAAGTTTGCTCCACATTAAAAAAATCATTTTATTTCGGAATGTGGAATTTCAATATTTAAATTACAAGTTGCATAAAAATAGGAAGGCGTACTTAAAATTAAAATAGAGCATCGTAATGTTATTGTATGTCGAATAAACTTTAACCCACTTTGAACAATATTTTAGACTATATATTGAAACTTGTTGACCACTGGGCGTTTTTGTCCTGAAAAGGTAATGGATAGTATTAAACGACCTTGGAGATAAATTTGGTTTAGTAATAAGATATCCAGCTATCATATAAAAGGTCCCGAGTTAAAACCACATAGTTATTTATTGTAAATTAGTGACCATGAATAAACATAAATTTTTTTTAACAGTTATTGAACCACCTTTATCTAACCATTAAAATATGATTTGTGATTTTCAAGCATCTACATACAACTTCACTTATGGCATATAAGCATCTGCATTCAATTTCACTTATGACATGCAAGCATATATTCAACTTCTCTTATGCAATGCAAGCACCTGCATTCAACTTCACTTATAGCATGCAAGCATAAATTCAACTTCACTTATGACATGCAAGCATACATTCATTTTCACTTATGACATGCAAACATCTACACTCAACTTCACTTATGACATGCAAGCATCTACACTCAACTTCACTTATGACATGCAAGCATCTACACTCAACTTCACTTATGACATGCAAGCATCTACACTCAACTTCACTTATGACATGCAAGCATCTACACTCAACTTCACTTATGACATGCAAGTATCTACACTCAACTTCACTTATGACATGCAAGCATCTACACTCAACTTCACTTATGACATGCAAGCATCTACACTCAACTTCACTTATGACATGCAAGCATCTACACTCAACTTCACTTATGACATGCAAGCATCTACACTCAACTTCACTTATGACATGCAAGCATCTACACTCAACTTCACTTATGACATGCAAGCACCTCTCACTTTATTCAACTTTAGTAACTACTACCATGTGACAACGCTTCGCAAATTTACAATAGCGATTGTTTAGTTTTAGATATTTTAAATAATTGCCTATTTAGGCATTTTTGTTAACTTGTTTGAATATATTTTTTTCTTAATTCCTTGTCTTATTTTGTATTATGTTATACAGGGTGTATGCCAATTTTTTTTTACAGATTTGACACACTATAAAATTAAAATATATAAGATAGCCAAGTTATATCGCTTGTACATGCAACAACAACACATGCAGTTTTTTTTAACGCAGCTTTTTTTAAAATGTTACTCTTAAAATAAAAATTTAATTAAGAGCAAAGTTTAAGCAATTTATTTACAAATAACAACTTAGACAGTCACATACTTTCGATATGGACACCATTAGTTAAGCCTACAATATCCAAGAGATGGTCCTATTCTTCGTAGGAACACTTCAGCATTTGTAAGAGAATGTTTGTAATTTAAATTGTGTGATTTTTGTCTTCAAATCGTCAATACTGATATCGGTTATTTTATATCTACACCGAAATTCGATATATCTTCAATGCGTTCTCATATTAAAAAATCAAATAGCGTGACATCTGGTTATGAAGTTGTACAAAAATTCATACAAATACAAATTCATGTGTTACTGTTATATGTACAAGAAACATAACATTTAGCTATCTTATTCCTTTTACATTTTCTTGCGTATCAAATTTGTAAAGATAATTATAATATACGATGTACTGTAATATTGTCTATTTTTCACCAATATTAAAGTATGATAATACAGGGTGGTGCAAAATGAACGTTATAGTTTAAATGCTTTATATATATATATATTTTTTAATAAATTGTTAACATTATTTTATCAAAATACAGCATATTAATGGAGAACATTGTTAACTTAAACGTGAAAAAGACGTCTCGCAGGTGTCGCCCATTTTACGCTTCACAAAGTCGTGCTCTTTCCAACACATGTTGCATGACTTTTTGCAAAATTTCAGAGGTTATGGCACGGATTTCATTGTTTTTCAGCTATTGGTTCCTTACTGAACCTTGTTACTGAAAATTTGCAACCAGGCGAATTATTGTTGGCAATGAGGGTCCAGTCCGCACATTACAATATCGACGATATGCACGCTGCGTCAGAATAACTGCCGTAACTTTTCCGTTTGAAAAATAAAATTCAATGATTTTTGTTCGTTATTCTATTGTGTACTGTTCCATTTCAAATTCCCCAAGGCGTCTTTACATAACTCTGAAGCAAACGAAAAAATGCAATATTAAATTTAAAAAGCATTTAAACCATAACGTTCATTTTGCCCCATTTTGCGTAAATATTTTTTTAAAGAATTCTATGTTCTTTTAGAAAATGGATATAATTATAATCGTGAGTTCATAAAGCATATAAACCATCACGTTTATTTTGCACCACCCTGTATATAGCACGTAAATATTTTTTTGAAAAATTCGATGTTCTTTTAGAACATGGATATAATTATAATCGTGAGTTCATAGAGCATATAAACCATAACGTTCATTTTGCACCACCCCTGTAAAAGGCACGTAAATATATTTTTAAA
Source organism: Troglohyphantes excavatus (assembly GCA_963932185.1). Classification (NCBI taxonomy): domain Eukaryota; kingdom Metazoa; phylum Arthropoda; class Arachnida; order Araneae; family Linyphiidae; genus Troglohyphantes; species Troglohyphantes excavatus. The sequence continues at coordinate 55,630,328 of OZ010674.1, read as the reverse complement.
AAATTCGATGTTCTTTTAGAACATGGATATAATTATAACCGTGAGTCCATAAAGCATATAAACCATAACGTTCATTTTGCACCACCCTGTATAAGGCACGTAAATATATTTTTTTAAAAATTCGTTGTTCTTTTAGAACATGGATATAATTATAATTGTGAATTCATAAAGCATATAAACCATAATTCAACCAACATTCATTTTGCCCCACCCTGTATAAGGCACGTAAATATATTTTTTAAAAATTCGATGTTCTTTTAGAACATGGATATAATTATAATCGTGAGTTCATAAGTCTAAAAAATAACCACGCTATTGATCACATTTCGTCATAAAACATGCCAGAATTTACAACATTATTAACCGTATTAAAATGGGTAATAAAATATGCATTTATCAAAATTATGCATATATCTGCTTCAAGAAAAAATAAAGTAGAAAAACGCGACATAGAAGTCATTTTCGGCATGAACTGACCCGGATATTGTTATAAACTAAAGAAAAACTATTTAACCAGAATATACTATATTTTAAGTGATGTATTGTATGGAACTATGAAGAGAAGAATTTTGAAATATATTATTCACTTCATTTGATGCATTCAATCCCGTTATCTTTCCTACAAATTCTTAAATAGAACTTCTTTCGTCTCATCCATTTACGATTTGAAATGAAGCCAATTTTTTGTCGTTACGCATTTTGGCAATGTTTCGCCATTGCTTTCAAAGTGACTATTTTTTTATCATTTTACGACTTTTATTTCACAATGCATCGCTATAATAATATAAAATAAGGAAAAAAATAACAATCATTTAAAAAGTAAAAACCTTAAGCGTGGAAATATTCAAATATGTTTGCAAAGCTTTATACCATTTTTTGAAAAATATTTTGGAAAGATGGAACTGGAAATTGTTGCCATAACTGCAGTGTGTACAATTGTAATATTGCAATTTTAATGTGTATATGCCAATGAAATACCATAATATACACAATTTTTTTATATAACTTTATGTAACAAATTAATATTTTAAATTGTTATAATTCTTGCATAACTTCATACTTTTTATTCAGTTGTGTAAAAGTAAAGGAAAACATGCAAACGCTAGTGAAGTATTATTGAAATTATATACACATATAGATAAATGGATGGATGGATGGATTGATGTATAGGTAGATGGATAGACAGACAGACATATATATAATATTAACCAGATTGTAAAACTCCACCATATTTTTAAAAAATATAGTGGATGAATAATAATGATGTAATACAAAAATAAAGTTAAACAAATAATATAATGAAAATGTAGTTTAGTGTTCATCTTGCAATTTTATCCTTTGAACCAATATATTATTCACCAATTGAACCAATATATATATTTTTTAAATATACACGCAGATATCATATGAAACGAAACAATTCATTTAAAAAATAAATTTTGGATTTTTAATACCTACTATAAAATACTTTTTGACCACGGAGGTTACTAATTAGTACTGTATTTTTATATAAATATAATATTATAGTTAGTATAATTATTTACAGTTATATTACATTACAGTCAAAAACAACTTCAAGAAACACTTTAATGCTAACGTTATTTCAAAAAACCATGAGCAAATTATAATCCTGCAAATACTTCCACATTCGAAACACAACAAAATCCCACTTTCTAATTTAAATTAATTTCTTCCCAACAAAAATCCAAATAAAAAAACACTTCTAGAAAAATTCTTAATTAGCTCTCTCGCCCAATTCTTTTTAAAAGTGTATTAACCACATACTAATTAATCACAGAAACCAATCCAAACTAACAAAACGCTAATTATAGAATGCAACTCCAAGATAAAGAGTTCTAGTCCGAGGGAATGAGAAATCTTCCAAAAAGAAAATTACTTCACAACCCCGAAAGGAAAAAGTCCTTGCTGTTAAGAGATAAATTTATGTAAGGGAATATACTGGGTATATTTATACACGGTAGGAATCTCTCAAGATTTACGCAAGAAACAAAATTCTGTGATATACAAACACGGGGGCTTTCAAATAACGTATTCATGGACACGTAGTTAGATACTTGGTATGTACACAGAGAGATGCCGTCTTTCAGAAAGACAAAGAGTAGAATTACGGGAGCAAATACTGGAAATTTTAGAGGAATAGATCGGACATATAACGTTTTATTCGTATTTTCGTTTTTATTTCATAAATTATTTTAGTAATAATTAATGATGGGTAATTGTTTATTTTCTTATGATATAGATTCATAGATTTACGTCTTTCAGAAAGACAAAGCGTAGTATTACGGGAACAGATACTAGAAATTTTTAGGGAATAGATCGGACATATAACGTTTTATTCGTATTTTCGTTTTCATTGTACACATTATTTTAGTAATATTTAATGATGGACAATTGTTTATTTTCTTATTATGTAGATTCATAGGTTTCCGTCTTTCAGAAAGACAAAGCGTAGTATTACGGGAACAGATACTAGAAATTTCTATGCAATAGATCGGACATATAACATTTTATTCGTATTTTCGTTTTTATTGTACACATTATTTTAGTAATATTTAATGATGGACAATTGTTTATTTTCTTATTATGTAGATTCATAGGTTTCCGTCTTTCAGAAAGACAAAGCGTAGTATTACGGGAACAGATACTAGAAATGTTTAGGCAATAGATCGGACATATAACGTTTTATTCGTATTTTCGTTTTTATTGTACACATTATTTTAGTAATATTTAATAATGGACAATGGTTTATGTTCTTATTATGTAGATTCATAGGTTTCCGTCTTTCAGAAAGACAAAGCATAGTATAACGGGAACAGAAACTAGAAATTTTTATGCAATAGATCGGACATATAACGTTTTATTCGTATTTTCGTTTTTATTGTATACATTATTTTAGTAATATTTAATGATGGATAATTGCTTTTATGAATTATTATGTAGATTAATAGATTTCCGTCATTCAAAAAGATAAAGAATAGTATTACGGGAGCAAATAATGGAAATTTTAAGGGAATAGATCGGACATATAACGTTTTATTCGTATTTTCGTTTTTATTGTATAAATTATTTTATTAATATTTAATGATGGACAATTGTTTATTTTCTTATTATATAGAGTCGTAGATTCTTTCGAGTGAATTTATATATTTGTAAAAAAAAATAATTTACAAGAAGACACTTAACAATCAAGGCCGTATATATACATCCAGGAATATCCACCTTTTCAAGTAAGACATCTAGTTTTTAAATTCATAAAAATATTCCATTTTACAATAAATATATTTATTTTAAAGGTTTCAGTGACAACTTACAAGCTATAATTTTACAATTACTTACTAGCTATATCTTTGCAATTAATTTATAAAAAAATAAATAATTTAATATGACATGCTAAAATTTTAATTTTACAAAAAATCGAGTGAGCGTTAGTGAGTTAAATTGAAATAAAACGTATTTTTATAAGAAAGATAGCGTTCTTTTTAACATAGCTAAATATAAAAAGAAAATGCGCTATGGAAAAAAGAAATGCACTAACGTTCAAGGGTTTTTCACAATTGTAAAGTTGTTTTCCTTGTTGATATATTTAAATAATTTTTTGGGGGCATGGTATTTTATATTATTTACTTTAGTTAATTGAAATGACTTTGTTTGTATATTTATGAATTTAAAACTAGGGAGTATTGTTGAAAAAACAGCGATTCTTGCACGTGGTTAATTGAGAAATATTGTAAAATGGAGTATTTTTATTAATTTAATACTCGGGAGTATTGTTGAAAAAATAGCAATTTCCTCACCTGATTAATTGAAAAATATTGTAAAATGGAATATTTTTATGAATTTAAAACTTGGGAGTATTGTTGAAAAAAATAACGATCCCTGCACGTGATTAATTGAGAAATCTTGTAAAATGGAGTATTTTTATGAATTTAAAACTTAGGAGTATTGTTGAAAAAATAGCAATCCCTGCACGTGATTAATTGAAAAATATTGTAAAATTGAGTATTTTTATGAATTTGAAACTAAGGAGTTTTGTTGAAAAAATAGCAATCCCTTCACGTGCGTAAAATATTGTAAAATGGAATATTTTTATGAATTTAAAACTTGGGAGTGTTGTTGAAAAAATAACGATCCCTGCACGTGATTAATTGAGAAATCTTGTAAAATGGAGTATTTTTATGAATTTAAAACTTGGGAGTATTGTTGAAAAAATAGCAATCCCTGCACGTGATCAATTAAAAAATATTGTAAAATGGAGTATTTTTATGAATTTAAAACTAAGGAGTTTTGTTGAAAAAATAGCAATCCCTTCACGTGCGTAAAATATTGTAAATGGAATATTTTTATGAATTTAAAACTTGGGAGTGTTGTTGAAAAAATAACGATCCCTGCACGTGATTAATTGAAAAATATTGTAAAATTGAGTATTTTTATGAATTTGAAACTAAGGAGTTTTGTTGAAAAAATAGCAATCCCTTCACGTGCGTAAAATATTGTAAAATGGAATATTTTTATGAATTTAAAACTTGGGAGTGTTGTTGAAAAAATAACGATCCCTGCACGTGATTAATTGAGAAATCTTGTAAAATGGAGTATTTTTATGAATTTAAAACTTGGGAGTATTGTTGAAAAAATAGCAATCCCTGCACGTGATTAATTGAAAAATATTGTAAAATGGAGTATTTTTATGAATTTAAAACTAAGGAGTTTTGTTGAAAAAATAGCAATCCCTTCACGTGCGTAAAATTTTGTAAATGGAATATTTTTATGAATTTAAAACTTGGGAGTGTTGTTGAAAAAATAGCAATCCCTGCACGTGATTAATTGAAAAAGATTGTAAAATGGAGTATTTTTATGAATTTAAAACTAAGGAGTTTTGTTGAAAAAATAGCAACCCCTTCACGTGCGTAAAATATTGTAAAATGGAATATTTTTATGAATTTAAAACTTGGGAGTGTTGTTGAAAAAATAACGATCCCTGCACGTGATTAATTGAAAAATATTGTAAAATGGAGTATTTTTATGAATTTAAAAATTGGGAGTGTTGTTGAAAAAATAACGATCCCTGCACGTGATTAATTGAGAAATCTTGTAAAATGGAGTATTTTTATGAATTTAAAACTTGGGAGTATTGTTGAAAAAATAGCAATCCCTGCACGTGATTAATTGAAAAAGATTGTAAAATGGAGTATTTTTATGAATTTAAAACTAAGGAGTTTTGTTGAAAAAATAGCAACCCCTTCACGTGCGTAAAATATTGTAAAATGGAATATTTTTATGAATTTAAAACTTGGGAGTGTTGTTGAAAAAATAACGATCCCTGCACGTGATTAATTGAAAAATATTGTAAAATGGAGTATTTTTATGAATTTAAAAATTGGGTGCATTGTTTAAAAAAAATAAGGATCCCTGGACGTGATACCACGTCATTGAGCGTCATGGAGTAAATGTACATTTTATTACATTCAAATTGTCATTGAAGCTTTATAATCCGAATAATTTATTATATTCATGTTTATTATTTATTGCTTAAGTAGTTTTCGCATTATAGAAATTCTAAACATTTAATTTTACTCAAAACTGTTGTTTAAGCAATTGTATGTATAAATAAATTAATATATGCTAATATTTCGAAATATCACGCTTAAATTAATAACACTTAACATTACAATAACACATTAAATTATAACATAATTAATTAAAATTACACGTAAAAATCGTCATATTAGCCATTTTTAAAAACAAAATAATATTTTTACCCCAAATAATTAACTTAACTGTTAGTTTACATGTTTCATCAACGTTTACTTCAATGTAATAAAAGGTACTTTTAACAATTCAGCCATAAAAAAACACCCAATATTTAAAATAAATTAAATGAGATAATTAAAAGTAATAAATGTCATTAAGTTAAATGTACTTAAAACACTGTTACTTCAATTAACTCACCGAAGTCAAAACTCAAAATAATATGTCGGATGTAATATAGCCCCCAAATCTCAAAATTCTTTAATAATACACAGTTCCTTCAACTGTAATTTATCTCCCGAATCAATTGAAATAACTACACACTTCAATACAAACGTAAAACTTAGTAGCAGAAATTTATACGTTTCCAATCCATTCGTACCTTTGAGAAATACATAAAAAACACCCAATATTTAAAATAAATTAAATGAAATAATTAACAGTAATAACTGTCATTAATTTAAATATACTTAATACACTTTTACTTCAAGTCAAAATTCAAAATAATATATCTAATGTAATATAGCCCTCAAATCTCAAAATACTTTAATAATCCACAGTTTCTTCAACTGTAATTTATCTCCCGAATCAATTGAAATAACAACACACTTCAATACCAACGTAATACTTAGTAGCAGAAATTTATACACTTCCAATCCATTCGTGCCTTTGAGAAATACATGAAAATAACAAGACTCATACTCTCTCGCATCCTGTACAAAATGCTTCTACCGTGTATCTTAAGCTACACAGTTTGCTGAGCTTCCTCTTATTGATAAATATCAAATCATTGGTACTTTACGTTTTCAAAAGAGGATTCTTAACTGCTAAACATTTCTATATATCTTATTGATTTAGCACCGCGAATTTCGGAAGCATTAAGAGATTTAATAGATTTATCTTCACAGTAGATTTCAGGGATGTAGATTCATCGGGTTTTCGATCTTGAAATTTAAGGAATGGAATTGAACGTCAAAACAAATAAGAATCGACTCTCAACCAAACTTATTTTTAAATAATTCAATGTCTTTTCGTGTTGCACATACGCTCAAAATAATATGTCAGTTGTTGTGGTGAGTTTTTGGTGGATAGCTATTAACAATGTATTTTTATCTATATATACAAAGATTATCAATTAATATCGTCGTAAAATATGCCAAAATAAGCATAAATATAAAAGGTGAAAGAGACTACCAGGCAAAAATGAGGATTTTATTTGTTTTAATTAAAATATTGATTTTAGAGAAATGGTGTAGAATGATAATAAATTATTGGGTAATATGCAATGTTCTGCCGTTTAACTACACAAAATCTTTAAATATAAGCGACTTTAAAATATACACGACACCTTTAAATTATAAGCCACGTATTTTAGCAAAAATATTGTTTTATTATGACAGACAACGACCATATCGCTCAATTTGTGACAACCATGTATTTAAAAATGAATATTTATTTCTGATTACACCAATATAATTCTATAATTATATTATAATTATTATATTTTATATTATATAATACAATGTATACTTATAATTAATGTGACGTCGTAACGGCAACTTTGAAATACAATGAATTGTAATATCTGTATATAAGTATTACTCTAATTTCGATACTCTAATTTTTCTTTTCTAATCAATAATGATAAAAGAAAAAGTATGTATGTGGTACGTTAAAAAAAACTATATTCGACTGTTTGGACATGTCTGAAAATGTCTATATATGTAGATACTATTCAACGGCAAATTGTATACCTAGGCTAGAAATTTTAAAATAACGTTCAGTTTTCCGTTTATAATAGTTTATAAGATGTTAGAAGCTATTTTTTAAATAGTCATTTAAGAGAAATAGTATCTACATTGTTATAAAGTTACAATGTCATAAAATCATAAGATCTTGACAACAATGAAATAAATTAGATAAAAACTCGTCTTATAGAACATTGCGTTAAGAATATTAAAATACAAATGCAACGTTAAAATACGCAATAAAAATCCAAGAGCAGTTTCGGGAAAAGCAGAAAAAGAAAAAGTCTATGTGTGCAATAAAATAGAAATAAACCCAGAATTAAAAGTGCTGTCAAAAAACAATAAACTATCTCAATCGGTTGGAGTTAACTATTGTGTGTCAACACGTGGGAAATACTGGGACCGCAAATGTTTCATTGACAATCGAATCAATATTGCGAAAAATATGAAACGCCTCCTCCAGGAAGTCAAGTTCAACTGAAGATTTGTGTTTTCAAATTAAATGTGGGTTAGAAAAATTAAATATATGACAATGTCCCCGAGTGCTTGGCAATAGAGGACTTTATTTCTTGTTTGACAGTATGTGCTTGGTGCTCCTTAACACAAAATCTTAATGCTCTCTTTGTTTGACCAATATATGACATGCTACATTGACATGAAATATTGTGTATGTCCCAGTTATTAAGGTCGTCAATAGGGTCTTTAAGTTGTGTGAAGGTGATCTTATAAAACAATGATCTTTAATAGCAATGAAATACTTTAAAATAAAGTAATATGTATTTATTGTTTTAAACAATGGAAAGTTGGGAATAAAAAATTGCTTTGGCGAAATACCTATTTCCGAAAATTATGCTTCAACGGGAAAACTAATGGAAAAGATAACGTTTGAAGATGTACTCATAGAGTCTGAACAACAGACGAGTTATATTGCTTTGGTGAAAATAAAATCAATAAACTAGGAGAAAGAAACAATGGGGTTCATTTTTTAAGGTGAGTGAAACCGCGGGTAACAGCTAGTAATATAGCCGTGAATCAATAATATGAGTTAAATTTGGCTAATATATCTAAATTCATCGCATATTATTGAATTTCGCAACATGGAAATGAATTAGAGTATTTAATAAAATATGCCTTACCTGTCATAATAATCTTTGCCCATTGCTCACTGAGTCTTGTTTCACGACTTAATTTATTGTGGACTTGACACCTGTATTTGCGAAGAGTGTCTGCTTCCTCTACATGACGAACATGGAATTCTCCGGTTGGAAAAACAGCGTACTTAACTGAAATGAATGTTAAAGAAAAGATTTTAATATGAGAAAACAATATTATAAATTATCCTTATAATAACAATGCCTACAACATTTTCTTTTGATGTCCCTATGGACGTGATTTCACGAGCCCTGGAGGTGATTTTACGTTCAGGGCTCTCCAGATGTTCTATCAATGTATCCGTGCAATTTTAAATTTATAAAAGTATACCATGTAAAATACAACTTACAAGTTGTAACTTTACCAAATTAATAATACAAAACAACATGTCCAAGAAAAATCATTTAAATATATTTAAACATCTTTAACAAATATATTTAAACACTTGTTTAAATATATTTAGAAATGTTTAACAAATATATTTAAACACTTGTTTAAATATATTTAGAAATGTTTAACAAATATATTTAAACACTTGTTTAAATATATTTAGAAATGTTTAACAAATATATTTAAACATTTTTAACAAATATATTTAAACACTTATTTAAATATCTTTAAACATCGTTAACAAATATATTTAAACACTTATTTAAATATATTTAAACATCTTTAACAAATATATTTAAACACTTATTTAAATATTTTTAAACACTTATTTAAATATTTTTAAACACTTATTTAAATATTTTTAAACACTTATTTAAATATCTTTAAACATCTTTAACAAATATATTTAAACACTTTATATCTTTAAAAACAAGAACTTTAAAATAATTATCTTTAAAAGCAAGAACTTTAAACTAAATATCTTTAAAAGCAAGAACTTTAAAATAAATAATTCAAAGAATGCAAATATCGATTGAGCGTCATATAGTAAAATGGATTGAAAAAAAGATTCGTATTAATATTATTTTAATTGAAAAAGAACATCTTAAATATACTATTATTTACTAAAATATTTAAACAAAGAAAGTATTTATCAATAAACCAATTAGAAGTCGTTATCTTTATTAATTTAAAATTAACAATTAAGAATCAACAATTAATTAACAAGATAAGAACAAAAGTTTAGTAGCTAGTTAATAGTAAATAAAATAACCACTTGTATTGGATTATTACTATGTCTGTAATTATTTTAGATATTACTCTTGATTTTAAATAGAAAAAAAAATCATCAGCTATACAATTGAGATTTAAAATAAGTTTTGATCCATATTGACAATACAATTATAATGCATTGTTCTCATTTAAAATATGTTATAAAATTAAACAATTTGTAGGCGTGCATACACCAATTTTTCATTAGCAATTTAATGTTGAGAAAATTTAGTCGTAAATAGTGTTATTTCATTTCAATTGTGTTTTCGGTTATTCTTAGAAAAGGACTACAAAAGAAGGACTACAAAAAACTACTCACAAAAATAATTACAAAAAAATAATATATAACACTAGATAAATTACGAATAAATCCTATATGCCGGAAACATCATTAAAACACTCCTGTTCACTTAACCTTTAGTCCTTAACTAAAAAACTCCCCCATACTTTACATCCAAAATAATCCTTCTCATATAACCCAAACATCTCAGCTAATCCCAATCCCATCCCATTCCACCCCAGGGACATTTCCCCCCCCCCCCCCCAACATAAAATAACCCCAAACACAAAAAAAAAAAAAAGATTCATTCTGAGATAGGGACGCAGAACAAAGAAACCCCCCCCCCCCGAGGCAATATCACAGTCCTCAGGTACGTACCGTTATTGTCATTTAATGAAATGGTGAGCCCGTCGTCCCTGAGCCAAGACGTCACAAAGACGTACTCCTTCCCGTTGCCCGATATATCGCATCGCATGAGGGCGACGTTGCCTTTGATGATGAACTCGGCGTCGTAGGCAGTCACTTTATAGTCCTGGAGAACTGGAAATAAAGATGAGATTGTCTGTGAGACACAAACGGATTGCTTATTTGGGTACATGGGGGAAGAGAGGGGGGTTGGGAGGATCTATTAGTTTTTGTCGTTGTTGGAGCTATGTGAAAGGAGATGTAATTCTCTGCGTAGTAGGGTCTTCCCGTTATTATTTTTTTGTGATTATTTTTTTGTGATTATTTTTTTGTGATTATTTTTTGTGATTATTTTTTTGGGATTACTTTTTGTAATTGTTTTTGTAATTATGTTTATGATTATTTTTTATAACTATTCTTTGTGATTATTTTTTATGATTATTTTTTAAGATTATTTTTTATGATTATTTTTATGATTTTTTTATGATTATTTTTGTGATTATTATTGTAATTATTTTTGTGATTATTTTTTGTGAGTATTTTTTGTAATTATTTTTTTGTAATTATTTTTGCGATTATTTGTGATTATTTTTTTAGATTATTTGTAATTGTTTTTATGATTAATTTTTGTAATTATTTTTTTGTGATTATTTTTGTGATTATTTTTTGTAATTATTTTTTGTGAATAATTTTGTGATTATTTTTTATGTTTATTTTTTATGATTTTCTTTTATGATTAATTTTTGTAATTATTTTTTTGTGATTCCTTTTTGTAATTTTTTTTTGTGATTCCTTTTTGTAATTATCTTTGTGATTATTTATTGTGATTATTTTTTTGTGATAGCATGAACTGTTTTGAAAGTTGTTTATTTTTTATATGAGTTCCATTACCTTTCTGATTTCCAAGCCCTTTGTTGCCCTCATTGAACATTTTTTTTCTTGAACAAAATATTGACCAATTTGGTGGAAAATGTAATGAACACGCAAATAATAAAATATTTGCAACAATTTTAGTTTAGAAAAATTAAATTAATTTTTAAATGCTAACTTTAATGTTTGTTTAAAATTTAGCATTAATTCATGTATCGATATTTCACAAACTTGAATACCAGAAAATAATTTGCAATAATATTTTTTGTTGAAATTAACATTAATAACAAATATCGCTAATGCATCTGGAAAAGAAAAAAAATACCATTGCAAATATTTTTTTTAGATATATTTGTTGTATTGTATATAAATTTAAATTATCTAAAAATCCATGTAATATCTTCAAATTTTCTTAAGTTTATGAAATTTTACATATGCATATAAAATCACAAGAATTCAGTAATAAAATAATTTGTATTCCTTATCAAACGTTTACACTAGTTATCCCATAACAATTAATATTCTTCTGTAAAAGTACATGATTTTTAGTTGAATGCGATTTCTTCACAAATATTTATAGTTATATGCTATTTAAGTAATGTAAATATCAGGAATAAAATTAGATGTAATCAAATTATTTAATTTATATTTTAATAAAAATAGCTATTACATTTTTTAACATTTATATTAATAAAATGTATTAAAATAACAATTTTTTTTGCATTTTTATTTTCAAAAAAAATTAATATTACAAATATAGAAAAATTTATATTATTAAAATATAAAAATAACATTATTCACAAAAAATTATATTTAAAATAGGTTTTACAAATATTTTATCACAAATTAGTATAATAAACATATTGTACTAAAATAACTTTAATAACAAACATAATATGAAGTATTAAATTATTTAAACTAAATTAAGGATATAATTCTGAAAATAAAACGTAAATACTTCTATTGTTAACCGATTGCACCCACTAAGCTAGAAAAACATAACTATAATCACTGGAGCAATGACTATACGTCGCCGACGACTTGACTCCTTTTTGAGCGAAGGTAACATAGATTACACCTTTTTGAACTAATTTTTTTTAATGTATTTTTTTTAAAATATACCTTTCGCATGGGTTCGCATTTCTGGCTTTCAAAAATACTATAAATGTTGCATATTTAATGTTTTTCTGCATTTACATTCTTACTTGAAAGAAAATGAAAACAAAATGCACCAAAAAAACGAGTTTTAAACATTTATGTGATCACGTGACTGCCGCATAACCAAGGACAAATGTTTTCTCAACGTTTCTTTCGAATTGTATGCATCCGAGTGGCACAGTAAAGTACATTGTCCTTGGGATCATATCTCTAGTGCTTATAGTTATATTATATTCTAGCTCAGTTGTTGTACCAGAAAAAGATTATAGTGACTTCATGCTAATATATTCGTGTGGTTTCTTATGCAACTTATATATATTAAACTGCTTAATCAGTTCTAATAAATGAGGTACCAAATGAGTGTTTGCCAATTTTTTTACCTAATCATGTATTTCAGAAACTATTCACCGTTTTGTAACTTAAACACTTCTAGTATATACTGTGATTGGCAATCAAATGTCATGACGCCTCAATTGAGTGTGAATGGTTATTATCTCTATATATTGCTAGGCGTTGAAGTTTGCTATCATTTTGACCTAAAGATAAGTCCAATTTATATAATTAATAATCTGTGCCTCATAAGAGTATTTCAGAAATCATTCACCATTTTGCAACTTAAACACTTCTAACACATACTTTGATTGGCAATCAAATGCCATGACAACGCCTCAGCTGAGTGTGAATGGTTATTTTATTTATATATTTCTAGTCGGTGAATTTGACGATAATTTTAAACTTAAGATAAGAAGTTCAATTTATATAATTAATAATATGTGTCTAAAAAGAATATATCAGAAACCATTCACCGTTTTGCAACTTAAACACTTCTAACACATACTTTGATTGGCAATCAATTGCCATGACGACACCTCAACTGAGTGTGAGTAGTTACTGTCTCTATATATTGCAAGGCGTATAATTTGATGATAATTTTAACCTTAAGATATGAAGTTCAATTTATATAATTAATAATATGTGCCAAAAAAGAGATAAAATAGAAATTGCTATCAAATAATCATAAAATATAGATTCATTATTTTCTTATTTGTTGTTTCCCACTGTAGAGTTTTCTGAGTTATATTATTAAATTTCCTTGTTAGCAATACCTTGAATACTTCAGTTATGTTTATTGATATAAGCAAAAATAAAGCAAAGTACAAATTATTAAAAACAAATAAACACAAATAACTTAATATTATATTTCAAAATATCCCCGGAAGAAAACCTCCTTTTAATTCAACGCCCTTCAAACGAAACGAATAAAGTTAAGGAAATAAATTTACATATACAATTAAAAATAAAAGTGAATAATTAGCATTCGGATAAATGACTGAAACTCCGGCTTTCTTTTATTAACGCGGTAGAAAACTATTCGTTGAATATATGATTACTTAATTAGAGAAAGAACGAAGATCTCCCGTCTTTGAAGGAAGAGAAAAACATCCACTTCTAGAGCAGAAGTGCACGGTTGGTTGAGTCTAATTACAGCTAATTAAAAGAGGAGTCTAATTAGAAGTGGAGATCTTATTAAATTAATACCACAAAATAATTCAGTGGTCAGAAGGATTACGTTCGATGGTAATCAGTTTTTATAAAAAAAAATAGTATTTTAGTAAAATAGTTTTATAATTATATGAACACAAAGTTGTGTTGGTTCGTTAATAAACAGTGTTTTTGTTGGAATTTAGAAATGATCGGATGATAACAAATGCTCATAAATGCAATATATGTGTTGATAAAAAACTTGAATTAAGAACATAGGTGGAAATTGCGATAAAAAATGTTTTCTTGGTTTTAAAATATCTCAGCAAACACCAAAGAATCATTTTATGTACACTTTCTTTAATTAATGGTTTGCTATTAATTTAATTTTATAAAGAATATAGTATTCTTTTTTAAAATGAATACTATATTTATACAAATTTAAATTTCCCGTTTAAACGGTTAGACGCGAAATTGTTCATAAGCAAAGAAATGAATTTATGAAAATAAAATAAACTTCAAAATTAAAAATATATGCTAGTAGTTATGAAAACAGTAGACCTCGCAACCAAAACAAAAAGGTTAATTTTATATGAAACGGAACCACTAAAACGGCCAATTTCCTAAAACAGAATCAAATAATGCAATAGCCATCATCTTCAAAAGGAATAAAAATAGTATTTTTTTAATAAAAACTACGTCGGTTTTCATGACTTCAAGTTACACGCCTACCAAATTTGAACAGACTTGAACAACGCGTTTGGTCGCGACTGCGTAACAAACAAATTTACAGACAGACAAACAGATAAAATTCCGAACGGCCTAGTTAAAACGGGACCTCGATAATGCTTAGCCAATAACTTATTTTTTTAATACATGTTTCTTATATCAAACTGACAAACGTATAGGTTTTTACTGTGAATATTATAAACTGTAAAACAGAATAAAAAATAAACTAATTTTTTAACAGGAAATATATCTTACCAGACTAATAAAAAATTAATTGGAGATAGTAAAATATATTTTTACTAAAACATTAAACTGAAGGTGTTAAAAACGTACATATAATCGATTCTGCATTACAATATATAACAATAAAATTAACATCTAAAATATATCAGATACAAAAATACACAAACAAACAACTTGTCTGGTAGACATTTAATTTGAAAATAAAATAACCATTTAAAACACTTTTATCTTTTCCACGTATCCAATTACAAAAATAAGCATTTTCTTTAAGGGAAAAACCCCCTAAATAAACTCAACATCAAACTTCCTATTTCTAAATTGACCATACATGAATATAGGCAATCCTGTTACACCCTTCACCACCTCAATGTACAAACCAACAGAAGCTAGAACTAGGCAATAGAGATATGTCACGTAGATATAAAACCTATTTCCTGATTCGTATCCTCTGAATAAATAACCCGAAATAAAAAGAAATGCGCCTTATCTCTTTCGTCGAAGT
This sequence comes from Troglohyphantes excavatus, assembly GCA_963932185.1. Classification (NCBI taxonomy): domain Eukaryota; kingdom Metazoa; phylum Arthropoda; class Arachnida; order Araneae; family Linyphiidae; genus Troglohyphantes; species Troglohyphantes excavatus. The sequence goes on along the minus strand of OZ010674.1, from coordinate 55,614,832 downwards.
ATCAGCTGGAAGGAAGGATATTGCAGATTTTATGTCTCATATTGCATATATTGTTTTGCCTTCACCCTTGCCTTAGACGCAAATAAAAACATCCCGTGCGTGACAGTGTGCATTATGTTTTGTATTGAATAAATATCTTAGATGCGTCATATGGAAATGGAGAAGAGATGCGAATTTTAAATGAGAAGAGAATGTATTTCAAATCCCATTAAAGGATATGGAACAAAGTAAGGTTTGTATTTTGGGTTAATAAATGTATTACTTTTTTTTTAATAGTTTTAAAGTTACGTGTCATGTTCATCCTGTAAGTAATGCATACACATATGTCTAGAATGATTAATATACCTTAAATAATGTATGTTTTAAATTCTCTAGGGTAAGGTGGGGGGGGGGGGGAACCTGGGGAAAAACGGGTTTTTTAAATTAAATATTGAATTACACCCTTGTAAAATTATGTTTTGATCTATTTCTCTCTTTGTTAATTTACTTCTTTAATAAAGTGTATTTTAGTAAAAAATTTCATTTATCGGTGTTTTTATTTAGGTCCAAATGTCGATTTGTTTGAGTATACAAAAAAATGGGATAGTTTCATTCATGAAAACTTCAGTATATAAACTAGAGTCGTCTACGAAAGTTTAATTGCTTACGAATATTCCTGGGATTTCTATAGAATTGAATACTTTTAAATCATTTCAATGAAAACATTAGAAGAAAATAAAATCTAATTTATTTAGTTTATTCAATGTTTTGCAGAGTGGTAAAAATGGTTTCCAAATTAATTTTAAAAACTAGGAAATTAGGAAAATTTAATAATGTTCGTCAAAAATGCTATTGTTCTACAAAAATATAAATATAGAAGCTCAAAAATGACAATAATTATCTGTCATTTATTTAAATACTGCTTATATGTAGTATATTGAAATAATACACTTTATTTTTCAAATAAACTGTTAATAAAAGGACATATTTTTTATACTAAAATGACCACCATTTGCTTGTTTTATTTGAAGTTAAATGTATTGTTTTAAATCAAATAAAAAGTCGCCAGCGGAACAAATTAAAAATAAGGTGCACATGACGTTGGTTTGTACATAAATATATTGCTAAAATTGATAAATACAGCATTTTACATATTACGATACCCCTTTTTATATTAATTAGTAATCATTTGTACCAATAAGGATCAAAAGGTGTATGGTATCGAATGATATAAAGGTATATAATTCTCCCTAATTAAACATTTATGATAGCCACACTCACTTTTCTAAGTATTTAACCGCCTTCCTTTTTGAATGCATTATTTTCAGAATTTAATATTTATTCCTTATATAAGAATACAAAATAATGGGAACTGTTTAAATTGTCAAGTAGGTTTGTATATATATAGAAACGTACAATGTTATCTAACAGGAAACACAAAATTTTCATTTTAAAACTTATAAAAGAGCAAAACTATATGTGTAACTTTTGAGAAATTTTTATGTATATCAAAGAATGAATTAAATTTTTGCTATACGAGTAGATACGCGCATTGGGTATTTACTTACATTTGTAACGTTTCATATTGAAAAATAACATTGAATATATTTTGTTATGTACGCTTAAAAATGTATTTTGACATACAGGGTAACAAAAATACATTTTTAAAATGCAAATGGATATTATAAAAAAGGAATTTTGAATGTACGCTTGAGTACATAACCCTAAAACCTTCCAATGAGGAAACATATCCCAACCCATGTATTATAAAAACAAACTGTATCGGAACCACCCTCTTGCCATGGACGGATAAGAAACATATTCCACAGCTGGGGGGGGATAAAACCGTTATTTTCTCGACGGAAACATGCAAAGTTTCTATCCATTCCCGGAATAGAACAAGGGCAATATCTGCGCAGTCGTCTGTGGAATCAAGGGGGGAGGAGAAAAGGGCAATATAAATGCGATGTCTGGATCTCTCCCTTGCAATAAATTGCATACAACATACAGTGACTGCCCGGGTAGGGGGGGAGAGTGGGGATCACGATTACTTTCGAACAGTATTTGCGTGCCTTTCTATTGAATATGGGAATGGGTAGGGGAGGAAAAGGGTCATTCTTGTCTCAAAAGATATCTTTCGAATAAAAACATACGATATCGTATGAGAGAAACTATAAAGGGAGAGAGAACACGCGAATTTTTCGTTGCAACGTCATCAGAAGGGGACGGGGGGGGGGGGGGTAAACGTTTGCGGCGAATAGGGAAGGGATATTGTCAGTATAAATTTTGTAAAAAGTCGTTTAGATGGCTGCAGTTGTGTTTTCAGACAATTGCAGGGATGTAACGTATGGCCACCTGTGTCAGTAATGGTGTATGCTAGCTTATATGAGTCTGGATGGATTTCAGGAAATTCTAGCATCATAAATGAAAATGTTTGTTTGTAAGTTTGCATTTGAATGAGAGCAGTTTGGTGAACAGTATAAGAAAAGCAATTTCGTTTGGTGGCTATAAAACTATATTTTTATATTTATTTACATACATTTTTAAATAACTTATATTAAAAGTATGCAATTGAAGAATATATATATAAAATGGAGTGTATATGTATTCCTCAGAGTCATTTCAAAAATTGAAATTGTATGAAAAGTACGAATGAGTATATATAAAATGGAGTGCATATGTGTCCCTCATAGTCATTTAAAAATGGAAACGATATTTTATAAAAGCTAAAATAATGTTTGTGTTGTAGAGTAAATTCTGAATTTTTTAAATGGGATTTTTTTGTGCCGTATATACATAAAAAACAACTAATGAACAATACGTATTTATGGACATATTAAATGCTAACTGTTCAGTAAATAGTTGTAATTTGGTACTTTTTTCATGTTTAGTATTTTAATATATATTGTTGTTTAATAATTTAATATTTAGTTTTTTAATATTTAGTTGTTAATAATTTAATATTTAGTTGTTTAATGATGTAATATTTAAATGTATACCAATTTCGCACTAAAAATTGTAACTGCTCTTAACTTTATTAATACATCAGTTTATTTTAATATTAGTAATATGTTCTTTTAAAATAGCATACTTATTTATTGAAAACATTACATGGCATCAATCGTGTCTTTGTAAAATGTATTACTTAATGTCATCTGTGTCAACTTTTTATAAAAATTATGTTATTTAAAGGGAGTTGAAACCTCTTATACCGCCAATGTTAAATTTCCATTCTTCGATGTACATTTTCTCAGAATGTGCTATAGATATAGGCTTGAAATTATTCCTGTCTAAACTAAATACACTTGATAATTTAATAAAGTGAGCTTTTAAAGAAAAACCTTACAGTTTTTTTTTAATTTTAATGAAAGTCACTTCATTGGTGTAAATGGGTCCCTATGTTTAGCAGAAAAATATATTTATTAATAAGTAAGACGATAACGTTTACAAGCCAATATCATTTCAATTTAATCTTAGGTATATGTAAATCATATATATATATATATATATATATATATATAAATATATATTAATAGTTTAACAAAGTCAAAGATCAAATTAACAGTTTCGATCCATTTAGAATATTCGTGCTGTATGAAAGTGGGTGTTTCTGATTTATTCAATGTTTTTCACATCATAATAATGAACATTCAATATTAAGACACTTGTAAGTTTATTTTTCAAAAATAATAAATTTGATTTAGTATTATTATGAAAAGACTACAAGTAATGCAACAATACCTAGAATAAATTAATTTAAAAATTTATAAAAAAAAATAAGTACGTTCTATATCAAATGTTATGGAAATTATTTCCATAACAATAACTACCCTAAAGTATTTCCATATAAATCGAAGAATTAACCTCTAAGACCAAACACATTTTTCGATAATCAACAAACAAAACCAATGGTATATTGCGATCGCACTCATAACCCCAATTGTAATGAAAAACCTCCACACACAAAAAAATCCTCACCTCAAATATATAATTACACACTCCGCAAGTCAAACACAAATTTGCATTTTCACATCTGAGCACAAAAAACAACAAACAAACACGCCCCTAAAGCAAACGCAAATGAAGCGCAACTAATGCCGACCCCAAAAACCGCCAAACAAAGGGGAAGTCAAAAAGAGTGGTTAAAGCCATCTAATTAAAAGTCAGATAAATTCATTTGCTTTTCAAACTCATATCGACATCTTGAGCAAACAGAGAAAGGAGGGAAAAAAAAACGAAGGAGAAATAACGGAAAGAAGAACTGAAGGGAAGTAAGGAGTATCCAAACCAAAAAAAAAATCTTTAGTTTGGGGGGGATTTACATATATCTATAGAGAGCTCCGAAGCGAATCTGGCAAGTACTCGCATGCGGTTGATCTTTAAAAAAGATTTAGTGCCTCAGGCTACAAATCCTGTTTGATTTAGATTTTTTATTTAATTTTTTTTGTTTCTTGTTTCTTTTTTAATCATAGCATTACTAGAATGCGTCCCGTTTGAGATTTCTAGAGGAAAAATTAACATACCCTGTCTTGAAAGGAACCAAAGTTTTTGAAGTATCGCATCCAGTGTATTTACGGAGGAAATTCTAATGAATATTTATTCATTTTTGCAGGATATGCTTTGAAAACCAATGCATCCTGGGGAAGGAATAAAAGATGTAAACAAAGAATGGTGTTTTATTTGTGTTTTTGCTTTCATATGTATATAAATTATTTTTTATGCATGTGGTAGATCTGTGGCAACGTTAGGATTAGTTTATGTCAGTAAAAAAACAAAAAAAATGGTGTAAAAACATATTGAAAAACAACTATTGACAGGTTATTTTTTTGTTTTATTTTAGAAACTGAATGATGAAAAAAACGTTAAATTTATAGATTTTGACAATGAAATGCTATAACCCAATGGCGCCCACGCTATTTTAGCAACTGTAAAGTTGTTTTCACTGTTAGGAAGTCTAAATATTTTTTCCTAGGCGAGCACTTTGATATTTTTACCCACATTTTATTTCATTGTAAAGGTTTGGTTTGGTTTTATTAATTAACGCTAGAGCTGCACTAGAGCAGCTCTAGCTGCACTAAAGCTAACTAGAGCTGCTCAGTGGGCTTTGGCGATGGTTCGGGGCCTATCTCGAAGGAAAGACCCGGGAACGATGCCTCGTATTTTTTAACCATGGCCAGATGACAAAGAAACACTTGAACTGGCACCTAACGCCTTCAATAGACGTCGGGACTTCGGACCCCGATCAGATTTATCGTGCACCAGTCCCGTATAGACGCCGTTAATATTTGCGGATGTTCTGGACGACTTTTCTAGTATTTTGTAGCGAAATTCATTGTAAAGAGATATCTTTCAAGGTATACCTAAAAAAATTAGATTTTAAAAACATTGTAAAATGGAATATTTTTATGAGCTTAAAAACTGGATGCTTTGATGGAAAAACTGGAGAACTCTGGACGTGATATCACGTCTATGAGCGTCAGAGGGTTAAAATATCAAGAAAATGTGCAAGACTACATGAATTAGTCTGCAACCACAATATACTTAATCATATATAGAAATATACTAAAAAAAATTATTTACATGCAACCAAAAATTATTTACCATGACGATAAACTCAATAAAATTTAATTTATTCAGTATCTAAAGTATTTGTTGTTTAATTTTAATTTTTAAAAATAGTAGTAGTTACAATATAAAAAAAGTATTGTAAGAATATGCATAATTTTTAATAATTAATACAGCTTATATAATTCGGAAAAAGGGAGAATGTGTTGCCCATTTTTCTCATAGATAAGTGTAGGGTATAAATTACAATGAACTTAAATATTTTTGATGACTGACTACTGTTCTTGTTAAATTTATAAAAAAATAAATAAATAATCATTCGTGTTAAAGGATAGACCACTCGTTTAATCCATAAAACTATTTTAGGTCATTAAAATAAAGTTATTAAAAGATAGCGTGTGATTTTTGGTGGTGAGATGCCAATACCGACTATTTGGAGGAGAACAGAATGTCTAAGTGACTGGTCTAAGGGCGTACCAACTGTTTTTGAACAATTATTATGATATGAGATTCTCATATCCAGCTGCTCGAATGCCAAAACCGACTACTCAGAAGTATTATTCGATATCCCCGGGTGTTTCTTTTCGGATACACCTCGAACCGCGATAATAGCCCATTGTAATATATAATTAAATTCACGCCTGTCACGGCATCTGTGTTCAAACGTTATACATAATTTTACACAAATATTTATGTAATGGACATCTTACTATTCTCTCCTTTAATACCAAACGATCTCCAAGGCTTCCACGATATTTAACTACACAAAGTGATATCCTCAGATTCGATGAGGGACCCTCTGTATCCCAGCGGATAAATGCGTTCAGTTGGTTATCAGAGGATTGCTAGTTCGTGCCCGTACGATGGAATTGGCAGAAAAAAGTAAAAAAAGTAGTGATCTTGTGATTGGAGGGTTTCCAGCTTTGCTATAAAAATACTAGAAAGTCGTCCATAACATCCAATAAATTATATCGGCGTGTATACGTGACTGATGCAAGATAAATATGATCGGGGTCTAATATCCTGACGCCCATTGAGGTTGCATCGGGTGCCAGCTCAGGTGTTGTCCTCGTCATTTGACCGTGGTTTAAAAATACGAGGCATTATTCCCGAGTCTTTCCCTCGAGATAGGCCCAGGCCTCCGTGGCCGAGCGGTTAAAAGCGTCAGCTGGGAATACGAAGATTCTTGGTTCGATCTTAGGCGATGGACTAGACAAAGAAAAGTAAAAAAAGTAATGATTTTATGATCGGAGGATTGCCAACTTCTCTACAAAATACTAGGAAAGTCGACCAGAACATCCGCAAAAACTAACGGCGTGTACGGGACTGGTGCACGATAAATCAGATCGGGATCCAAAGTCCCGACGTCTATTGAAGGCGTTGGGTGCCAGTTCAGGTGTTTCCTCGTCATCTGACCATGGTTCTAAAATAACGAGGTGCATGTATGAATGTGTGTGTGAATGTGTATGTGTTCCCGGGTCTTTCCTTCGAGATTGACCCCGAACCGTCGCCAATAGCCCATTGTGCAGCTCTAGTGCGACGTTAATTAACAAAACCAAACCAAAACCACTTTTGTGTTAACATATACAAACAAAATACGTTTCATGAAAATATTCATAACCCAATCAAACATCCACTCTTAATTAATTTTACCCACTACATTAACTAGTACCCTCATTCATTTAACTACCTCTATTTACTACCGATATCTCATCAAAATTTCCGAAAACAAATCCCCACTGAACCTCAAACAAATCATTTAATTCCGTAAGTTAAACAATTCTCCGATTGGATTAACTCAAAATCTTCAATTGCAGAACTCAAATCGATACTTCGCCAAAACTCGGGCAAAACAAGAGACACGAATAAAAGAGTTTTGTTGGGAAACGAAAGCGTTCTCTAACAGTTAATAATACCTCTTTGAAAGAAAATCCGATGATGATAATTGAAATTGAGCTTATTTTTATTTTTTGGAAAAATTGGAAGAAGAGAAATTTTCCGCTCCACGTTCAATTACATTAATTGCCAAAACTAATATCGTTTGCCAGAAGGTTCTATCCCCCCCCCCTTTGGAACGTTCAAAGCACCCTTAGATTGACAGGAAGTAGGGGAAAATTAGTTCCTTTTAATTACGGTAATTTATATTTCGGTATTTTTCATTTTGCCAGCGGAACCGTTCCGGCTCCCGGAATTGCTTTCGGTTTGTCAAACTCTCTGTCCCGCCGTATTTTACGCTGATTGTGGCCGCTTGAATTTATTTCCCCCTCCGCAAAAACCTTGGATTGCCGCCTGCTAATTTATGAGCGTCAGACAGTAAATAATTGAAGAGACTGTTAGAATACTTATGCTCGAAAAAGTTTTTGAATTAATGCATTTGAAACATTTGGTGTATTGCTTCAATATTTTCTTGTTTTTGCTTTTTCGGAAACGTGTTAGGACAAATTAGCGTTTAAGTACCATGCATTATTTAAAAAAATATGCTATTATGAATTATTAAACAGTTTTAATTCATCTGAAAAGAATTTTTTTAGCTACTGCGACTCTACGGCAGTTTTACATTTTAAAGTAAACTCAATTGTTCAAATTTATCAAACAAGACGATGTGGAGGGTTTAGATTTTAATATGAGGGATAGAACGAGAGGTCATGGGTTTAAGTTAAACAAATCCCATTTTAATAGGGAAGGGAGAAAACACTATTTCTATAATAGGATAATAGACAAATGGAACAACTTGCCAGTGAATATTGTTAATTGTAAAGGAGTATCGGATTTTAAGAAGAAGTTAGATATGCATTGGGGGATAGTTAAGAGGTACTAGCTTGTTGGACCAACCTTGTTGGGCCTTGAGCCTGTTGTTGGTCGTCAATGTTTGTATTTGTATTTATTCTAAATACAGCTAATATTTATAAGGCCAAGTTAAGTTTTAGACTATGTTAACCAGTTTCGAGATTTTAAGGAAATGTCAAACGTTATTTTGATTTAAATTCATATGTGTTTTTAATCATTTTTTTGTCTAGCAATGATAACATTCTTTGGGAACCATGACTAAATCTCGTGTATGAATGATTATCCTCTTTGCAAAGTTGCATAGTTACCTAAATAAATACTACATCTAAAGTTTAGATAGTATTTTAAACCTTATTATTGAAAAGCCAGCGTTAATATTACAAAATAGAAATAGAATTTGTTCAACTAGTTTTGAACATTATAGAAGCTTGTGGTGTTATAACCTAGTCAAGTATAATTAATAAGTATTTAGATATCTTATCTTCTGAACGTTACAAACGCATTTTTTGGGTTCTTATATCTCTAGTTTTTACAGCAATACACACCATTTATAAATCCATAAATATACTTTATTTTATAATATTTTCCAAACTTTTTTATTGGGTTTTTAAATTCAAAGCCATCTCTTTAAGCACAAACAAGTTTTTTTTTTAAATTCATATAAATTTATAAAAAATTAAATTTAAACCCTCTAACAGAGAAAACAGATTTACAATTTGGTTATTTTTCTGAACGGTCAGATAGTATATATTAAAGTTAAATAGGATTTTTTTTTTTAAGTTTTCTTTAAAAACACCATGTTTACTATATTGTCATTGGAACACATGTGAATTGGTCATTTTTAAATGACTATAATTTTTTTTATATTATAAATAAATATTTTAATCTTGAAAAGAAAACTTAAGGCCAATATTTTATAAGAATGGATTTTTGTTAGATTAATTCATAATGTCATTCATTAGCAATAATTAATTAACAAATATTCAGTCTACCTGTCCTTTATGCGTTTACTTATATGAGCACTTTCCACTGATTTTTGATGTAAATAAACACAAAAAGTTATCCTTCCAAATTACATTTTTAAATATCTTATTAATATAAAGTAAATAATTAATAAATTATTAATATAAAGTAAATTATTAATATAAAGTAAATTATTAATATATAATTAATAAAAGTAAATTATTAATATCTTATTAATAAAAGTAAATTATTAATATCTTATTAATAAAAGTAAATTATTAATATCTTATTAATATAAAGTAAATTATTAATATATTATTAATATAAAGTAAATTATTAATATATTATTAATATAATGTAAATTATTATGATAGTATTAATATAAAGTAAATTATTAATATAATATTAATATAAAGTAAATTAATAATACATTATTAATTTAAAGTAAATTATTTATATAATATTAATATAAAGTAAATTATTAATATATTATTAACTTAAAGTAAATTATTAATATATTATTAATATAAAGTAAATTATTAATATATTATTTTAAGTAAACTATTATCTATATATATAAATGCGAAATCCCCACTCATTCACTCATCCCTAATTCTCCAACTTACCGTATACCTATGAAGATGAATTTTGGCAAATTTGTTACTTATACCTTAAATAGGAAAAGTAAGCTATTTTTGTTCAAATCGAACGTATTTAAGGGGTTGTAAAACCCCTTTTTAGATGTTTGTAGCGACGTTAGTTTGGGTATCTACAGATCTAAAAGACCTAGAGTGCTGAAATTTGGAGCACATGTTAATCTTGGGCCGTAGAGATGCACTACGAAAGGATTTTTAAAAATTCGATCTCAAAATGCCAAAATAATGATTTTTTAGAAACCTTCCCATAGGATTAACATGAAGAACATGTAACAATGTAAAATATAAAATTGAAACAATGGAAAATTTTAATATTATGTAATCAGGAGCATTTTGATTGGCTGATGACTAAATATCGCCAAATAAATAAAACCTACGCCAAGTTAATAAAAACATCGCCAAATAAATTAAAATTTCACCGCATGAATAAAAGATTTCGCCAAATGAATCAAATATCGCCAAATGAACTAAAATATGATCATATTTGTAAAAATTACATAAAAATGGCGAAATTAGTGTCAAAAAATTATAAAATATATGTCAAAATGGTGAAAATATGATTGGATAGATATTCCGTACTACAACAACTATGAAAATTAAATTTGGCATGGAGCATGGCATTTTAAGCTAAAATTGCTCACTAAGAAAGGATGTTCATTTTCAAAAATTCAAACTCTAATTGCCAAAAGTAAAAATCCTTGCCACTTATCCACTGACTCATCACTAATTTTCTAACTTTCTGTATACACAGGAAGATGAATTTTGACAGAGTTGTTACTTATATCTTACATAGAAAAATAATCTATCTGGTAGGTAGAAGCCACTCTGTACCGTAATAATTGGTTCATGAATACTTTGGACCCCACGTGGTAGGAAGGTCAGAGGGAGAGTGTATAAATGGTCAATCTGATTGACGCGGCCTACCTTCCTCTACTCCATGTTATGTCATTTATCCACGAAGGCTGATTTTCTATATAATTATTGGAGTGGAAGTGCATACTGCCTGTCACCAAGGGTGACATTTTCCTTCATACCGTATAAAGATCAGAGGGTAAAATGGGTTAACAAACGACCTGATCGACGCGACTCACTTTCATATACCATGGTAGGTCATTTATATCCTATAACACGATTCCCCTGGGAGTAATGTGAACAAAATAGCCTGTAGTTAAGAGCGACATTCCCTTCACGGTCAGCGGCGGAATGGGTTAATAATCGGCTTGATCGATGCGGCCTACCTTTCTTTATATGAAGGTAGGCCTATACGAGTAGTTATGTGGCGGAATCGAAAAATGTTATTATAGACTCTGCCCCCACGTGGTACAAGTGTCAGAGGGGGATTTGGTTTGCGTAAATCTTCTGTAGTAGTGGGTAGGGGATTGATACGATTTTTTTTTTAAATTGATTTGAAGTTCAATGAAGTAAAAAATATGATTTATTTTTTATTTAAAAAAGTTAAATATTTAAAAAGTGCGGGGACAAAATCTAAAAAAAGTGCTGGGGAACCATCCCTCCTCGCATATTGATAAGGTTTACCGTACAAAAGAAAAAATATGAAAATCTTGAATTTGGCAAATGAACCTTTTAAAATTCTTTTTCGTTTTTTTTTCTTATGATATTTTCACCAATTTGTGAGACTTAACGACAAATGTTGACATAGGTGTCTAATAAAACTTTTTCAGATAATTTTTATTAACATTTATAAGAGGTCTTCCCGTTTAAATCTTTGGGGTGTTACTAAAGGTTAAAATATGGATGGTGATCAACGGGAGTAATGCATATATATCCACGTTATTGTGTCGACAACTTTCCAGTTCTTACAGGACCTTGCCAATAAAATTTCGTTTCAAATTAGTACTTTTAATACTGTGGTTTCCCCTCATGGGTGACAAATTAAGAATATTGTTTATTTCGCTATAAATATTGTATTTCTATCAATTTTGTAATTTATTTCCTTCTCGTACGTAGAACGGGTATTTCAGCTAGTTATAATATATATTTTTCTATATTTAGTTGTTAATAATACAAGTTAAAATAATGTATTAAATATTTCTAATAACGCATTTGTCGTTATGTTGATTGTTTATTTCTGCAACTCAAACTTTTAGACCGAAACACTATTTGGTTTCATCTGAATCCTATCATTTATTCTAAAGCTAGTTAATGGTTGTTTACAATTTATTCGTCTGTTTAGGGACAAGTCTGTTTGGTTTGTCAAGGGATTTTGAATAATCTTGCTGATTATGTGGAGTGCCTAAGGTTTATAATGATAAACCAATGTTTTGAATAAACTTAATTATTTTAAGGTGTACATACACACTGGAAACACGGAAATCGACCAAAAATTACAAAATATTTGTTTTTATTCTACAATATTCCTTAATTCATTATCCTTCAGATGATCCAACTATTGTATAAATATTACAAAAACTTTGTTATTTACAAAAGGCCCGGCTTATAATGGGTATATGTTTTGTAAACTTCACCCTTAATTTCTGAAGAATTGCATTTTCGCTATACATCCCTTCATTCCAAACATGCTAACTCAAGTTTGCTTAAACTTTTTGAGACAATTATTTTTTCATTCCCATTTATTAGTATGTTGAATTTTAATGTTTGAAATTTTAAAAAAGTTTTTTTGTTTAATTCTTTCGAGGTATGTAAATTATTTTTAAGAACTATAAATGTTATATACTTTTTTGGAGGTTCATAACATTAAAAAAGTTTTGCGAGTGATTTTCAACAAAAAATATACTTCTAGGTTAATCACAACTTACGTAATCATGTTTGAAAAAACATGCTATTTAAATTCTAATTAGCTAATTAGCATTAGACTTTATTCGGGCCTTTTTTATAATGATTCAGCGTGATTTTTAAGGTAATTTCATACATGAAAAAAAATATAATTTTAAATTTATAATTAAAAAAAAATATTTTCAAGTATGTACACTTTCCTAAAACCTACTGAAGTGTTGATATTAATTGAAAATATTTTGTATAACTATAATGAAGGTGCATAATTTTATTTTACTGAAGAAGAATTGTGTTTGCAATTTTTGATCTATTTAAGTTAATTTAATATTGTATTTATTTCGGAGAAAATATCAATATTTTAGTGTACAGTTATTATTGTAATTTTTTAGAATATATTTTTACAAACACACAATTTTATTTACGACGCAACTTTTACTATAACTTATCTGAACTAAACTTATAAAGTAAAACAATGTTATTCAAAATCAATCGATTAACATAATCAAAGATTAGCATAAAAAATCTGAAACACTGTATAAATTTAAATTTTTAAAAAAGTAAAATTTTAAGCACTCGCGTCCTTTTTAGTGCATCCATTTTATTCTAACGCTTATTATTTTATCAAATAATAAAACTATAATTCAATTTATGTGTAAATATATTACATAAAAAATTAATTAGTTTGTATAAAATTCGTTATTTTACAGATATTATTAAAAAAACTGTTTGCTGAATACTGACTTCTAAATGTTCATTCATATTTTTTCGCATTAAATAACTTAATCAAATTTTCAGTAAAAACTCCCGACGTTTAAATATTCATACACCCCCCCCCCCCCTTCCGATACATAACTAGATAATACAAAAATTATGATGTGCCACCTTCTTAAAAACAAAAAAGAAACGCTGCTTGCTATCCAAAAAAAATTCTATTAAACAATATTGAATCTCCATGCTTCAAGGCACAAAATTCCCTTTTTTGGAAAAAGGGAAAAATGAACTTGACAAAAAACCCTATTTTTTACCAGGAGGGAGAACAGTGGAATGATTAGGACGGTTGAATTAAGCTCCAGGACACAGTGTCGGCATTCTCTCTCTTTGAATCTAGCTTCTCATTGCACAAAAGTCGAGAAGTGAGAATCCAGCCGACTTGGCGTTTGTCGGAAAAGGAAATGGCGAGATTACAAACAAAGAAATGTAATGTAGAGGTTGGGGGTTTAAATGCAATGTGTCAGTAATATTAACCATTGTTTCCTTTTATGCATTTTTGCGATTACATTAAATGTTTATTTATATTTATTTAAAAACTTGAATATTCAGAATGAATACATTTTTAATTTTATATAAAATATAAACACTTGTAATCTGCCTAATGTATAGATAATTCATACACAAACATCATAATTTTCATTAACATTCCATGTTAAGTTGGTGAACTATTGATTGACAATATTATTTTTTAATATTTATAGTAAAATTGTTTTAAAATAAGTTAAATGTATTTTATATATATAAAATGAATATTTTGAGATATATACCTAAATTATAAAACTATGGAAACATTTAATGTATATTTATTTAGATAGTTTTCTGTTTAATTTATTATTTGAGTTTTCTAATTTCGATTAGATAAATACTTAATTTCGATAAATTCGATTTCCTTAAAAAAAGAAGAAAAAAAAGATTTATTGCTTGAATTATAAATTTTAATAAGAAACCAAATGAACTTTCAGAGTATAATGGAAATAGTTTCAACATTTTAATTTTATTTGTTAAAATACGTTTGACATAAAAAAAAAAAAAAAAAAATTGAAATACATTTTTTCTCAAAAATAAACTATCACTCATTGTTTATACTGTAAAGTTAAAAGTACAAATAATTTAAATTAAATATCAAATAAGAAATAAAAACTGAAGTGAACGGATATAATTATTTTTATTTAAAAAAAATTATAAAAAATATATTTTTAATATTAGTCACAGCATATATAAATATTTGACATAACGTGCTTTAAAATATGTTTTAGTTGAAAAGCATAAGTTAATTATGCATATAAAAGCATTAAGCATATAAAATTCAATTATGTTCCTCGTCTGCCATCAGAAATAAAATCTTAGCATAAATTTGCAATTTAATCAAAGCTGAAATTCAGCTTAATCCTTCTCCAAATAATTCTTGAACAATTTGAAAATATTTCTCACCTTTTTTCAGTCGTGGGTCTTGTCATCATATGCGTGTTGCAAATTTTATAACAACTTTCTTTAACTTTTCATTTAATGACGTTGTTAGGCACGACATTTGGCGTGTTGAAATATAATAAAATCGCCATTTATTTCAAACAGTCACAATGGTAAAGAAGAAATAATAAATGCCAAGGGACACATTGCGAGGTATTTGAAATTTGAGTATTCCTCTAATTTCTGAAATGTTCTTATATTCACTAATAAATGGATAAGGCTTTTTTAGGCTATCTGAAATGAGGTGCAGAAAAATAAAATAAAAAGGCGTCCTCCGTTGCTTACAAGATATTCTAAATAAAAAGAGTTAATTTATAATAAAAAAAACAATTGTGTGAAAATCCCTTATACTAAAATACATGTTTAAGGGAGTATGGGATACATAATCATCAAGTATATCCAAAAATATTGTAATGCTTTAAAAAATAATTCGTTTTATTTTTAATCGAACTACATCAAAATTATATTTTTAAATTAAATACAAATAAGTATTTTTGGCGAATCAATATAAAGCTTTGGTACGCAATTTTCTGATTAATACTTGCTTGAACTCATTTTTCTTAGTGATGACTTTTTTTCATGTTTTATCAAGATTAAACTGATATAAACTCAGATCTACTTGAAGAAACTGTTACAAATTTACAACAGTATATTTTCAAACATATAAATGTAATTTGTCTTTAGAGATAAATAATATGATGGTTATACGTGTTTTAGTATTTTTTTTAAAAATAGTTTGATCAGTAAAGTTAGTGATTTTTTGTTTAAGTATTTTTCACAAAACTTCTTTTGCAAAAAACAAAAATCTGTAAATACAGTTTACTAAACACAATCTTTTGTTTATGAAAAAACAAGTTTATTAATAAATATTTTTTTGACTTGTATAAAAAATAAGAACGGTCATTATTTTGTAAATTTTTATTTTTGAAAAGAAAAAATATAATTTTATTAACGTTTGACCATGTAATTATTTTAATATTTTTTTCACACAGACATAGAAATAAATTATAATTATATCTGTAAAATTTAAGGAAAAAAAATTGTTCTATACCCTTTTCACCACTGTCATGATTAATTTAAAACAACTGAATAATCAATATTAACATTATTTTATTGAATAATTTTGCAAGATAAAGTTAAATATATAATTTAAAAATGTATAGTAAGAAACATATACCACAATAGTTTAATACCATTTAAATGGGACCATCGATTAAAAGAGTTTATTTAAAAATAAAAACAAAAATCACGCAATTAGTATATTAAATTATGATAAATTAAATATCATAATTATTCAAAGTTATGTGTGAAAGAAAATAAATATTAATTTAATTATATCTTTTATTATCTACTAACGTTTACATTTTTTCAAATAATCGCTGTTAATAGAAAACAAATTAATACACTTTAGAAATATATACAACTTTTTCAATATTGAATGTTCAATAGCCAAATTTATTATTTAAAAATTGACATACGATATAGCAGAATTTCTTTTAGTAGAAATGGTCACAAAGTCACAGAAGATCATAAAAACGTTAGCCATAACACATTACTCTATTTTGCGATTTAACTTTCAATTCTTAACATTCTTCAATAGACTTTTACAAAAACCTTAAGTCTTCACTGTAAAAAAAGGGTACTTAGAAATAAGTACCCAGACCCACTCGTTTTTCTTTAAGTGTAATTTCATCGTAAATGAGCGATAATGTACTCAAATAAAAGTAACCGTGTTTTCTAAAAAATGGCAATGTTTTTAAATATCGCCAATCTCAGCTTCTGTGCATGCACTTTTAATGAAACTAAAAAGAGTAATTTCAAAAAATGATTTTCCTTTCATTTGAAGACGATTGGTTATTAGAACTTGATTACCAAATTTCCTATTCCACTAGCATAATTTTTTTAAATGCTCTCCGATTTCTGTCCCTGACAGAGGGAAAAATAATGCACTGTACTGCGGGCTGAAGATCTGGGTTCGATTTCTATTAAGACGATTTTAATCGTGCAAGTATTTTATACTTCTCTATGCCTATTGATTGAAATCGATTTATATTGTATTATATATTTATGAGAAATTCATTAAATGAGGTAAATCAACATATGTATGCAAGTATTTACTCATTTTTAATAATTGAACTAATTTTTGAATACATGCCTTTCTCGAAATTGAAAGTTATGTATTCAGATCCATGATAAGCATCGGATGTGATGTAATGAGTGCATTTTAAGTACCAGTACCTATTTCCAGTACCTATTCCAGTACCTATTTTTAACAATGTTCTTTTCTAACGACTCTAATTAGAAAAAATAATTAAAACTATCATTAAATAACTTAAAACACATTAGAATCTAGTACCCTACACCGTAGAAAATAGTCCTTAAAAATGAGTACATGAACTTAATCTTTTTTATTTCAGTACTATGGCATCATAAATGATAAATGAAGTACTCGAATTTAAGTATTCGTACTTTCGCAAAAATGAAAGCATGCGAATGAGAGGAGTGTGATTTACTTCTGCTAATCTCAGCTTCTGTTCAAGAAATACTAATAAAGCGATCTGACAAACTTAAAATAGATGTAACGAACATGGTTTTCCACATTATTTCATGTCGATTGCTTAATGGAAACCGAGTTATTACAACTCAATTATCTTAAATCCCACAACTTTAGCATACCTTTTTAACATTTCTTCTGTTTATAACTTCTTCACGTTGCCCTGGTAACCTAACTGATAAGGTTCTGGACAGCGGGGCTGCCTGCAGATACGGGTTCTATTCTCGGTAAGTCTTAGATGTAATTGTCTTGGATATTTATTGAAATTGATTTATGAAGACAGCCTATGTACATTAGTATCTGCTCTTTGTATTATTTTTTACCCATTGTACTCAGTTTTAACAGTGCATGTCATTTTACAAAATTGAAGCTTTTTATAAAATTAATCCTGGTTGGAAAAGCCATCGTAAAGTTTTGCCATTTTTAATCCCTAAGCAGAAATATGATGCACGGTTATGAATCAGAATTGAAAACGCTTATTGCGGCATTAATGTTAAATGGATTTAAGATTATTTTCATTCCGGATTCATTTAATGTTTATTAAATGAATCCGGAATGTTTAATGTACAAGGGAAAGTGTGATTGAAGTGGTGTTTATGATGTTTATCTATTTGATGTTTAAGATAAATAAGATTGTGTAAAGTTGTTTTTATTAGATTAAGTGTTATTTATTTTTTATGTAAATGAATATTTAAAAAGTGTAGTTATAGCTTTTGCCTTTTATAATCCCTAAGCAGAAGTATGATGCACGGTTATGAATCAGAATTGAAAACACTTTAACAGCTTATACGTAAAATATTTTTAAATACTTTCAAGCCCAATTTGTATACATTTTATAAAACTTATTGCTTGCTATTACTGAACTGGATATCACTGAATATGATGTTACTATATGTGATATCATTGAACACATTGAAAATTATATCACCAAACATGATGTCACTAATGGTGATTAATTGAATGTGATATCACGGCTGTCAAAGTGAGATGTCAAGTAGTAACAATTGGAAAAATTATAAGCATCGAAAGTATTAAAACTAAGTAAATTTTACTTATTTGTGAATACCTTTTTTAACAATATAATATAACATACTTTATTTTGGGAACAGGCATAATTCTCAAAATTATCTCATTTCTTTCAAAATCAATGATAGAACGTTGATTAGTAAGGTTACCAAGTTGATTAGTAATGTTGATTAGTTATGTCACCAAAAAACATGATGTCACTAATGGTGATTAATTGAACGTGATATCACGGCTGTCAAAGTGAGATGCCAAGTAGTAACAATTGGAAAAATTATAAGCATCGAATCTATTTAAAAATAAGTACATTTTACTTAATTGTGAATACCTTTTTTAAACAATATAATATAAAATACTTTACTTTGGGAACCGGCATAATTCTCAAAATTATCTCATTTATTTCAAAATCGATGATAGAACGTTGATTAGTAAACTTCCATTTCATCCAATTAATCCAGAAAAATTTCAATAATTTTTCATTGAACCTCTCAAATGTTATTTACCATTAACTAAATATAACGTCGCAATAACTCAGCAACTACACTCGCTGCCATCGTTACAACGTTAATTACCCCAAATTACAAAAGATACATTTTTTTCGATAAAAAAAAAGTTGTATCAAAATTATACGGATAACAACACAAAAAATCGATTCTCGCTTAACGGACCTCATTATCAAAGCTCATCTTCCCGTCCTGAAAAAAAACGAGAACACACACAAAGCGGTAATAAAAATTTTCTCGGGAAGTTTATGATACTTCAAATATTAACTCGTTAAATATTACAAAACTCCCCCTCGGGAGCAATGTTAACCTTGCTCTATTTCACTTTAACACTCAATTTGTTAGATGACTTTAGTTTTCAGACTTTAATCGTACATGATTCATGGGGTATTAGTGAGTCTTCTTCGTTCTATTGAATTTTAAACGGAAGGATCTCTGACTAAATGCTTAGTTTTAGAGTGTAAAAATATATTTAAGGGTATTCAGACAAAAACTAAAAAACAATATTCGATTCTTAACAAAAATATTATATCTTGATTAATTAAAACTGAATATAAGAAACAGCATATATATATACATATATATATATATATATATATATATATATATATATATATATATATATATATATATATATATATATATATATATATATATATATATATATATATATATATATATATATATATATATATATATATATATATATATATATACTTGTTTCACTGTGATATTAAAAAAATTATAACTTCAGTAGTGAAAACTATTTTTTTTATTTTTAGAGCTCTATTTATTTACATGAAAATACATTTCCCAACAAGAAAAGTCAGCATGAAACCTTCATAAAAATTGTCAAATTAAAAGTTTTTTGAAGGTTTTATAAAAGATATCGAAACAAAAAACTGCAGTGTTTGGAAGTTTTAATTTTCCTGCATTTTTAAATATTCGCATTTTCCAGTCATGATTAAAAATTAAAGGTTTTTTGCAGGTTTTTATGAAGGTTTTTTACAGTTTTTATGAAGGATATTGAAGCAAAAACCTTTAATTTTTTAGATCTTCAAAAAAACTGCAGTTTTCCTGCACAAAACTTTCAATTTCAAAATTTTGATGAAGGTTTTATGCTGACTTTTTTTGCTGGGTTATGTCCTCAGTATTTAAAAGTATTTAAAATGTGTTATGTAGCATAATTATTTGATATTTCGAGAGAAACAATAAAGAGAAATATTATATAGTCATGAATACTGTTAAATTATTATTTAATTCCACATCTTACTTCTAAGTAAAAAGTACTTTTCAAAGCCTTCGCGCATTTTCCGAAAATTTTCAAGTACTTTTCCAGGTCTTCGTCAAATTAAATTCTAATACTTTTCAAGGATTTTCAAGGACCGTTGGAACCCTGACTACAACAACGGTACATCTCTAAAGAAACACATACACAAAAACTTAAATTCACACAATCGAAAACATCCACCGACACCCTTTCAATTTTAGATCCACCCCCAATCCAAAGTTAAGACGTTTCCACCAACTTGAAACAAGAGTTTGTTAGTAGGGAGTAGGAAACCCAATCCCCCCTCCCCCTCATTCTGGTCCGAACATCCAGATCCAAGAATTGGAAGTCGCGTCCCATAAATTATGCAAATTTCTTTCCCGACTCCGTCTCTGTAAATAATTTGGAGAATTTCTGATCCGAATGGAAGACGTTTCTCACGCAAAACACTTGCATGTTTGCACAAAGTGTTTGTTGGAGTTTTCCGGCCCTGGAAGGAAAGTATTCGGTCTTATATTCGGTGGGACGTGCTTTTAATCCTGGTTGGAAAAGCCATCGTAAAGTTTGGCCATTTATAATCCCGAAGCAGAAGTATGATGCACGGTTATAAATCAGAATTGAAAACACTTATTGCGGCATTAATGTTAAATGGATTTAAGGTTATGTTTATTAAATGACTGTGGAATGCTTAATGTACAAGGGAAAGTGTGATTGAATTAATGTCAGTTAATTGAAGTAGTGTTTATGATGTTTATCTATTTGAAGTTTATGATAAATGCGATTGTGTAAAATTGTTTTCATTAAATTGAGTGTTATTTTTTTTCTATAAATGGTTAATAAACAATTTTTAAAAAGTGTAGTTATGGATTTTTAATTACAGCACAGACGTATATTTTTTTTTAATATTTTTAAGTCGAATTTGTATAAAGTTTTGTCATTTATTAACCCTAAGCAGAAGTATGATGCACGATTATGAATCAGAATTGAAAACACTTATTGCGGCATTAATGTTAAATGGATTTACGGTTATGTTTATTAAATGAATCTGGAATGTTTAATGTACAAGGGAAAGTGTGATTGAAGTGGTGTTTATGATTTTTATCTATTTGAAGTTTATGATAAATGTGATTGTGTAAAATTGTTTTCATTAAATTGAGTGTTATTTTTTTTCTATAAATGGTTAATAAACAATTTTTAAAAAGTGTAGTTATGGATTTTTAATTACAGCTGAAACGTATTTTTTTAATATTTTAAAGTCAATTTTGTATAAAGTTTGCCATTTATAATCAATAAGCAAAAAGTATGATGCACGGTTATGAATCAGAATTGAAAACACTTATTGCGGCATTAATGTTAAATGGATTTACGGTTATGTTTATTAAATGAATCTGGAATGTTTAATGTACAAGGGAAAGTGTGATTGAAGTGGTGTTTATGATTTTTATCTATTTGAAGTTTATGATAAATGTGATTGTGTAAAATTGTTTTCATTAAATTGAGTGTTATTTTTTTTCTATAAATGGTTAATAAACAATTTTTAAAAAGTGTAGTTATGGATTTTTAATTACAGCTGAAACGTATTTTTTTTAATATTTTAAAGTCAATTTTGTATAAAGTTTGCCATTTATAATCAATAAGCAAAAGTATGATGCACGGTTATGAATCAAAATTGAAAACACTTATTGCGGCATTAATGTTAAATGGATTTAAGGTTATGTTTATTAAATGAATGTGGAATGTTTAATGTACAAGGGAAAGTGTGATTGAAGTGGTGTTTATGATTTTTATCTATTTGAAGTTTATGATAAATGTGATTGTGTAAAATTGTTTTCATTAAATTGAGTGTTATTTTTTTTCTATAAATGGTTAATAAACAATTTTTAAAAAGTGTAGTTATGGATTTTTAATTACAGCTGAAACGTATTTTTTTTAATATTTTAAAGTCAATTTTGTATAAAGTTTGCCATTTATAATCAATAAGCAAAAGTATGATGCACGGTTATGAATCAGAATTAAAAACACTTATTGCGGCATTAATGTTAAATGGATTTACGGTTATGTTTATTAAATGAATCTGGAATGTTTAATGTACAAGGGAAAGTGTGATTGAAGTGGTGTTTATGATGTTTATCTATGTGATGTTTAAGGTAAATGCGATTGAGTAAAATGTTTTAATTAGATTGAGTATTATTTATTCTTTCTATAAATGGTTAATAAAAAAAATTTAAAGTTTAGTTATGGATTTTTAATTACAGCTGAAACGCATTTTTTTTTAATATTTTAAAGTCGAATTTGTATAAAGTTTTGCCATTTATAATCCCCAAGCAGAAGTATGATGCATGGTTATGAATCAGTATTGAAAATATTTATTGTGCATTAATGTTAAATGGATTGAAGATTATGTTTATTAAATGAATCTGGAATGTTTAGTGTACAAAGGAAAATGTTATTGAAGTGATTTTTATACTGTTTATTTATTGGACGTTTAAGATATATGCCATTGTATTAAGTTGCTTTCATAAGATTTAGTTTTATTTATTTTTCCATATTTGGTTATATAA
Source organism: Troglohyphantes excavatus (assembly GCA_963932185.1). Lineage (NCBI taxonomy): Eukaryota > Metazoa > Arthropoda > Arachnida > Araneae > Linyphiidae > Troglohyphantes > Troglohyphantes excavatus. The sequence continues at coordinate 55,591,979 of OZ010674.1, read as the reverse complement.
GAATTTTTTTTAAAAATATACAGTTATAGTTTTTTGTTACAACTTAAACGAAAAAGATTTTAAAGTATTACAAAGCCCAATTTGTATACATTTTAGTAAAAAAATATTATTTGCTAATACCTAACTGGATATCACTGAATCTGATATTACTACACTGTTAAAAAATTCCGCTCAACGATGTACCATATATTGGTGACAAAACTGGGGGTCTACAATACATTACACCATATTATGGCAGAATTTAGATTGAACCAAAAATTACTTATCGGAAAGACACTGAACTCTCATCAATAATTGGTTCAACCTCTTTAACAGCAACCGAAATTTTCGCTGTAGCTACATCAACAAACCGGGGAATCCCATCCATGAACGACAACGTCGAACAAGGATATCCGTTACCTAGGGGAAAAGGGTGTTCAGCTATGAATCAGAGGATTTCTAGTTCGAGCCCGATCGGTGGTCTTGGCAAAGAAAAGTAAAAAAGTTGCGATCTTGCGGTCGGAGGGTTTCCAACTTCGCTACAAAAATACCAAGAAAACTCGAATTTTGTTTAAAATAATATATATAATAATGAAACAAAAATATGAATTTTGGTGCAACGTTTTGCCACTAAATGATGACCGTGATATCACCGTAAAATGGTGAAACTAAGCACCGAATGTTGGTTGCAGTTAAATGGGTACCAAATGGTAGTGCAAGGTCGTAATAATTTTTAACAGTGTAAACGTGATATCACTGAGCACGGGGTCATTGAAAATTATATCCTCTAACACGATGTCACTAAAGATGATTTCACCAAACATAATGCCAGCGAGGGGAAGGGAATTTAACAGAAAGTGATATACTTGAACACGGGGTCATTGAAAATTATATCCTCTAACACGATGCCACTAAAGATGATTTCACCAAACATAATGCCAGCGAGGGGAAGGGAATTTAACAGAAAGTGATATACTTGAACACGGGGTCATTGAAAATTATATCCTCTAACACGATGTCACTAAAGATGACTTCACCAAACATAATGCCAGCGAGGGGAAGGGAATTTAACAGAAAGTGATATACTTGAACACGGGGTCATTGAAAAAAATGTTACCAAACATCAATGTTACCAAACATCAATGTCACCAAACGTCATGTCATGAAACTGATATCACTAAACATGATCATTGCAAATGATGTCCTGACATGATGTCACTGATGATGATTAACTGAAAGTGATATCACGGCTGTCAAAGTGCGATGCTAATTAGAATGTTACTGCAATATCGCATGATAATATGTGCTAAAATGTATACATATGGTGAAACTATTTCCACACATAACTTGAAAATGCAAATTTCATATTTTTAATTAATTTCACTAATGCTTATATTTATAATTTAAAAATTCAACAGAAGTTTAGTTACTTCTTATTTAAATACAAGTTTTTTAAACAGCATGGTATATAAATATTATATAAATTAATATCTAAAACTGCAAATTAATGGTTTTTAAAATGTACATTGTAAAGCAAAAGTGTTTAAAAATGAGTACCTGAGCATACTCGTTTTTCTTGAGTACAATTGCATCGTAAATGAGCGATAACGTATTCAAAAATAATGTATTGTATTTTCTCAAAATGAGCAGTTCCTAATATAAACTTCTGTTCAATCCATCTTAACAACGCGACCTGACAAACTTAAAATAGATGTTCAGGAGATGACTTTCCACATTATTGAGTCGATTGCTTAAACTCAATTATCTTACTTTCAATTTTTTTGACACACCTTTTTTTTAACATTTCCTCAGTTTATAACTTTTTCTCGTTGATACGGTAGTACAACAGATAATATACTGGACTGCGGTACTTGATGTTATGGGTTCGATACTCGATATGTCTTGCTTGTAATTGTCGAATTTTGTTGAATGGGATTTATGAAAGCTGTCTGTGAAGGAAAGCATGCTCTTTTTATTCACTTTTACTCATTGTACTGATTTTTGAGTACATGTCTTTTTTAAAAATGAAACTTATGTATTAGAAGATATGATAAGCATCAAATGAACTCAAAAATGAGTACATTTTACTGATTTTGAGCTGCTTTTTTTTAACAGTGGACCAGAACCTTACACAATAAAAACTTATACAATATTTAAAATCCACCAATGTTTAAAAAACACCCAATATTTATTAACTACTTTTATTAAACTAAACGTTCCATACTACAGATAGTTATTCTATATTTTTATATATTTGCATATTTCTTTTAAATATACACATACATTATACACAAACCAAATTCCAATCAACTCATTACAAAACCCTTCAAAACCCCCTAGCAACATTGCCAAAGCAAAGGAATACGACCAAACACCATCATACCCGTTACCCACAATTCTCCCCCCCCCCCCGCTTAAAATATCCTTAATAAAGAGTATCCATTGCTTCAGGTCCTGAAATGGTTTCTAGTTTTTGCTGCTTAAAGTAATATAGCTGATGGTTGTCATTACGCAGCCACATTTACGGCAACGTTAAGACCCGGCGCGAAAGTAGTTTATTATGCTTGCAAAGGTGCAATTTATTGCCCACGTAATAGTTGCACGGTGTAAAATGCTCATCACCATCAACATCGTCGCTATCCCTGCGCAGGCCATCACGGCCCCTTGTCCGCGAAATGAGGGTTTTTGTGTTTGCCCATTATGGGATAAAGCGATTTTGAGCCGAGTTTGGCGAAAGTGGGCTGGTTGGAAAATTTGAGTGAAATATACAGCGGTTGAGGCGTAATAAAAATCAGGTGGTTGTTTGTTATTGTAGAACATGTAAGTGTGTTAAAACGTTAGAATGCTCTTTTTTTAATTCAACTTACTCTTTATCAATAATTGTCGTTTTTATTAGGATTTTTTAAATATTTTTTTTATGTATGAAATAAAGGGATTTGAAAAAACTAAGGAATGATATGAGTCAAGTAATTTTATAAAATAAAAACCCAAAACAATTTCACTTTACCACTTTTATAGCAATAAAATGACATATTACCTAAAAATGTAAGCTTTCTGGATATCACCCATGTATTGTACAATCAATGAATGATATACAATTTTTAAGTAATGTTCATTATTTCGAGAAATGTATATTATTTAATGAACTTTTTCAGTTTGATGTTAGTATTATATGTAGTATTTTTTTCACAAAAGCCGTATTTTGGCTGAATCTTTTAGATAATCAAAAGAATAGAATTTTTTTTATTAGTCGCAAAATTAAAGTATACATTTATTATGTAACTTTAAATGGTTCAAAATCACTTTTTCTTACGGATATCTGTTGCTTGTTATATGTTATTTGAAAACAATTGTGTTTTTTCCTAATTTTTCATTAGTAAGAATACGTGCATTCCGAAAAACAATTGTTACAAAATAAGTAAATATTGCACTTAAATTTGAAATATGCTTTAAAGATATTTAAAAAAATATTTATAAATAATAATAATTTGTTAATGAACTATAAGTGTTTTTAATCGCTTTTTTTTAAAAAACATTTTTAACTGTAACGTGATATTTTCCTGATATCTCGAGTTATCCTAGCAATACCACACATTTTTTTTAAATTCTTTGCGCAAGAAGAACATCTTTGACATTTATGTTCTCTCTAAGGAACAGATATTAATATTTCTGCTCTTTACTAGTTTTTTTGTGCTCATAGAGGGGTAAAAACATATTAATATGTTTCTGATCTACACGAGAACAAGTCGAGAAAAGATCTATGTTTTGTAAACACAAGCTCGTTTAATTTAAAATACAGGGAATAAAAGGGTTCGTTATTTTGTGAGGAGACAGTAGAATGAAAAGGGTTAAATTAAAAAAACATTGTTCTTTGCAAATTTGTTAGTTTCGAGTGTACTTTAAAAGCAATAAAGAACTTTAAAACAAATATTTTTATAATTATTAAAATAATGCAATTTTATAGGTAAGTAGCATTTATAAGTTTTATGCTTGGGTCCAATCAATAGTTCAATATGGTTTGGTATGCAAAAAAACAATAATATTTTTTTAATATAATTTTTTTTTGATTATTGTTCAGAAAGAAATATTGTAATAATATAAAAACTATTAATAATATAAATAGTATTTCTGAATTCATTAAGACAAATATTAAAATTAGGGGCCCGGATCTGACTTAATCTACTATTTACTACTATTTACTACTGACTATTTATAAGTTTTATGCTTGGATCCAATCAATAGTTCAATATGGTATGATATGCAAAAAAAATGATAATATATTTTTTAATAATTTTTTTTCTTTGATTATTGTTCAGAAAAAAATGTTCTAATAATTTAAAAAACTATTAATAATTGAAATGGTATTTCTGAATCTATTAATAAAAATATTAAGATTAGGGGCCCGAATTTCTCTTGAACGACACGTCAACGTTTTATTAAGTACTTAAAAATACGAAGCAAAAACCACAATTTTTTTCAAAAGCTTTCTTTGTAAGATTTTGCAATAGTCAAACAGAATTGATTCAATGAAATATATTTATAATATTACTATTTATTTCAGAAGGCAACCAAATATTCTAAAATAATTCATCTTAATCAAATATCTCACACATAAATTAACCCCAGCAATAAAACCCCACTCAATACTTTTAAATCCATCAAAGCATTCCATCCTTCCTCTTACAAACAAACCCACACCAAAAAGAAATCCTTCCCCATTTATAACCCACAAACAGAAACGTCTGACGAAACCGCGTCACTGCTATTGAAGCCATGGCGCCAGCAGCAAACACAATTTATTCAGCAATAATCACGTCGGCCATTCATCAAAAAAGCCTTTCACCGGGTCGACCAACACTTAAGATTCTACAAATGCCCCCATCTCGTGGTCTGTGCTGATAGAGGGTGTTTTTTTCTTTTTGTACCAGGTGTCACGTGTTTCTGTGACCGTAACTTTCTTTTAAGTGGAAGGGAATAGGGGGACAGGTGATACGCAATAGGTGTTTGATGGGATCGTTTATTGCGGTTTCGAATGTTTGGTATTATTTTTTTTATAACATGGAATAGGGGTAATAGTCGGGTATTGAGGTAATAGTTTTATAATTTGTTCAGATGCAATGATTGTATTTGTGGCAATTAGTTTTGGGGGGGATGTGAAGTATTGTATTAAATTAGCGTGATGGAATGCATTATATATATATATATATATATATATATATATATATATATATATATAGATGGTATTCATAATTTCCCTAAATGCTTTAGATTTGAAAATCAGTGTAACTTAAAGTTAATTTGAAAATACTGCACGTATTTCGAAGAGAAATAGTACAATTATATCGACACATATTTTTACTCGATAAGTAAAATTGAGCATTAATTTGTTCGCGACGTGTTTAGTATAATATGCATATATGTGTAATTACGAGTTGAGTATTAAAAGTAAAAGAAGACTAATAAAAGATTTTTTTTAATTGAATGTGTGACAAAATGTGGTGTTGCAATTTTTTTTTATAGTTGTTATATAATTAAAATGTATTTACTAATGTCTACTTAGTTTATGGATGTGTGTGCTAAATTTGTATGCTATTATCTATGCAAGTGTGAGAATTATTTTGTCTGACTGTAACATATGAATTACCTGATAGGTATTGACAAATGAGGTACAAAATTAATCATCATTATTCGGTTAGAGCTATACATATTAATACAAACCTAATATGGTGGAAACTAGGCGGCATATTGTTCAACATGGAAAAAATAATGTTTGAAAAATTATACAATATTGACTTATATGTATAACAATATATATATAATGAAAAGATCCACTGAAGCACACCATATTTTAAACTAGCGTTTTCTTATTTTAGAAACCAGGAGTAGAATTTTGTCGTTTTTAAATGATCGTATATTAAAGAAAAATTTGATTAAATAAAGTTAACGGGAAGTAATATTAAAATAACTGAGTTGTAATTTAAGAAATCGACAGAAAATAATTTTTCAAAACCCTCTTCTGAACAACTATTTTAAATTTGGAAGATCGCTTTGTTAAAATGGCTTGAACAGAAGCTGAGGTTATCAATATTAAATCACACTGCTCATTTTTGAGAAAATATAGTTACTTAAATTTCAGTACGCAATCGCCCATTTACGATATAATTGTACTGAAATAAAAACGAATAAGTTCAGGTACTCATTTTTAAGTACCTTTGTTTTACAGTGTAATCAAAAATCCTATGTTTCTTCTCGGAAATACCATTCCCCAACGTATACGCCTACACTACATACTTTTACTTCAACAACATGCTATTCCTCTTTCAAAACAACAACCACACACCCCCTCAACGCACATTCCTATGCACCGTTAACTATACCAACAAAAACCCTCCACATCGTTCGAAAACTATTGAAAAATTCAGCCAATCCGCGATAGTGTTTCTCCTCCGTCCTTCCCATAGGACCCAGGTTTAACTGTTGGACGAGAACGTTCCTCAAAACAAAAGGAGATCAACACACAAAACAGGCCAGGCACAATCCTCGTGCAGCTGAATACCCCCTTCTGTTTGGGGGGGGGGGCGAATGGAGACATGTTGATAGGTTGGTTTGCGTCCTGGGAGAGTCGCCTACTGCCGCAGTCTCATTGTCTGCCCCGACATTGATTCGAATTCATTTCCATGTTTTCTTGAACAATGGCTGGTAAAATAAATGCTCGCTGCTTCCCTCTCTTCCATTGATAGAGCCCCCGAAGGAGAGACGCGGGGTCTGCCTAACCAACAATGTCAAATGCAAGTGCGCATTGCATTTTAAGGGATAGGGGGTGGTGTACATATTGAGGTTTTGTATTTATCGATCATAGTGTTGAATATCGCAAATGAAATATTTCCCTAGCATAGGACCCTTTTAAACTTTTACATGGCCTTTACTTTTAATGGCCTTACCTTTTTAAACCTTTACATGAATGAAGAGAGGACCCTTTTAAACTTCTAATATAAACACATAATGTTGGTTGTAAGCTATTATCATATGTGTTATTTCTGTAGTTAAGATAATCCCTTTTATGACTCTTAAACGTATCGATGTTTAACAAAGGAGGCATCAAAAGAAAAAGAACTTCTTGGAAAACTGACGAATCATACTTTTATCTCATAAATATCAACAGTTTTTTTAATGTGTTTAAAATAATTAATTTAACGGGTTTTTTTTAAACAAGCCGTTGATAATGCTGCCATCTATTGCCAAATTAATTTTAATTTTTGTGTATTTAATTTTTTTTGGCTCTAACGAATAATAGGTGTGTAGTGTATATGTGTGTGGGAGGGGGCGGGTGTTCATGCGATAATTATTGCACGGGAATGATAGTTTCGTAGCAAAATTGTACAAAATTCAACAGAGGATGTAGGTGCAAGAACCAGACATCTTCAAATTTTCTGATTTACACTTTTTCACTTATCTATTTAAAGACAAACAATCCTATATAGATTGGTGAAAGAATCAGATATATATTATTAATGACTACAGATATACAAAGAAAAAGAAGTTACCTTTTGCATTACATTATGCAAGAGACGTACAGTGTTTTTCGTCATTTCAAAACAATTTTGAAAACTTGAGCTATCTGGCTGTCTATTAGACATACGTAGGCAATTACAAACTAGAAATTTTAAACTCAAAGAATAAATATCAAATTGGAACCAAGTATGTCATAAGGAAGCACACGATAAGGTTACATACTTCGTAGTTTAATTAGTTAGAAAGAAGTTGCTAGAATATTTCTCTTAATAAGTAAGTTAAATCAATAGAATTTTTCGTATGGTATCCTTTCTACAGAAGTTATGTCACATGCTAAATCATAAATTATAGAAGATGAAGAATTTTGTGCATTCTTAGAGATGATCTAGTTTTAAGTATATACTTTATATACATATATACTATATATATATATATATATATATATATATATATATATATATATATATATATATATATATATATATATATATATATATATATATATATATATATATATATATATATATTTTATAAGCATTTTTGACACTGTGTTACATATCTAACTAAAATTATTTTGGAATTAAAAAATAATTTTCAAAAAATTATTTTTTTTTAAAAACAAATTGAATTTATTTAGATTTCCATTTAAAAATGCAACCAAATACAGATATTTACAAACAATAATCAGAATATAAAAATTATTATTTAAGAAACATGCAAACTTTATTTTCTATAAGTATGTATAACATTTTAAAAAAAGTTTCAAGATTCTAACGAAAAAATTAATGCGCATGGAACGAGTTCCAATTTAACAAGATGAGAAAAATGCAGTTTTTATGAAGGTATGTAATATTGAAAGGTTTTTTTTGCAAAAGGTATGGTTTATATACACATTAGATGATACATTTGTATAGTTCCACTTATAAATATAAACAACATTGTTATTCATAACAAAAAAAATTAAAATTTTGATGAATTTTTGCGATTTTGAAAGTCTATTGTACCCGAAGTTTAAAAGTTCAATTGTTATGATTTTTATTTTAAATAGCACGGGGGTTGTATTAAATTTCTTATGTTATCTAGATATACTATTTTCTTTAATTGATTTAACCCCTGATTCTATACTGTTGAAACGTCATTTTTTTTTAAATTTTAAATGACATAGATATAATTATTAAAAAAATTAATTAACTGTAAATTTAATAGTTTGTAATTAAATTAAAGAACATATATTCGATAAATGTAAATAATTTATATTATTTAATTTTTAATCCATTTTCAAGTTTCATTTCATATAATTGATACAACTTGTAGATATTATAATTAGGAGATTTAGTATAATTAAACGAATAGTTCTAATGCTACAAATATTTATCATTGTGTGTAAGAATATTTTATCTAAATGTTTTATCTAATAGAATTAGGAAAACATTAGCTATGAGTAATGTATATTTTTTAATATTTTTTTCTGAACTGAAATACAGCCTTTGGAGAACCTTTTAAGCTTCAAAGACGTGACTATTATAACAAATATTTGTGATATTTCAATTGTAAGTCTTCAAAACAAGAACAATTCCATGTTTTCTGTCTGTTAACGATTTCTATTATTATTTCGCCTCATTTGCAAAACACTTGCGAAAATTCTCGCAAAGAATGTATATCGCGCACAACTACGCCGCGAAAAACACGCATACATTTGAATGCATTTGCAATTAATCCTCAACAAACATTCAAAACTTAATGTCCGATAAAAAAAAATCCCAGAAAAATGATAAAACTTTGAATTTTCCCGAATATGGGGAAGAGAAGGGAAGAAAAAGGCACTTCTTGTAAGAATAGGGAATTTGTTTTCTTTGTGCACCGCAATCAGCAAAAGAAAAGGGAACAAAACTACAATAATTTGAATACATCAGCAGTTTTCCCTACCGTTGAATTATGCAAATCCTCAAAGGGTCTTGTTCGAGAAAACTCCTGTTGATTTATCGACAGTGATTTTGCTTCAGCGACCTAATGAAGGCCTGGAGCCGAAATGTTTAGGTTTTATAAATGTTTATCTAATGGTGATGGCCTGGTAGGATATGAGGCGGGGACCGGGATGTAAGGCTTAGGGTGGGGGTTAGAAAGGCGACATTTCTGAAATGGGTTCAATGTCCCTAGCGAATACTTACATTTAGGGCCTATTCGGTATCTTTCGTATCTTTTCTACAAATAATGAAGAAAACCTAATCGCACATTTCGGACATTTATCTTTATCGTTTAAACTTAATGAATATTTAATTTTTAAATAGTGTTTAAGTTTTATTTGTTGTAAAAAAGTGTCATGCAGAATGCCATTTATACTGTTTATGTAAAATTTTACCATATAAAAACAACTTAAAAGGAAAACAATTCTTATAAAAGCATTTAGATTTTGTGTTTTTAATGAATTAATCTAATATATATTATAATATATTGAGCTAGTTTTAAATCTTTATATGTAATATAGTAATAGTTTTAGATGTAAAAGCCGGTAACTACACTACTAATTATATTGAGAAAATCACGGAAAACCTTCAGACTGGTTTCTATGTTGTAATAGTTTTCGTTTAAGTATTTATTTACATAAACTGGTGTTTCTTCTTCATTGTAAATTAGTAATTGAAACATATCTGATAAAGAAAATACACCTTCCGAAAAGTAATTTTTGGATGTAACTGGTTTTACATAGTGATTAATCATATATGAATAACCATGTGGTCTAAGATGAGAACACATTACAGTTTACCGAAAGTAAATTGACTTCACAATGACACACATTTGCAAACTATATTTTTTAAGTATAATTAATTGGATATATTTAAAAATAATTTTTTTAAAAATTTTATAATATGTTATACTTTAGAGTTATTTTTTTATTATTAAGTAAAGATTTTTAATTGTGCCTTCATTTTTTTAAACGTTTAATAAATGACAATCAATGAAAACATTAGCCGCAAAATAAATTTTTAATTATTTGCTATGCATTGTTTACTGTTAAAGCATACATGTGATTTCTATATATGTTGTTGTGAATACAATTCAAAGTTAAAAACGTTTATTGAGTAGGGTAATGTTGAACTTTTAAGTAGTTTAATTCATTCGAATTTTATGTAAATTATAATTAATTATATTTGTAAAGGAATTGTATTGAATATATATGTCGTAAAATATTTGCATTTGTAACTGTATATGTTTTTACCGTTTTCATATTTTTCAGTCAATAGTTCCCCAGTGTTAAAATTAGCAATTTAATAAACCAAATCAGAAAAGTAAATATATATTTTGATATCTGATTGATTCTTTTAGATTGTCCAATAAAAGTTTTATGTTGTTTTACAGCCATAAAACCTATAAATTATAAATTAAAACATATTTTTCTTGTTTGTTGAATTTTTATTATATTATTTTAATGTGAGCAATAAAGTCAAATAAATTAATGTTCTTCAGCATCTAAAATGTTTCTAAATATATTTTGAAAAAAATCTAATGGATATCCTTCTTTAAAATACATCAGTTATGGTTGCTATTTATATTTATAGATATGCCGCAATAAAAACTTTATAATTTTTTATCATTTGTTTAAATAGAAAAGACATCTAAACAGAAAAAAAGTCATTAACAACATTACAATTTCAATTCTGATAATGCTTGGCTTAAGATATTTCTTTGTTGAAAAACAGTTTTACATTTCGCTATCTCCTAAACTATAATCAATTACATAATCCTGTCTACAAGAATAATCAACCATAAATGACATCGGATAACACAGAAAAATAATACATGCTACCACCCAACTATCCAAACCTCTTTTTACAGCCCCTGAAAAACATCTTTTTTGAATTAAACCCCCAAAAAAACGCGTCCAAGGAACAAAAATATCAATTGACAATTACTCACCGATGTCTAGGCAATTTTTTCTTCATGTTTCATTTTTCTGCATTGGCAAAACAAGTAATTATAACCAGCAACTGCGGACTTTCTTTCCAATCAAATTTGAATTAGGGTAATTGATTCTTGCCTTGCTTATTACCCTAATTGCATACCTCATTAATCTTCAAGGAAACAGGGTAGGAAGCAGAATAAGTAAAATGATTCCGTTCCGTACCGCTAGAGGCGCTGCGGGCGTTCCTTCTTTTGACCATACTCCCTCTCGTATCCTTAATTCCATGTTACTTTAATTGTTGTTGGATTACTTACATTTTTTCTCTCTCTGTAACTTTATTCTCTGTCGAACGCGATTGTTGTCTTGGCTCGGTGGCAATAAATTGAAGTTTGGAAAATCGTGAAAGGGAGGAGATTGGCTGGGATCCAATAAAGGTTTTGGAGGTCTTTGAGTTATGGCCATTAGAAGGTGGAATTGTTTGGTGGGGAAGGACGTTTTTTTTGTGTTTTTCTTCTCATGGAAAGGGGAAAAAGTTACGGAATGACCTCTGTCAAATTTAGATGAGACTTTAAAAACATCTATCATATAGATGAGTTGTCTCATTTTATTTATTTATTTGGTTTCCCGAGAAGAATGAATTATGTAGCTGATGAGGTCCTTGTACTGAAAACTAATGATTTAAAGATGGGAATAATAAACACAATATATTATCGAGGGAGTTTTAACTGACATATTTACTTAGAATGCTAAATAAACCAGATGTAATCATGTGATGGTCACTTGAACTAGTTGATATTTTCATTCTCGCTCGAAAAATTGCTTTAGCTCAACGGTAAAATATTGACTAAAGGGAGTTTCTAGCCACAAATCCTAATTTTTATTAATGAATTCAGAAAAATATTTTTTTTGCATTATTGAAAAATCTGTTCCTGACAATAATCAAAGAAAACAATAAGAGTTTAAAATTTTATTTATGATTTTTTGCGATTATTAAACCTAAATATGGGCTTTTTTAAAAAAAACTACTGCTCCTATAAATTTTAATAATTAAAAAAAGTTAAATATATACTACAGACGTATGAATAGATTTTTGCTGATTTGTGTTTTAATTATTTTCAAAAACTTATTTTGAAAGTACATAACCTAAAAAATATTAAAATTGTTTTGTTCATTGATTCGTTAAAAAATAATTGATATCTTAATTTAATAAAGGAAATTGACACATTTATAAAACACATAATAAGCTTAGAAAACTATTAACAGTTTAATCTTAAGTACATTTTCTACAAAGATGTAGCATTTTAAACGTGACCCAAAAATTTTTGAGTAAATAACGAAAGTTGCAGACGATAAATAGGAATGCTGATGATGATTGGTATATAAAAAAAACATGTTCTCTTTCCTCTACTGCTTTGAAATGTTGAGCACAACTTCTTAAGGGAGACCCGGGCCCTAAATTCCGAAAAAAATTGAGAAAAACAATTTCTTCATAAAAAGTTGCTATATATACTTAAGAAGGTGTATAAAAAATTTTCAAAACAATAAAATAAGGAGAACATATTTTTTTTAAATGTTTATGTATCATTTATCATCTTTCTACACACTTTTCGTCTGCAACAATCGTCATTTACTCAAAATATATTTTTTAACCTTTTGATCACGTTTAAAATGCTAATGCTTTATAACTAAATAACTTAAACCTAAACTGTTAATAGTCTTTGAAGCTCTAATATATTTTTATAAACGTATGAATAGCTTTTTTAAATTAAGTTATAAATTAGTTTTTACGAATTATTAAACATAAAAATTTGAATATTTTTTAGGTTTTGAACTTAAAATAAGTTTTTGAAAACTATTAAATCCCAAATCTGCAAAAGTCTATACATATGTCTGTAGTATATACTTTAACGTTATTTAATCAATTAATTTTTTTTTAAAACATTAAAAATTGAAGGAGGAGTAATGTTTTTTTTAAAGTCTTTTTAAGCTTAAAAAACGCAAAAAATAACAAAATAAATATTTGTATTTGATTATTGTTCAGAAAAGAAGATGTTCTAATAATATAAAAAAAATGGTATTTCTGAATTCATTAATAAACAAATTAGGATTTGGGGCTCCCTTAAATAAGTATATCGTTATTTTATGAAAACAATTATAAGTTTCTTTTATATTTGAGGCTCGGGTTTCTCTAAAATGCACAACATCCAAGGTTCGATCCCTGGCGTCGTCCAAGCGCACGGCGCTACAATGCTATATATTCTTAATGTTGGATGTAAAGCAATCACCTTCGAAGAATCATTTCCATAGTGTAAGTGAACAGAGAATTAAGTTGATTGATTTAATTAAAGTCGCACAATACTCTGTCTGTCAGAAGATTAATATAAAGATAAGAAAATGTTCAAAAAATCCCTAATTTTAGAGAGATGACCATGTGTTTTACTATATTTTCATAATTTTTTTAATCCAATAGCAAAGATAGACAGCGTTAAAAAAATTTACATTTTTTTCCCCAAATGCATAGTCTTGCAATGCTATAGATATAAATCTAATATGGTGAAATACAAAATACATATTTAAACAAACTGTTTGTAATTAAATATTATTTCATAATTTGTACAATTTGAATATTATTTTCCAAATGCAGTCAGTCATGCAATGTTATAAATGTAAATCTAATGTAGTGAAAAATAAAATGCATATTTAAAAACTATTTGGAATTAAATATCAATTTTATAATTTGCACAATTAGAATTTAACAACACACAACTTGTAGAATAAATTTTTAATCTATATAATTATTCAAATATAAATTTTTCGTTATTATACAATGCATATATTTCCCATGTAATACATTTATTCCCATTTTTGTGAGCAATAATTATATTTTTAAATTTTAAAAACAACTCTTTTAAAAGAAGCAATTTTATAACCATAAAAAAATATTATTATGAAGTAAAATTTTACAACCAATAAATTATTCTAAAATTTACATTTTTCATAAAAACTTGCATATAACTATGATATTTTAAAACTACAATTTAAATAGATTGCCATAACTTTCCCTTACGCAATTTCTCCCTGAAAATCATTATACACGAACATCTGTAATCATGTTTAAAAATCTGAAATCCCATCTTTCACTGCATCCACACGATCCCCATCAAATTTTATTACACGATACCCAGAACACTACACGACTGTCTCTAAGTTATCACCTGCGCCAATATATCGCAGTCACGTGATATCTGTAAAGTCAGCCATTAAGGGGATCATGAGTACCCCCAAAAGATAAACATCTTCGAATTAATCTCTTTAAATGTCTGCCGGTTTTGATGCTGGCCCAGCGCCGGTTCCAGCGGCAAAGATGAATAATACATCGGAATATGTAGTTGGATTTACGGCATCATATTTACTGCTGTGGACACGCAGAATGGATGATGGAATATTTGAATTGGATGAAAGAATACGGAATAACTTTTCTAAAACCTATTAGAATATTTTGTTAATGTTATTGTTTTATAACTCTATAAAGGAATACAAAATTAATTATTTTTTAATACTAATCCTAAGTTATTGAGACACATGGCTAATGTGGATCCATAATAACCCAACACTATATAAAAAAAGGTACTTTAAAATGAGTACCTGAACATACTCGTTCTTCTTCCAGTACAATTACATCGTAAATGAAGGATGACTTACTCAAATTTAAGAAACCGTACTTTCTAAAAAACCAACAGTAGCATTTAATATTGCCAACTTCAACTTCTGCTCAAGCCATCTTAATAAAACGACCTGACAAACCTGAATTAGTTGTTCAGAAGATGGTTTTCCACATTATTTGATGACGATTGCTTAAATGGAAAATGAGTTATTACAATTCTATTATATTACTTCACATACTTTTGTCACACCTTTGTAATTTTATTCTATTTATAAATCCTTCACGTCGTCCTGGCAGTACAACGGATAATACACAGGACTGCGGTGCCGAAGATATTGGTTCAATTCCCGGTATGTCTTGGTTGTAATTGTCGATATTTATTGTATGCTATTTATAAAGACATCCTATGTAGGCAAGCTACTGCTATTTTTAGTCATTTTTACTCATTGTACTCATTTTTTTTAATTGAAACTTATGTATAATAAGCATCGAAAGTAATCAAAAATGAGTACTTCTTACTTATTTTTGAGTACCTATCTTTATCAGTTAACACTAACCATGTGTCTTTCTTATTAGAGATAACTCATATTAATGTTGTGGGGGTCACTTCATATACCCGATACACCCAATTTGGTTAGACTAATCATTTTAGACAGACTTGTAGAGTATAGGTTTAGCATGCAGAATGTTCTCGTTTCGATTCCGAGAGACAGCAAAAAATTATATTTCTACATTGGCGATTTCCGATTTGTATATCAACGCAACCTTCGAACAAACACTTCGACAATACATCGTCCCAACCACCACAACCACAACCTCAAACACTGTCCAAGTGATAACACTTCACGGACATCTATATAGTAACACATCACACCCGATACCTACCGATACAACCCGATACCAACCGACTATCACGGAATCGCATGCCATCACACAATATGACGGGCTCGCAGGTCACCACAGACCATCACAGGCTCGCAAGCCTGAGGAAAGGATTTATACCCAACAACTTTTACAATGAGTCAATTAAAACAACGCTTCAAAAATGTATTTGTAAATTTTAATAACAAATAAAATAAAGCTCCAATGTTAATAGAAAAGTTTGAATATTTAAAATTACAGATACAAAAATGTTGGATTTCACCATTAAAAAAAAATATTTCAATGTTTGATGAAAAACATTTTTTTATAATAAAAATTTTAATAAATATATCCATAAGCTACTTCTAAAAAACTTTATGAATGCCCCGTTTAAATATTAATATTTTTTTAAACTCCAAAAAATTTGCGATACGCCAAACAAAAATTATTTACAAACACTAACAGTTTTACTTACAAGTTCTATTCAGAACCAAATTTTTTTTCTACGTCCACACAATATCCCTTTGAACCCACAAGCGAAAAGTAGCATAAAATAATAATAAAACCCTCAAAGGACAGATACAAGAACCAAAATATAACGCAAGCTCGATAAAAAATTGAAAACCCGTCCTTAAAAGCTTCGATCCTACCACTGGGCCAGGAAAACTTTCCGGATAAAATAGCCTTCAACTGCTGGGAGAAAGAGGGGAAGGGGTGAGATTTGTGTAAAATTCGATCAACTACAGTAGGAACGTTGGAGAAGTTGTGTTCAAAAAAAGAATTTTTTTATATTCTGTTTGGTGTAAAAAAAAAATCTATATGGGGTGGGGAAGAAACGGAAAAGTAACTTAACCCTTCAAGATGACAAAAACCACTTTAAGGAAAGAGTACGCACTTTTAGAGTACATTTTTCTTGTGCTTTCGTCCTGTGGTATTTTATATTTTATTTAAAGTTCTTTTTAGTCTTACGTAACAAGAATTCTTTCGTGTTGTGGGAAAAAAAAATGAAGTATTTCGAATATTTTTCTGCTGTATAACTCAATAAAATCTTGTAGGTTCTTTCTGAAAATCATTGGAAATTTACTTTAGTTGTGGAATTTCTAGTATTTTGTTTTTCACATTAAATTCGCAGCGCATTGGTGGAAATATTTCTCTAGTTTTTTTTTACTCCAATGCGATTGTTGAGAAAATTGTAGAAATTTTTAATATACATTACATATGTATTTTATTTTTGTAGTACATTTTAAGCTGACTAAAAAAATAATTTTAGTATAAAGTAGGATATATTTGTGTTGCGTTTGCCTTTAAACTGACCAGAAAAAGATACGATATCATAATTAACTTAAGGTACTAATAAATTGGTAAATGTGATCTAAAAGATGTACTTTTAATAAAAATTAAGATTCCTAAAAATATTATAAATCATGTATTAAAAATGTGAGTTAAATTCATGTCCATTCTATTCGCACTATTAATTGGCTAGCTAAGTATACATAATGTTTGAATATAAATAACGTGGCTGACATTTACAGTAAATTTTTTAACACAATTTCTTCCCCTCAAATTACCAATTTACTCCTCAAAATACTATTTATTTATATTTAGTTTTTTTACCTTTGTACAAATTTCTTTTTTAACTTTACTTCTTACTGCATTCTTATACTCTTAATTGCCTATAATATATTTTTTAATGAAATTTTAAATTTTCTAGTAATTCATCTTATTTTATTAATTTATATATATTTCATGTATAGGCTATAAATATTATGAATAAAACTACTTAGAAATATGTGTAATTCAACAGATGAATAATATAATTTATTCTTTAAAAGTTATAAAAGAGGTATTCGTTCCTAATGGGATGTCCAGTCTTTCCTGAATCAAACCAATGTTTTTAAATAATTTATAAAATACTCTACATTTAAAATGTATTGGTTTGAGATGTAATTTAAAATATATATCTTTATATGAAGATGAGGATTAAAAAAAACTTAAAAACATATATTTCTTTATTAAAATACAAATGCAACGTTAAAAACGATTGGAGTTAACTACTGTGTGCCAATAAGCGGGAAATACTGGAACCGCAAATGTTTCATTTACAATCGAATCAATATTGTATGTTTGATTGTCGAATTGTCGATTCGAATACAATATTCGATTGTGAATGAAACATTTGCGGTTCCAGTATTTTCCGCTTGTTGGCACACATTAGTTAACTCCAACTGTTTGAAATAGTTTTTGTTCTTTGGCAACACTTTCAATTCTAGATTTATTTTCATTTTTTTTACTACATACTTTCTCATTTCTGCTGATGAAGGGAGATGTATCTCCGGAAACATGTCCAAATCTCATGGATTTTTATTTCGTATTTTAACGTTGCATTTGTATTTTAATATTCTTAAAGCATTGTTTTATAAGACGAATTTTTATCTTATATATTGCTTTAATTATTTAAACTTCTAAGCAGCAAGAGAAACACCTTTACACCAAAAATGTTAGTAGCTTTCTAGATAATATTATGCATACAGTAGAATTCAATTATCTGGATAAATTTGGACCAGATCCCATTCGGATAATCGAATATCCTGATAATTAGATAATTCCCGAGAAATAGGTTATTTCTTAGTAAAAACCGAATTTTTCTTAGTATGTAATGTAATTTAATGACTATTTAAAACAATGACATTCACATATGAAAAACTTTTAAAATGTTGTTTTTGCTTATTTTTTTTTAATTTAAGCAATCCAGATCTGGATAATTGGAATTCAATTGTATGTTTTTATTGTGATTTTGAAAGATTTTAATTAATTCCAATACACAAATTAAATAGATACAAAATTCTAAATAACATATAATTAGATTGGTCAAATCTTAAAAAAAATATGCCTAAATATAAATAAATGCAAGTATTGTTTGGATACGTTCCAGAAACCCAATGCTATTCCAAACATTTCCTAAGAAAAAAAACATACCCAAATCCAACACAACCTTCCATTCCTGCGTCCATGCAAAAGTATCTACAAACGCATCCGTAATATATTCATGGAATTCAAATCCGGGATTACTGGAAGAGCGGTTGCTATAAACTAAGTATATGCTCGGGTGAAATTGCCACTACTTCCATCTAGACGTAAAATTCTAAGAATCTACATTTGAGTGCTGAGATTCTTCCTCAGATAAGACTGTACTATGTGCCTTGAAATGGATAGTTCAGATATAGAGAATATGTTTCTGTATGTTGATAATTGAGTTTGTAGATATGATAAAGAACATATTTAGATGTATGATTTATGGAAATTAGAATACTTACTTATCTGCTGTGACATTTCTAAGACCATTTTGAAGCAATTTATTTCAACTAGATGGATGGTCCCGCGTTGTAACTTAAAGTATATATATATATATATATATATATATATATATATATATATATATATATATATATATATATATATATATATATATATATATATATATATATATATCCCTCCGAGATTGTTCCAATCTTGATCCCTACATAGTGATTGTTCAGTTCTCCCTCACTATGACCATACGATTTCTATTCAGATGAAAACTTTAAATATTAATAAAAAATAAATAACTAAAATTTTAAAGTTCAGGCTCTCAGGTGAACAATTTTATGTTGAATAATAATAATTGTGTTTAAAATTCTAGATATTTCCGAACAGAGGAAGTAGATATTTTGTGTGCCATATACAGATTATTTCGTTTATTATTATAGATGCATGGAATAAAATTTTATAATTTTAAAATTAGATGTTCTGTTCCAAACAACTGACACGAATTACGTACGGTCAAATAAAAGTTTTAAAAGATTTACAAGAATTTTCGCAATACAAGTTAAAACTCATATAAAGATAAACTTTTTTTTTAATTCTTGATTTTTTACGTTTATTTGTAAACATGAACTCGTTTGCAAAATGACATTGACTCCAATACATTAAAGTCAAAGTAATGCCAAATACTAAAATTTAAATTTTATAAATTACACTCTATTGAACCATCGGGTCATTAAAATTACAATTTAAAACTCATCAATATTGTACAAGACTGGTGTTGAATGTTCTTAATAGATATAATTGTAAATATATCCACCTGACGAATACAAACGTGTATATCCGTTCGAGTATATATCCAGCTTTTCCATTAATACACATAATATAAAAGTTGATTAACAATATATCTTCTTAAATAATTTTCAAATAAATTTAAAGCAGTAGAAAGACTTTTGAAAACTTTCTCTACTGATGTAATTAAAGAAAATATTTCCTTAAAAAGAGGAGTGTGTTGGAAATATAAATTAAACTTTTTTCTTCAGTGAAAACAAACTTACAGATTCGAAATTGTACTTATCCGTCAGAGGGAGCGGAATGAAAAAATGAAACTTGGAAATTAAATTTAAAACCCGAAAACACTTAACAGTTAATTCTAATGTTAGAATTGCTGTATTGTTTTCTAAAAGCAATTCAGTTACTAATAAATTGGACCGGTAGCGATGGTGCATAACACAGTAGACCCTTGAATACACTTGACCTTTGAATACAGTAGACCCTTGAATACAGTAGACCCGTGTCAGTTGACCGTTGAATATTTAGACACTTGAATACAGTAGACCCTTGAATACAGTAGACCCTTGAATACAGTAGACCTTTGAATACAGTAGACCCTTGACAGTAGACCCTTGAATACAATACACACTTAACGGTTGACCCTTGAATACAATACACACTTAACGGTTGACCCTTGAATACATTAGATCCTTAACAGTAGACCCTTGAATACAGTAGGCCCTTGAATACAGTAGACCCTTGAATACAGTAGACCCTTGAATACAGTATATCTTTGAATACAGTAGACCCTTGAATACAATAAACCATTAACAGTTGAATACAGTAGATACTTAACAGTAGACTCTTGAATACAGTATACCTATGAATACAGTATACCTTTTAATACAGTAGACCCTTAACAGTAGACCCTTAACAGTAGACCCTAGGCAGTAGACCCTTTTATACAGTAGCCCTTAGAATACAGTTGACCCTTGAATACAGTAGGCCCTTGAATAGAGTAGATAGTTAATACAACGAGATAGCCATTGTAACAGAGCTTCTTTTTAACGAGTTAAATAATTAAAAAAAAAGTATTATATGCAAATTAATCAACCAATCGGAATTTTCGGTTGTGTTCGTTTTAAAGAAAAACGTGCGTTATATCGAAGGGTCTTATTCCGAGGGGTCTACACTACATGCACTTTCAATTCCGTCATAATAGAAGTAATAATTCCAGAAACTAAAAATATTTACAACAATTTCAACTCCGAAACCATCTTTAACATCCAAATATATTTCAAATTTCCGCACCCAGTTCATTTCCATTCTACATTTTACATAATACTTGTTTACTCAACCAAACCCCCACCACCTTTATTTCTCTATTACCCTGAACACAATCAAAAACCCATCAATCACTTACCTGCTCGCACACGAACCTCACGACTCCCAATCTTCCCTGCGCTGTTCGCAGCGACACATCTGTAGATAGCGTCATGAACCTCCCTTCTGTACTGTAGTGGAGAGAAGGGTGCAAACACCATGGAACCGTCCGGCCTCAGGTGCTGGAGTCCGGGAATTTCTCTGACCACGGTCCCGTTCTTGGTCTCCCACCACAAGTCCGGGGAGGGCTGACCCTTGGCCGAACATCTTATCACGGCCCCCGTCGAATTGTCGAAGTCTATTCGAGGCGGGGGTTCGTATTCGAAGGACGGACCGCGCACTGAAAGGAAACAGAAACAATTTAGAATTATTAATTGATTTGGTAATGATGAAATATGATGAAAGAGGTATAAAAGAGGTATAGTAGAACTCCGCTTATCCGAATCAATTGGAACAATCAAATTTCCGGATAATTGGATAATACACAAAAAACAGATTATATCTTAATAACAAACTAATTTCAGTATGTAATGTATTAAAAACAATATCATTCAATGATAAGAAACTGTTAAAATGTGTATTTTGCTGATTCTTTTTTTTTGTTCTCAAAACGATCCATATCCGGATAACTGGAGTTCGGATAATTGGAGTTCTATTGTATTTACATTAAAAAATAGTTATTGCATTAATTGAGGGGTTATGTGTTAGTCGTTGTTTAACACTGACAGCAGCCTTGTAGAAGCTTTATTATGGTACATTGGACTATCAAAAACAGTATTTTTAGATTTCAAGATACCACTCTGGGATTTTTATCGTGTAATTATAATACTCATTGAACATGGAGAAATATTGTGATTTGAAAATAATAAACATTTTTTTATTTAATTAAAAAAACATATAAAAATTAAACATTGCATTAAAATTTTTTTTAATGTTCCCTGCGCACTTTTTTTTCTTGCTCATATTTTTTATTGTAGCAATGTGGACTCCGTATTACACATGTAACTAATTTTTGCATGCGAATTTATTTTTAACTTATAGCTTAACTTTTATTTAACTTATTTAGATTTCCATTAAAATGTTTGGGAAAATACAGATATTTCAAAATATTCATAATTAAATTTTTTTTAAATATTATTCAACTTTTATATAAGAAACACGCAAAAAAAACATTTTCTATTAGTATGTAAAACATTTTAAATAGTTTCAAAATACTAACTAAAAAAAACTAATGCCCATGGAGCATTTTGGAATATCACCTGCTTTCAAATTTAACAAGATAAGAATAATGCATTTTTGTAAAAGATGTATTAATTAAAACCTTTTTTAGCAAACAATGTGGACTATATACATACTAGATGGGACAGTTGGGCTTATAAAAATTAATAACAGTGTTATTTATAGCAAAAAATAAAATAATCATTATTTTGATGAATTTTTGCTTTTTGAATGTTCACTGTACCTTTATAATATATATACTAGCGTCCAGAGGGAGGTATGTTACTACAACCAAATGCGAAATAAAAACTTTTTAAATAAAAGTCAAATGTCCTAAAACTGCCTGTTTGTTAGCATGCTCCTTCAATTTTAAAGTATTATTAATTATTTGCTTATTTATTACAGATAAAATGTAATCAGTTTAATTGAAAAAAAATATTTGAAACCATCCATTTTTGTCTAGAACTATATATTAGTTCATTGTACGACTGAGTTTATAAGCATATTCTAGTCCACTTTTTTTTGTTTTTAGTTAATTCTTCAAAATAGCTTGACGAGCTTTATCACAATTCAAATTGTCATTTTGCCTATCGAACCCAAAATATTATGTAAACACACTCATACTTCGAGGTATGGGAATCTAAAAAATTGTAGGTGATTTCTTGAAAACACCCAACACATCATTGGTCCATTTGTATTCTCAGTCCACCAATTATCTTTTAGTTTCTTTCATTGTTTTGTAACAGCTGTTTTTCAACTAGTTACTTGGAACCAAATGAAATAAATGTTTAATTTAATCAAGCTTACACTAGAGATATACATATTTTTATTGACGACAGTTCGGAATCTTTCCAGAAGAAAAACCCGGAAAAACTGCCCATTGAAATTGAACCAGGACTTGATTATTAGGGCATCACTTCACACTGTAAATTACTTTAAAATGAGTACCTGAACATACTCGTTTTTCTTTGAGTATAATTACATCGGAAATAAGCGATGGCATACTCAAATTTAAGTAATCGTACTTTCGCAAAAATGAGCAGTGTGATTTAATATTATCACTATCAGCTTCTGTTCAATCCAGCTTAACAAAACGACCTGAAAAACTGATAATAGTAGTTGTTCAGAAGATGGTTTTCCACATTATTTGATGTCGATTTCTAAAATAGAAACTGAGTTATTTCAATTCACTTATCTTACTTCCCATTCTTTTGGCACACCTTTATAACATTTATTCTGTTTGTAACTTCTTCATTTCGCCTGGTAGTACAACGGATAATGTACTAGTGCGATGCCTGAGGTTAATAGTTCGATTCCCGATAAGGCTGTTTGAAATTATTGATATTTATTGAACGTGATTTATGAAGGTAGCCTACATATGCAAGGAACTTCTCTTTTTACTCTATGTACTCATTTTTGAGTACATGTTATTTTCAAAAATTAAATTTATGTAATCGGATAAGCATCGAATGTAATCAAAAGTAAATACATTTTACTTATTTTTGAGTACCTATTTTTAGCAATGTAATTATCATACCACTGCCATACTTTGAAACCAACTTATAACCATTTTGACATTTCAGCCGACTTTGTACATTTCAGTCAAGGATATTTATATCATTGCAAGGAGTTCTGAACAACGCTGAACCGAACAATAAAAAAATACACCGTATAATAATTATTACTACAAACTGTTGTGCTCAAATTGTTTACTTCTTAAGTGCACATACATATAAAATAAATCATTTTTGTATTTATATAAAACAAATATAGAGGTTGGAAGACTATAAAATATGTGAAAATGTAAGAACATTCGAAAGCGTAATCAAAAATGATTTGTTGCTAAAATATATTTAACTTTTTTTTTAAATTAAAAAGGTTTAAATTAGAAAAGAAAATGTAATTTTTGATGAAAAAAATACAACTAAACATTTAAAACAGTTTTCATAAAAAAAATCAGTTCACGCCTAACAATAATATTTAAATTAAATACATATTTCATTTACTTAGGCTATAATCCCCATTTACTATTAAATTGCTTATGAATTACATTTTACATCTTAAAAACGTCGCGCGATATCTTTAAAAATAAAACTGAAATAAATGCCTGTCTTCTTAATTTATTTATATTCGAATTTGTTTTAAGCATTAAATTAATTCAAAAATTCCCCAGTTTCAAAATATTTCATTTAATATACATAAGAAATAATTTGCGAGAAACTTTATTTGATATAGCAATTTAATCAACAATTTATGAAAAGAAAAATATTTAAACAAATTCCATTAAATACTTATTTCCTAATTTTATTCTCATAAAAGCAAAACTAAAATAAATGTCAACTAATATTTATAATATATATTTCATTTTATGCTAAGAAGCATAAATACGTTCAATTATAATAACATTTAAATGAATAATTTATGCGAAATACGTATTCCTAAACACGATTTCAAAACTAAAACTTCAAATAGAATTTTAAGTTAAATTGCTTTTAGGATTAATTTGAAAGAAGATTACTTTGCAATATTTGTTATTTTTCGTAATATCATTTTATTAAAACGACAAAATATAGAATCTTAAATATTTCAATGAAAAACATCACAAAATAAACAATTAATTATTTAAATTACTTCAATGAAATATACATTTGCAATATTTATATTTAATATGAAACTTGAAGGCTTAGATAAAAAGTAAAAATTATCACACCACAGTTAATGCTATCAATTAAAGTTTTAGAAGATATTTTCAAAAATTAAACAATATCCTTAAGCATTGTCTATTATTTTATGGAATATTTCAGAAATTTAATATTTTATTAACTTCATATCACTCTACAAAACTAGTATTTATAATTTTTATAAAAGTCCACCTTTGTCGTTTGAAGTAATCAATTTTAATGTGTAATGATTTGAAATACACAGTTTTTAATATTCGTTTTTTGAATACCTAAAATTTAAAAATCAACCAGTAATGCTATTTTAAACTGTCTTTAAATTTTGGTGTAATAAATATTGTTCAATGTACGTTTGTAAATACAATTTATATACAATAAGTTTAAAACAAAATCCTACGAACACCTTGTTTTAAGAAATTCCAAAAGTTAGTACAAAATTAATTATAGAAACTTAATTTTTTTAAACCGGGGGATAGGTTATGTTATTAGATATACTACATATTTTAAAAATAATAATGCATTTTTCATCTGATACACTTGAAATAAAACTTCCGAAAATTGCCCAAATAAAAGTGCTATTAATTATGATATTTTAAATAAGTTATTAGCCTGGGATTTTTTATTTTAGTTTTTGAATGCGTGCGATTTTCAATTTTATAAATCATACAATTAAAACTTTATTAACTTTAAAAATATATATATTTTTAGCGATCAACAAACATAAAACTTTATTTTATGGGGCTAACTGATCAGGCCCAAAGCTCCCCCCCCCCCTTCCAAACTTGTAAAATTAAACTGGAATTAGACCACAGGGCGAACATTGCATTAGAACATGTGTGCAGTAAATGAGTACTTGTGAAAGAAATATACAATCTATAAAAACTACGAAAAATATCGATGAATTGGAACTCGAAATTTGTAGCTTTATTGAGTTAGGAATTAATTTCGAATCTTTAAGTTAAAAAATGTCTTGTTTCGACCCCCCCCCCCCCCCCCCCCCCCCACCTTGGGCTCTGCTACTGATTTGAAGTTCGTATAAATAAGTTGATACTGAACTCAATTGTACTCCAAAATATTCCAACATCAGTGTTTATGTTTAATAACATAGTTGAACCAAATATCAGTAGTTGATGGTTTGGCTTAACTACGTTATTAAACATAACGACTATGAGTCACTTGAGTAATTTATTTGGCTAAAATTTTCGTAAATAAACTATCTTTTTTTTAATAAATTATATTTTTTACAATACGTACTAAATTTTCATGCGATAAAAATATATATATTATAGCTTTATATAAACCGTAAAATGATATTTAATTGAAAACCACTGAAGATAATTTTTTATCTTAAAATATTAACTAAGCAAATTGCAATCAAATTATTTTTATATAGTTACTAACTGGTTTTAAAATATAAAATAAGCATCTAACGTGTGGTATTGTCATTACAACAAGTTATATTAAAGCCCTTTTTGAAAATATTCCCATTTATGTTATTAGATGCTACTTATTTCCAACACAATGCATTTTTTATTCAACAACACAGCCATTGTCGCCAAGAATCGCCCACAAAATAAACCATCCTCCTCCCCCCTCCCCGTGACAAATCCCTTTCTTCGATACATCCGACAGATTACACATCTTTTCGCTTCGATTCTTCCCGCCAAAACGATAAATTGACCAATTGAGTCTCGCGGAACGTCCCACAAGGCGACCATTTCTCAACTTATTCACCAATCGCTCGACACTTCACGGACGACCTAATGTTTTGCTCGCCAAAAAAAAAGAATCACCGATCTTTTAAGAGAAGCAAGCACAAAATGGAAAATTTCATCATTACTTCTTTTGTTTCTTTTCCCATTTCTTATTCTTCTGGAAAAGTGAAACAATTCCATCCGACTGCGTTTTTGTATTTCTGTTCGCGTGTAGTGTTATTTTGTGGGAAATGACAAAAAGCACGTACAAGCGTATTTAGAGATATGCCCAGTAATGATTTAAAAAGGGGGGTCGGCAGTAAACGAATGTGATGGTGTATTGATCTGGGAAACCACGATGGCGCGTGTCTTTGTTCATTTATGTATTCAGTGACCCACATCGCTTAAACTTTTGATTTACGAGAGTTCGGAAGAAGGATTTATTTTCGTATTTTTCTTTGTGGAGTTTATGTGAATCCTTCAGATTTCGAAATGTATTTTTTATTTGAAAAAGTCGAAGTTTGTTGTAGTGTGTCATTTATTACGCTTAATGATAAATCTGATTTATAGGACTCGTATAAAATGGAGCAGGCTTTACAGTGGAAGTACATAAATGGGTGCATAATTTTTGGTAAACACATTCCACTACAAAATTCCATTGTGGGAAATCGATGACATGCTTTAGAACAACGAAATAACTTCGTTGTTGTTGTAGATGTTGAAATGAATTTTTGATCAATGCATTTTAAATGTATATATTTTTTTGAAATTGAGTAAGAGTTTAAAATAAAGCACAACATGATAACTATCTGTCAATTTATATATATATTTATATCCGTACATTGAAGGAATACAACATTATGTCCATTTTTACTATTTTACAGGAGAGCTTATCAAAGTTTGATTTGCCTGTAGGTTTCTATGGGAATAGGCATCTTTAAAAAAATATATATCCGCTAGTAACCTTTATAGAAGATAGTGTTTCATAACTCTTTTTGGAAAAACCTCCACGCATGAACAGTCCAAAAGGTTTATGCAATCCCCGGACAATGCTACGCAGCAAAGTTCTGAGGACGCAGAGAGACGTCATCTTTTTGGAGAGATGATTAGAACTATACCACGAAACGCACGAATAAGAGGTGTCAATACCATAAGCGCACCTCTTGTATTAACTAATATAAAATATAATATCTTAAATTTAAAGCTAATTAAAACTTAGAATTAGACAAACCCCATGTGTCAGTGATTCTTTGCGCATGTTTGAATTGATTTAGAACCTTTTTAGAGTGCGTGTTGTGTATAGGGATATCAGCAACAATAATTCACTTGCATAAACCTTTTGGATTAACTACACCTCTGTTAATAAGCGATGGGAGGTCCGGGGAGAAGGAAAATAGATAAACCACGAGTATAATCGGAATTGCCGCTCAGCGTGCAAAAAAGTTCCACGGCTATACTCGTCATGTGCCGGTTGCCGTGCAGAAAAGTTTCCGAGATATCTCGAACTTGCCGACAGGAGGGTTAAGAGTGTAAAAAATAAAAAAGATAAATACATAGTCTCCGAGGTAAATATATGTTTCTAAAAAAATACATTAAGTTCTACATTTACAAAAAGGCCTCTACAGCTATGGTTCCCAATCGGCAACATTTACAGGGTCATTGGCCGATAATTCGGCCAGAATCCCATGTTTAAGTCAAACACCCGCGCATTACCTAAAGCTAAAACTTAAATGGAAACAAGGACTCATTTTCCATATATGCTTTTACTGAGCATGTGGACGTTTCAATTTTGTTTGAACATGAAAATGAAGGGGGAAATTCAGAATTTAATTTTAAAATTTCTTTTAATTGTACACAGTTTCACAAAAATAATATGGACATCAATTTACCCTATAAATAGATAAAATCAAAATGTTTTCTTTATGACTCCTTGGACTCCCGGGGTTCGCCTTTTAATAACCTACATAATACTAGTTATTCTTTAAAGAAATTTAAATTTTGTTTTAAACAGTTATTAAAAAAATTTAGATCAAATTTCACATATCGTCGCTAACAAGATAGTTCATAGAATTGTCACTTCGTTTTTCTTCTGTTTAAGGTGTGTGATTTTAAGTTTTTAAGTTGAAATTGGATCACGTTACTTCCAAACCAAAATTAATATATCAATTACATTCATTTGTTATACATACATATATACGACTTTTACAAACACTCCAATGCATTATATTTATTTGCAAAATATTTATTTGATTTTGATTACCCAGAGCACTGGTTCTCAACCTCTTTTTCTCCCATGTACCACTTGACAAAACTTTTCATTTATGAGTACCTCTTTCACTCATAATCCTTCTCACTCATCCAATAACACAATTTTTATTTAGGCAATAATATTCTTAAGCTCAAAGGCTAATTAATCAATCGACTCAAATAGATGACTCTTACAAGTTTTCATTTTTGATTCTGCTGATTAAATTTTTTAGGTTTTTCCGCCGTTAGTAATATTACTTTCGCGTTCTCCCAACCGGACCGCTACGTACCCCCAGTGGTACGTGTACTCCAGGTGGAGAACCATTGATACAAAACTAAAACGCATCTTTATAATTAACCTTTATAGAGCACATGGCCAATATTTCGGCCAGAATCCCATGTCAAACACCAGCCTTCTGGAGGTTAAAGGTTTGTAGCAGTTACCTCAAATTTAATGCACTTGTATTTGTTTTTATTTTACTATTGTTCTTCTATTATTCACTTAATAGTATGTTCTATTATTCACTTAATAGTAAGTTCTATTATTCACTTAATAGTATGTTCTATTATTCACTTAATAGTGCGTTCTATTATTCACTTAATAGTATGTTCTATTATTCACTTAATAGTATGTTCTATTATTCACTTAATAGTATGTTCTATGTTCTATTATTCACTTAATTGTATGTTCTATTATTCACTTAATAGTGCGTTTTATTATTCACTTAATAGTATGTTCTATTATTCACCTAATAGTATGTTCTATTATTCACTTAATAGTATGTTCTATTATTCACTTAATAGTATGTTCTATTATTCACTTAATAGTATGTTCTATTATTCACTTAATAGTGCGTTCTATTATTCGCTTAATATTATGTTCTATTATTCCCTTAATAGTATGTTCTATTATTCACTTAATAGTATGTTCTATTATTCACTTAATAGTATGTTCTATTATTCACTTAATAGTATATTCTATTATTCCCTTAATAGTATGTTCTATTATTTACTTAATAGTATGTTCTATTATTCACTTAATAGTATATTCTATTATTCACTTAATAGTATGTTCTATTACTCACTTAATAGAAATATAGTTAACTAGCATGTCAGTACGATAATTATTGCATGAACCCCACGCCATACACACACCCCTGAAATATATTAGCGAACCTTTTATGGCCATAAAAAGCTAAAAGGTGTAACTGTCTGTTCATAGACGACAGCATTGTCAACGGCTTGTTTAAAAAACACGTTAAAATTAATAATTTTAAACACATTTAAAAAACAAATTTGATATTTATGAAGTGAAAGCACGATTCTTCAATGGTCTATGAAATTCTCTTTCTTTTGAGACCTCATGTGTTAAGATTCGTTGCGTCTAAATGGCGTAAAAGGGTTCTGTACTACAAAAATAATATATATGCTAGTTAAAATAATATATTTAGTTCTCTTTCAAATTTTAAAGTAAAATGTTCTTATAGTATATTATTATTTGTTTTCGAGCTTAGGACTGACCCAATTTGCCCCCCCCCCCCCCCGAATAGGAGAAATTCTTTCTCAAAGGAACTCAACTCATCAAAAGATGTGAACTTACAGATAATTCCATGAGGTGACATCGCAGCATACCAGAGACTCAAGAACCATTTTGAAAATTCTTTGAATTTCAACTCGTCATAATTTTATAAATAAATAAAAACCAGCAAAGCATTTTATTTCACATGTTCATTTTAACTTCTCTCAAACCAAGTTTCTGTAGAATAATTTTTTTTTTATTTGACGGATCTTCTTATGGAAATCTTTACTTTTAAATAAAACAAGAAGTTGTAAAATGCAGACAACTAGTACTGATTTGTCGAAAAACTTTTTAATTAATAAACGATCGATGCTATGTTAAAAAAAGCCATTTTTGTATAAATAAACATTTATAGTTTAAAAACAATTTTATTTTGTCATGCTTTCCCGTAAAAATCGTTTGCTTTACCGTTTTAATTCTATTCAAGAACTCTATGACTTTTTGTCAAACGCTCGAAAGTTTGTGCTTGTTTTTACTTTTTCGATTAGCTCGACTTAAAATAAGTTTTTGGAAAATTTAAAGTCACTCTTCAAATACAGTAAACTTGTGTAGTTCCAAATTAATAAGCATAAATGAAGTATTATATAAATACTTCTTTTTAAAACATTAAAAACGTTTAACAACCCTTGAACTTTTCATCAATCGCATTCAAGCGTAAAACAGTAAATGAACAGAAAAAGATATAAAATTAAATGTTTACTGCGTATATTGTAGAGTAACACTTAGGCTTTATTACAAGCTTTACAGTTGTCAAACAGTAACATTAAACATTTATATGTGGTTAAAAGTTGTGAAATTAAATTAATTAAAAGAAAAAGAGTTATTATTTTTTTTAATTATGGTTAAGAAATTAAAAATTAAGTAATATATTGTCTAAAATAATATATTTTAGATTTGCTTAAAATAAGATTATAATTAAACTAAAAATGCAATCTTAAAATTACACATTGATTACACCACCGGAAAGTAAACGTAATTATTAAAATGTTTAATGATTAATTGTACAATCATAAATAATTGATATAATATGATTTTAACTAAATTTATAAATTATTTGCAATTTGTGGGGCTGGGTTTATAGTAAAATTTAGCATTTATTTTTAAATACATGTAGCTTCCATTGTGCAATCGTAAATAATTTATATAAAATAACAGATTATTTGTACTTTATAGTGCTGTGTTTATACTAGAAATTAGCATCTATTTTTAAATGCATGTAGCTTTCGCAGCAACAAAAACTTTTAAAACGTCAAAACTTTGATTATATAATTTTTACACTTTTAAAAAAAGATACTCAAATATAAGTCACATTTACTCATTTTTGAGTATATTCGATGCATATCATGACTCCGAATACATGAGTTTCAATTTTGAAAAGAGACATGCACTCAAAAATGACTACACTGAGTAAATGCTTGCCCACATTGAAGACCTTTATAAATAAATGCAATACATATCGACAATTATAAACAAGTCTTACTAAAAATTGATCCCAGATCATATTTGAAAAAGTTATAAACGGAAAGTGAAAAAAAAGTGTACCAAAAGAATGGTAAGTAAGATAATTTAGTTACAATAACTCAGTCTCAATTAAGCAATCTACATCAAATAATGTGGAAAACCATTTTCTGTACAACTATTTTAAGTCTGTCAGGTCGCTTTGGTAAGATGGCTTGAACAGAAGCTGATAATAGCAATATTAAATCACACTGCTCATTTCTAAGAAAGTACAGTTACTTAAATTTGAGTACGCCATCGCTCAGTTACGATGAAATTCTACTCAAAGAAAAACGAGTATGTTCAAGTACGCATTTTTACGCATTTTTTACAGTGTATTATTTCAAATTATTTTTTGTCACACTAACTCCACTTATGATCTCTTATTTTAAAATGAGAGTGGTTATAGCACCAAAATTAGGTGCTCTCATTCAAAACACAACAGCAAAATATTAATTTAACAAGTAAATAACCCAAATTTGCATCTTAACACTGCCACAATTTCCTCACATTATATCACTCGAAGAATTCTTTCAAATTCATTCAATTCATTCTGAACACCTATTTAAATTTATCAGGTCGCTTTGTTAAGATGGCTTCAACAGAAGCAGATATTAGCAATATTAAATTCCACTGCTAATTTCTAAGAAAGTGCGGTTACTTAAATTTGAGTGCATCATCGCACATTTATAGTGGAATTATACTCAAAGAAAAACGAGTAGGTTCATGTACTCATATTTAAATACCTTTTTTTACAGTGTAGGTATTTCGAATTCTATTTTGTCTCAACGCCACTTATTATTCTTATTTTAAAATGAGAGTGGTTATAACACTAAAATTAGATACACTCATTCAAAAAACAACAGCTAAATATTAATATAACAAGTAAAGAACCAAAAATTGCATCTGCCATAATTCCCTCACATTCTATCTCTCGAAATATCTTTCCAAATTCATTCAATTCATTCTGAGCAACTTTAAGTTTGTCAGGTCGCTTTGTTAAGATGGCTTGA
Organism: Troglohyphantes excavatus; assembly: GCA_963932185.1. Classification (NCBI taxonomy): domain Eukaryota; kingdom Metazoa; phylum Arthropoda; class Arachnida; order Araneae; family Linyphiidae; genus Troglohyphantes; species Troglohyphantes excavatus. The sequence continues at coordinate 55,558,679 of OZ010674.1, read as the reverse complement.
GCAGAAGCAGATACTAGCAATATTAAATTCCACTGCTCATTTCTAAGAAAGTACGGTTACTTAAATTTGAGTTCGTCACCGCTCATTTATGATGTAACTAAACTCAAAGATAAAACGAGTAGGTTCAGGTACTCACATTTAAATACCTTTTTTTACAGTGTAGGTATTTCGAATGCTATTTTAACCACTTATTTTCTCTTATTGTAATATGAGAGTGGTTATAACACTAAAATTAGATACACTCATTCAAAAAACAACAGCTAAATATTAATATAATAACAAGTAAAGAACACACATTTGCATCTTAACACTGCCACAATTCCCTCACATTATATCTCTCGAAATATTCTTTCAAATGCAAGGAAACCTCCAACATCCTGACATTGCACACCTCCCGACTTCTTTTCCTCAGAAGAATTTTCCTTGGTTTCTTGAAATTACGTAATTACGATTTACGGTTCGCCATTTACGGGAGGCGGGCGGACCGTTAAAGGTTTACGGAGGGGCTTTACGAAAATCTTAAACCTGCGCCGTAAACAAGCGATAAACTCAACGGGCTTTAGATTTATCATTGGAATTACACGTCAGTTATAAACGGGGAAACATGAATTTTCATTTTCTTGGCGACTTTTCCACACCCCCGTGTTTAGATTGCCTACATAAAGTCTAAGCGTTTGGTTTCTTTATGATACTTAAGAGGAGTTTTTTGAGTTTGCGGAAGTTTTGGATCCGGATTCCTTCCTAGATAATAGGATGCCATAACGCTCTAATGAAGGGCGTATATCTGATTTTGTTTTTATTTCGAACGCAGTTTCCGTGATCAAAATATTTTAGGATAACGTCTCCTTTTTGTGTGGTATGCCTCCCTTCAATTCGAATTCATTTTATATTGAAATAAACATTGGATATTTCATTTTCAAATTTTAAATATTGATACACTTGTACAGTCATTAGAAATCGATCCCGTGGACCCCAGCAAAAATATTCAGTATAAAACCTTGGTTGAAGGTTTTTTGAAGGTTTTATAAAGGAAATTGAAACAAAATACTGCAATTTTTTTAACGTTTTTAATTTTCCTTCATAAACCTTTAAAATATCTGCATCTCCCTGCATGATTAAAAATTGAATTTTTTTTCAGGATTTTTAAGGGTGTTTTATACAGTTTTTATGAAGGATATTGAAACAAAAACCTTTTATTTTATAGATCTTCAAAGAAACTGTAGTTTTCCAGCATAAAATCTTCAATTTCAAACTTTGCTAAAAGTTTTATGCTGACTTTTTTTTGTTGGGATCTACTCTGCTACACAGATATTCGACAAATCTGGCTAAAATGTGATCACTCGACCCCAAGTGTGAGTATCGTGTATATGAAGTGATACCCATAGTAACCTATTATCATTGAGTCGGACGGGGGAACGAATTATTGATTCCCGTGAAGTGTTATTATGCGGGCAGTGGTTAATGATTTTCATTGAGGGTGCTACATTTTTGCCGGTGTGGCATTTTTTATCGACGGTTACGGTGACAGTAAGCTGGATTTTGTTCGCAGTCCGGGGTCACCACTTTATAGTAGTACGCACTGAATAGTCACTCGGAATCGAACAAGGACCGTTTTGCTATCTAGGCCTATATTCGACCAGCCAGTCTAAAGTGATTACTCGAGCTATAATGTGCATAAATCATTAAGTGACCCCCCACACTTCTATATTTGCTAACATTAATGGTTCCTTATTTGTAAAATACATTATTTAATATTAAGCTTTATTGTTCTTAAAATATATATCGTTTAATAAATACTTTTAATTAATTAAGAAAATTATGTATTTTAAATCAAGTTTTACACGCTGTATTACGATAGAAAACTATTTGATTTAAATAATTACATAACTAAAATACATTTATTTTCGCATAATATATTTTCCTAGCAATTAAAAGCGTATATAAATTATATGTATTTAATGTTTTTTTTGCCTTTTCTTAACTTTAAACTTATTTTTAAATTATACTTTTTAACTTAATGCATTTAACACCCATAGCTTATATAATTTCGTTTATCACATAAAGAAAGTTTTTAATAGAAAATGTAGAGAATTTTATACATTAAAATTGTATAAAATAAGTAATAAAAATGCTTTTCAGGTAACAAATAATATAAGTTTCTACCTAGAATATAAAACAATAAGTATTTTTCACAACATCCAAAAATAAATGATTTACGATCATAAAACATTTTTATAATCATATTAGAACAAAAATCTTGTCCGTAATTAAAAACGTACATTGATTTATGGCATGAAAAACCCATAAAATTCCTCAAACTAACCTCAAAATCCTTTTATTCCACGAGTTACGTGCCTGTGACCAACCTATCAGCAACACCCGCACGGCGGGATAATGGAGCGCCAAAAACCAAATAAATAACGTTTTAAAAGAAAACTCCGCCAAGCCGCGTGTCATTGGCGAGATAAAACATGGAGGCTCAGTTACGGATGGATCATTAATTAATTTTACACAATTGATGGGGCTGGCGTGCTCTTGGCGGATGTCAATAACCGAATTGAGATAAGTTGTTCGCCAATAGGTGGGGAACACAATGAGCCGTGTTAAAAATGTGGTAAGGTAATATGCGAATGGATAATATTTGGTTATGAAATTTTAAGCTTTAATGGATTGATATTTCCCTAATATATTGTTAAAAAAATGTTTTCATTAACTTTTTTTTGGCGCAAAAGCGTTGGTGATACGTACAGTGAAATATCATAATTTTCTCTAAAGGTAAAGTGATTAAGTTATTTTAAATGTGCAAGGATTTTTATACAGCTCATTAATATTACAATGCATCCCAGCAAAAAAAAGTCAGCATAAAACTTTTATTAAAATTGTTAAATTGTAGGTTTTAAGCAGAAAAATTGCAGTTTTTTTAAGGTCTTTTAAATCACAGATTTTTGTTTCAATTTGCATTGTAAAACCTGTAAAAAACTTTAAAAAGCTTCAATTTTGAGGCATTGAAATTATAATTATATATTATGAAAACAATTTCAATAAAAATCGTTATACGATATTAAATTAATACAGACGGAATTGGAAGCTAACTCAAGGCGACGTTGAACTTGAGCGTATCCAGAAAATAAGAATTATAGAAAGGATCGAGTTTCGGTGCTTCCCAAAACTCTCCAATTTTACTTGAAATGGCTAGACTAACGTACCTAAAACAATACGCTATCACAACTATTTATTTTTTATTGAATTTACCAAATGCGCACATAAAATAATTAATTAACCGTTCCACATATCAGAGTTATTATCTTAATTCAAGTTTTGAATGTTTTGATGATATTTTTAAGATCACATTAAATGTTCTTAACTTTTTTGTTTTTTAAAATATTTCTAAAGACATCCATCATTTTATTCGACATTCATAATTTAATTAATTACGTTCATAAATCACGGATCAGCAAAATATGAATCAAGACAATCGGCTATTTTATATTTTGTCAAATTTGATTATATCACGTGATATTTGAATTACTGATAAGATGATTGTTGATTTCGATGTTATAAAGCCCGCAAAACACCCAATATTTTCTAATTAAACTTGGTAATATTTTTTTTTAAATGCTATTTTTTATTCTGTCAGCTTTTGAATAATTTGTATTCAACATATGTTAATATTACGTAGCATCAGATTCGTGATTGTTCTCTTTTACTATTTTACTATTTTCATTGAAATGAAAAGATGATTTGTTTTATGGAAATGATTTCCAATTTAATTCTTCTTATGAATAATATTATTTTGAAGAAAATCAATAAACCTAATTTCGAAAATGTAAAATAGGGGATGAGAACAGTATTATACACTTACACGCATAAAGACTGCGCTATTTTTCAATATGTGTGTATGTGCGTCCATTTGAGTGTGTGAGTGCGTGTGTGCATCTGTGTGTATATAAAGATTTTCGCGATCGAAACTATATCAAATAAACTTAAAACCGAAACTATATAACGAATTTCCAGTAAATATATAAGCGTTTAAGTATGTTAAGGTGGTAAATTTTACTCTTTTCTTTAATTTTGGATGTTTTATTATATTTTTTTTTCTACATATGTGTGCAAAGCAAATTAACATAATAACATGGTAAAACATTTAAAATATATATAAGTTATTTTTTAATAAATTAAAAATTACAAAAAAGTTACCTTTTTTATTTTTGTTACAAATCAAGAAAATATTTTCTGAAAAAATCTTTTTTTTACCTTTTTTGTAAAAAAAATATCTTTTTAAGGGAGACCCGAGCCCCAAATCTTAATTTGTTTATTAATGAATTTAGAAATACAATTTTTTTTTATATTATTATTACATCTTTTTCTGAACAATAATCAAAAACAAAAATTATTTTAAATTTTATTTTTGTTATTTTTGCGTTTTTTAAGATTAAATAGACTTTAAAAAAACTATACTCAACATTTAATTTTTAATGTTTTAAATATATATATATATATATATATAATGGATTAAATAACATCAAAGTATGTACTACAAACGCATGAATAAACTTTTACATATTTGTGCTTTAATTGCCTTAAAAACTTATTTTAAGTTTACAACCCAAAAAATATTCAAATTTTTTAAGTTTAATAATTTGTAAAAAAATAATTTATGATTTTATTTAAAATAAACTATTCTTACTTAGTTTTCAGTTAATTATTTACAAAGACTCACATTTTAAACGTGAACAAAATTTTTTAAAAATATGTCGAGTAAATGACGATTGTTGCAGAGAAAAAGTATATAAAAATATAATAAATAGTATATAAACATCTACGAAAAATATGTGCTGTTTCTTTTACTATTTTGAAATTTTGTAAACACCTACATAAGTAAGTTTAGCTTCGTTTTATGATTAAACAAATTAGCAAATTTTGTAATACAAAACACTTTATTTATATCATTAAAATGTGTTTGCTTTTAATCTACATTTATCCGAAATGTTATTTATAATAAATCTATTCAAAGGTCGCGTCTATCTATATATCTACAATCTAAAGTTATTAAAAATAATTTAGTTATATATTATTTGGATTGGTTAGATCCTTTAATAACTTCTTCTCCTTCTTTTAGTAAACCATTACGTCTGTATATTTGTTTGTTGAAACAACTACTTCAATTTTTATATAACACTTAATAACAAAGATTTTAGAAGCCTATATTTATTTTATCAGTATTTTAAAGTGGAAATTTAAAAGGGTTTATTATGCACAATTTTACAACAAAAACTTATTAACCTTTTTTTGCAACACAATCAAATGTTTTTACAATTATATAATATGTGTACAATACTCAAAATTATACAAAATTGTAAATAGTTTTTTTTTTCGTTTCCTAATGTATCACTTGTATATTTCCCTTTTAATTATGTCATTTATCAATATATAAACAACCGGAAAATAAAAATAGTGATACACGTTATATTACTACAAAATGTAATTCCTTAAAACTAATTTTATATCTAATTTTACATTCCATAGTTTATATATTAAAATATTTAAAATACAGTACATGCGAATAAGTAGACAATGAAAAAAAAATTACTTTTTTTTAAATTATACAAAAAATGCTTAGATAAAGTTTAGTTACTAAACTGAAATAGATATTTTGTCAAAGAGGAATAGTTTAGTGATACAAAGCCACTGGCTAAAATAATAATAGACACTGGATCGAGAACTAAACTTGCGCGACCACTTTACATCTTTTCGAGCGAAGGTAGAAAAAATAGTCCTTCCTCATAGGGTTGCACAGATTTAAAAACGCATGTATGCCCAGCAAAAAAAGTCAGCATGAAACCTTCATCAAATCTGTCAAATTGAAGGTTTTATAAAAGATATTAAAACAAAAAACAGCAGTTTTTTTTAAGTTTTTAATTTTCCTGCATAAAACCTTTAAAATATCTGCATTTTCCCTTCATGATTAAAAATTGAAGGGTTTTTGCAGGTTTTTATGAAGGAATTTTACAGTTTTTATGAAGGATATTGAAACAAAAACCTTTAATTTTATAGATCTTCAAAAAAACTGCAGTTTTCCTGCATAAAACCTTCAATTTCAAAAAAATTATGAAGGTTTTATGCTGACTTTTGCTGGGAGCTTTCAAAAATAATACTTTAAAAGCTTTAACATACTTACTTTCTTACTAACAAGAAACATAAGACAAAAAGAATCGAAAAACAACTTTAAATATTTCTGTGACGTCACGTGCGACTCCTGCAGAACGAAGGAAGAATGTTTTCTAAACCTTTCTTCCGAATTGTATGGATCCGCGCGACACGATAAAGTACATTGTAGCTCAATGGGAGCAACTGCTCCAGTGCTTATTATTATTTTAGCTCAATGTACACAGCTTTTTCTAAATAAACACATATAAAAACTATTAAATAATCTATTTTCGGTACGGCAATTCAAGATGTTTATAAGATGTATACATTTCTGAATATTTTATGCATTTAAATAAAACGAAAATATTTTAATTTGGCATGTTTTTCTTATTTTTCAAAGTATAATATTTCGGCTGGTGAATGCATTCTGAATAAATTCAGGAGAACTCAAAATGTAGTTTTTAATGAGAATAAAGAAGATCAAACATTCTTCTTGAAAACATTTCAATAAGTAAATAGCAACTTTTATTTATTTTTGTTTCAACGAAAATCTTAATGCACGCTTTTTTTAGTGATTTCACAAATATTATTTTTATTTTTACGAAATACCTTTTGATAATGATATAAAAAAAGATTCATAATAACTAATTTGAAAAACAACGTGAATGGGATAAATGCATACAAGTTTATTTTAGAACGTTATTTTAGAGAGTTACAAATATTTTAAATTTAAGGAACCTAATTATTAAACAACCAGAAGGTCAATTATTTGCCGGATCATTTTGTGAAACTTATATTAAAAAAATAATATAATCTATTTCATAGAATTATATTATCAGTACTAATAAAATGACATACAATCTATATTTGCCTACACTAATCTTAAAAGTTTCAACTTCAATTGTTTATCTACATATCTCATCTTAAACCCAAATTTAGTTTGTTCATCTCACTATCTGTTAAACCGATGTTAATGAAACTCGAGAACTCGAGAAAACTTAACTCTAAATCCTAATATTTTTGTAAATTAATTCAGAAATACTATTTTATTTTTATTATTACAGCATCTGTTTCTGTAGAATAATCAAAGAAAAAAAATATTGTAATAATTTGCATTTTGCTGTTTTAAGCCTTTTTGATAAAACACAATTCCTCCTTCAGTTTTAATTATTTAAAAAAATTGTTTAAATAATGTCAAAGTATACACTACAGACGTATGAAAAAAATTTGAAAATTTGTATTTTAATCGTTTTCAAAACCTTATTTAAATTCATAACCTTCAAAACGTTCACATTTTTATGTTTATTTTTAAGTAAAAAAATATAACTTTATTTAAAAAAGCCATTCATACATTTTTTAAACAAATATTAAATCTTCACAATCTAAACAATTAGAAGTTTAGTTTAAAGTACATTTTTTACAAAGCCTTCATAAAAAAGCCAAATTAAAATATATATATATATATATATATATATATATATATATATATATATATATATATATATATATATATATATATATATATATATATATATATATATATATATATATTGAGTAAAAGACGAATGTTGCAAACGAAAAGTATGTAGGTAGCTGATATATGGTAAAAAACGTATGTTATCTATCTTCTAGTGCATGGAAACTTTGTACACACTTACTTAATTATGCACAGTAGCGTTTTATAAAAAAACAATTTAGCGATTTTTTTCGAAATTTGGGATTCGGGTTTCCCTTAATTTATTTTTATGTATTAAAACTGACTACGTTGTTACTACTTACTGTCAATTTTATTTTATAAAATTGAAAACAGTCCATTGTTACGAATACTTGAAATAAATAAACTTAAACTCATGTTGAACAATTAAACCTATTTCACGAAAGGGATCAGGGATTAATTTTCACTCATCCAGAACGATAATTTACCTTATAAACTTTTTAAATATTATAAAGCATTACATTTATATGATAGCACTTCTTGACATAAATACGTCTTAAAATAGTTTTGGGTACATCCATCATAGACTGAAACTTTGCGCTAAAGTGTTAATATTTCAAACTTCCATTACTTCAAAGGGATTCAACCTATAAGGATAAATGCCGTACCATCGTGAACAGGAAAATAGACAGTCTGTACCTAGATGGCTACTAATTCACTTCCCATTTACTCTGACTTTTGTACCATGGGGATGATGAAATTCGTTACTTATCGGACATACATTTTCCTATTTAACCACTATACCTTCAATTATAATTGAAGGGTCGTGACGAGTGTGTTCTTAAGTTGAATGGTTCGTGTTATTCAATTTCATTTTAGTAATTGACAGCTTAAGACATTAGTTGGAAAATTGTGCTGAACGACAATTTTTTGACGATTTCAATTTGAAACCGAAATACAATACTAAAGCTCAAATGCGGCATATAAAACTTTAAAAAATTAACAGAGTGGTTCAAAACGATCAAAGGGATACCAAAAAGTGTAAGCTTATGACAGGTGCGGAGACATCAAGAGATTACCGAAAACTCAAGAAATGTCATGCACCAACCAAATATCCACAGTTACGTATATATATATATATATATATATATATATATATATATATATATATATATATATATATATATATATATATATATATATATATATATATATATATATATATATATATATATATATATATATATATATATATATATATATATATATATATATATATATATATATATATATATATATATATATATATATATATATATATATATATATATATATATATATATATATATATATATATATATATATATATATATATATATATATATATATATATATATATATATATATATATATATATATATATATATATATATATATTATATATATATATATATATATGTATATATGTATATATATATATATATATATGCATAACATATATATATGTTCTTATATTTGGTATCGTCATCTGTCTATTGTTCGTGTTCAGAGTGCAAAGAGATAACGTATCCGGCTATAATTGGAGTAATCGGAGGATTCTGAGTTCGAACGTTTATACAAAGATTTGTCAATTCATAGCGAGCTCGTGATCGGAGTGTTATCAGATTTGTTGGTAAAAAATACGTCTAAAAACATCCACAATTCAATCCGAAACGATTCGGGGTCTATCTCGAAAGAAATACTCAGGAACACTGTCGTATTTTTTAACCAGTATCGGGTGATGAAGTCAACACCTCAGCTGTCACACGACGCAACTACAATAGACATGCAAAGGTCCCTTATAAACAATTGATATATTTTTTTATCGTGGAAAAAATGAACTTCATAATCCTTAGAATACCAAACCGCTGCGCACATTCTTGGGATCGAACCCGCATCCTTCGAATTATAATCTGACGCCTTCACCATTCGGCAACTACAGGGCCGTGAAGTACAAGGAAATAAAATTTTTATAAATATTGTTTTAGTTTGGATTAATAAATAACAATGAACTTTCATGGCAACTGTATGAAGTTTTACCATTAAAAATGGGCAGCAGAAAATTAGTAAAATATACTCATTTTTATTACATTCGATGCTTATCATGGCCCAAATACATGAGCTTCAATTTTCTAAAAAAACATTCACTCCCAAAAGAATGCAATGTGTAAATGCTTGAATTACAATGGCTGCCTGCATAAATTACTTTTAATAAATATCGACAATTACAATCAAGTTTTAGAGAATAGATCCTAGATCCTCAGCATCGCAGTCTAATGTCTTAAACTACCAGGGCGACATTAAAAAAATAATAAACAGAAGAAATGTTAAAAAAGGTGTGCGAAAAGAATGGAAAGTAAAATAATTAAGTTGTAATTACTCAGTTTCTATTTAAGCAATCGACATAAAATAATGTAGAAAACCATCTTTTAAACAACTGTTTTAAGTTTGTCAGATTTCATTAAGATCGCTTGCACAGAAGCTGAAATCAGCAGTATTAAATCACATTTCTATTTTTAAGAAAGTACGGTTACTTGCATTTGCGTATATCATTCAATGTTATTATACATAAAGAAAAACTCGTTGATTTAGAAACTCAAATCTAAGTACCTTTTTTTTACAGTGTTACTATAACAATTACATGTGTCTTACCTGCAACATCAGCCGATATTAGTCCAGTCACCAACAGAAAAACCACAATCACCAATTGCGCCAGCATTTCAATCAATTTCAAAGTCTATCTCCAAAAAAATCCATTAATCAGAATCAAACCAACAAAACACATCCCCAGTCCACCACTTCAACCCCTTCCCCTGCCACTCCAAAACCACAACTTCAACTCCACCACACTTCACTAACCACGTGTAGCACTCTCCCCGCTCCGTCCAACAACACCGAAGTCGGTTCGCAAGAGCACGTGGGGCGGCGAAGACGCAAGCGGCCGTTCGTGCTGGGGCGCTTGTGTAGACTGGAATCAATTTTCTTGCGGGGGTTTCGGGTAAGTGGAAAGCCCTAGGTTTCGTTTTGTAGAACGCATGCGTTGTCGCTTGCCTTGTTGTTGGTTTTATTTCTTTGAACGTGGATCCTAGGATTTGAATACGACATTGACGGAAGTTGGAAATGAGTTGTGATGTTGTCGTTGTCAGCGGGAAACATTCAATGTTTGTTACTTTTAATAAAATGTGAAGAATTTTTTTTTAATAGTTATGTATTTAAATACCGGATTTCAATTAATAATTAAGAGGAAGCTCTAGGAAGATGCGAGGCCTCCGTGGCCGAGCGGTTAAAGGCGTCAGCTGGGAATCCGGGGATTCCTGGTTCGATCCTAGGCGATGGACTTGACAAAGAAAAGTAAAAAAAGTTATGATCTTGCGATCGGAGGGTTGCCAGCTTCGCTACAAAATACTAGAAAAGTCGTCAAAAACATCCGAAAAAATTAACGGCATGTATACGGGACTGGTACACGAAAAATCTGATCGGGGTCCAAAGTCCTGACGTCTATTGAAGGCGTTGGGTGCCAGTTCAGGTGTGTCCTCGCCATCTGACCATGGTTCTAATATAACGAGGTGCATGTATGAATGTGTGTGTGTGTAAATGTGTATGTGTTCCCGGATCTTTCCTTCGAGATAGACCCCTAACCGTCGCCAATAGCCCACTGTGCAGCTGTAGTGCGACGTTATTTAAACAAACCCAGAAAGTTGCTCTGAAATTCAGTCATTTTAAAAGAGTAGGATTCGAAACGTAGAAATTCGATGTTTCTCGGGATTCGAAATTGAAATTAAGTTTCTAAATACACGTGCTATGATTACTAAGGGCCATTCTACACGAAAACGAAATCCGCTCGGGAGCTCCTCGGTGATTGGAGAACCCATACCACACGACATGCTATTTGTGTAGAATAGGCTTAAGAGTGTAACATATTTTTGGTTTAAATTTTTTAATTATTTTTATAGAATTTCGTTACAATCAGATAACCCACTGTCATGGTCTAGTGCGTCCATTTGGATAATCGAAAATCCGGATAATTGGATAAATCACGAATAGAATAGTTATTTCTTAGTAAAATAAATTGTTTTCAATATGTAATGTAATTTAAAGATTATTAAAAACAATCTCATTCACTGACAATAAGAAACTTTTTAAAATGTGTATTTCGTTTATTCCTTTTTTCCTGTCAAAGCGATCGAGATCCGCTTTGTTTGAGCCGGATAACTGGTGTTTGTGTAATTAAAGTTCTACTGTACTTTAAACGAATAAATATTTATACAGACAAATTATATGTTTATGCAATGGCAACAAATTAAAAAAAAATACGAAGAAAAACGCATATGATTGGAATTTTTATCTTTTCATAATTTTAAAAAAAATTCACTGCACCAAGAATCATTTCAATATATTAAAGTTTCAGAGAACCAACCTCATAAGAATATACAAATACAAATACAAATAATGTCGACCAACTACAGGCATTAGACCCAGCAAGGTTGGTCCTGTCAATCCATCATCACAATGCCGATCCCATTGCTTTTTAATATGTTATAAAATAATTTCGATATTGAAATGCTTTTTAATTGGTATAATTTGCTCTAGGTAAAAATAGCAGCAAAACAGCGTCAAAACAGTTTTCAAAAGATGGCCATTTTATGAAAAATGTACTATCTCCATAAAATGTTCGGTCCAGTACAATCATTTTCATTTGATTATTTGCACTGGCATATTCTAAATGTGCCAGTTTGGATTTATTTTTAGCTCTTTGGGTATCAGCAACTTTAATACACCTTTATAACACATAGCAGTTAAATGTAAATTTGCAGCAGTAAGGTATTATAACTCAAAATTGCTAATAAACACGCTCAAATTTTTAAATTAAAAATGAATAAAATTATTAACGTCTCATAATTACAAAACGAAAATAAATTATGTTTCGCAACAACGCAAAAACTTTATTTTATTATCTCCAAATGCTCTCTTGTTAAGATGCTTCCACAAATTCGATTACAGAAAAAAAAGTATTCATTAAAATTTTTCGAGCTTTTTATTACAATTCGGAATCAATCTAAATAATTTTATCTCGTATAATATAATATAATTCGTTAATTTTCAAAAACGTTTTAATTTTCATCAAAATGCAAAATGAGTTATTTATCATTTTACATTTAATCTTGACACCAAGTTTATTGGTTTAAAATATAAATATTCTGTTCTTCACATTATCAATCACAATTCATGGAATTTTCAGCAAATTTACTTTACTTAATTCTGAATAAAATTCTTACAGTAGCAAAAATACCATTCTGCAAATATAATTGATAAATCAAATAAAACATTTTTTTAATTAATGGAAAACATTTTAAGTAATCAAGAGAAGAAAATGCTTTTAAAGTGCAGACGATATTCGTGGAATATTTTTATTAATATTAATTCTATGGAATATATTGAAACTAGTTCTAATATTTGAATTGAATATCATGTATAATTAAAAATGGTTACGTTAAATTTATAATAATTGAGTTCAAATACTTTGCAAATTTCAAAACACTATGTCTAACAGTTACAGACCTTTTCCTATTGAAACGGGAATCAGAAAAAGATATTCAGTGGTTGTATGCGTCAGATGTAAAAGTTTTTCTTTGAATTCAAATAAATTAACTGTTGCCACTTCGTTAAAGTTTAATTTGTTACACTAAAAATGTTACAACTTTCGAACGGAACATCTTATATATTTAAAATGAACAAGTTAAAATTCTAATTTTCAAACAAAATATTCTGTGAAATTCAGAGCTCTAAGTTTTCTAATTACGATGTATATTTTTTGTACTAACATTATAAAGCAATACATACATCCAGAAATGTTTTAGAGATTTCCAGTTATATATATATATATATTTATATATATATATATATATATATATATATATATATATATATATATATATATATATATATATATATATATATATATATATATATATATATATATATATATATATATATATATATATATATATATATATATATTATCAAAAGCTGAACAAGTGCTTATATTATTTCAAAACTAATTTGAATTTTTAATGAGATTTACACATTTAAGAAATATATGTGTAACTTTTACATAGTCAATATACAATTGATTTAACTGTAGTTATCTATCGAAATTTATATAGAATTAAATTCATTAAAATTAACCGTTTTATAAATAAATCAAATAAATACTCATATAACCAAAATCCTTCTTATCAATTAAGCTACCTTCCTATCAATAAATTTTTTAAATGGATATAAAAATCAAATTCTCGTGAATATTCACAAACCTTGAGTGCAACCAAAAATCGATTTCCAAACGAATTACTTTAAAACGACAAATTAAAACATTTCCAAATGAGTAATTAATAATTCTGTTTAAGATAATATTAACGATTTTATAAATAAAACAAAATATTTATCACATAAAATTATTAAGTATCAAGTTACAAGAACACATCCAAGCCAAAATCCTTGCAAAGTGCTATCTTATTATCAATAAACTTTTAAAATGGATATAAAAAATGAAAATCTTATGATTATTCGCAATCCTTGAGTGCAACCAAAAATTGATTTCCAAACAAATTACTTTAAAACGACTAATGAAAACATTTCAAAAATTTTAATTAATAATCTTATATATTAATAACCATTATAATATTAACCATTTTTAAAATAAATCAAAAATTATTCATATAAAATGAGTAAATAAACATATTCAGTTAAAACATCAAATCCAATCCAAAATCCTTACAAAGTGCTACCATCTTATCAATAAACTTTAGAAATGGATATAAACAATCACACACTCATGAATATTCACAACCCTTGAGTGAAACCAAAAATTTATTTCCAAACGAATTTCTTTAAAACGACAAATGATGAAATTTTAACATTTAAGAAATATATGTCTAACTTTTACATAGTCAGTATACTATTGATTGAACTGAAACTATCTATCGTAAATAATATAGAAATAAATTTATTAATATTAACGATTTTATAAATAAAACAAACATCTTAGAAATGAGTAAATAAACGTATTAAGTTAAAACATCCAAACCAAAATCCTTACAAAGTGCTACCTTCTCATCAATAAACTTTTTTAATGGATATAAACAATCAAACACTCATGAATATTCACAACCCTTGAGTGCAACCAAAAATTGATTTCCAAACGAATTACTTTAAAACGACTAATGAAAACATTTCCAAAGGATCAAAAAAAAAAAAAACTCTTTATCAAAACTCTCTGAAGACGCACCGAGAAACTAAACGCTTTTACCTGGCTAATGTCCCTGGCGGTGCATTTATATGGCCCGGCCAGATGACGCAAGGGATTTTACAATGGATTTTATGATTTTGCTCTGCCATAAATTGTAACGGAAACCAAGTGAGGCGAAATGTCTTGGTACTTATGTATCTGAGTTAAATAGTATCACCATCTGCCGCAGAATCCACAAGAAAAAAAAACACTGAAGACATTTTTATCCATATATTGCAAGGTTTTAATAGCGAGGCGTTGGGGAAATGGAAGAATTAAATGCCGGGTGGGTTTTATTTCATAAAAATCGATAGTTTATGCATTTTGTGAGAAGGGGGAATGTAGGAAATATGTCTTGTGTTTTTAAGATTTCTGTATTTGGACTTATGTGTGTCTTGTATTTGGGACGAATATAAATTCTGATTTTTATGTGCTATTTATAGGTCTGAGTTTTATTTCTTGATGCCTTATGTTTTGAAAATCGGCAGTCAAGATTGAAGCGCATATCCGTACACAGTAAAAAAGGTACTTAAAAATGAGTACATGAACATTCTCGCTTTTCTTTTAGTACATTTGCATTGCAAATAAGCGATAACGTACTCATATTTAAGTATAGGAAGTTCACAAAAATCAGCAGTATAATTTAATATTGCTATCTTAACAAAACAATCTGGCAAACTTAAAATATTTGTTCAGAAGATGGTTTTCTACATTAGTTGATGTCTGTTGCTTAAATGGAAACTGAGTTATTACAATTCAATAACTTACTTCCCATTTTTTGGCACACATTTTTAACATTACTTATGCTTATAATTTCTTCACATCGCCATGGTAGCTTAGCGGATAAGGCTCTGGAAAGTGGTGCCTTAGGCTTCCAGTTCGATTCCCGGTAAGTCTTGGTTGTAATAATTGTCGATATTTATTGAAAGTGATTTTTGAAGGCAACCAACGTACGCTAGCATCTGTTTTTCTTTATTAATTGTGCTGATTTCTGAGTAAATGTATTTTTCAAACTTGAAACTTATGTATTCGGAGCCATGATAAACATCGATTGTACTCAAATATGAGGACTTTGGTGCGGACTACAGATCATGCAGACGGATTGGGTTCGATTCCCGGTAAGTCTTGGCTGTAATTGTTTATATTTATTGAAAGAGATTTATGAAGGCAGTCTATGGAGGCAAGCAACTGCTATTTTTATTTATTGTACTCATGTTTGAGTACATGTCTTTTTCGAAAATGAAACTTATATATTCAGAGCTATGATAAGTATCGAATGTACTTAATACTGAGTACATTTGACTTATTTTTAAGTACCTGTTATTAACAGTGCATTCACGGTTATGACTGCAGCTTTGCGGACCAGCTCTGTTCAAATAGTATATCTAAATGTATACTAAAATGTATATAGTAGATTTCTAAGTATTCTCCCCGTCAAGTTAAAACATCTTCAAACGCCCATAACTCGTATTTTGTGAGAGGTGGTTACGCTGAAAGATTTTGGGATAGAGCGTTCCGCACTTTTACAATTCAGAATACATGAATCAGCTGATTGCGTATTTAAGTTCCGAAAACTTTTATTTTGTAGATCACTTACACTCAAAAAATATCAGTGTATATGCAGATACAAGACATTTGAAAGTAATCGACCGGTTACCGATCGGTGTAAGTACAGAAAACAGTTATTTTATAGATCACTTACACTAAAAAAATATCAGTGTATATGGAGATACAAGACGTTTGAAAGTAATCGACTAGTTACCGATCAGTGTAAGTACAGAAAACTTTTATTTTGTAGAGCACTTACACTCAAAAATATCAGTGTATATGCAGATACAAGACATTTGAAAGTAATCGACCGGTTACCGATCGGTGTAATTACTGAAAAATTTAATTTTTTAGAGCACTTACACTAAAGAAATATCAGTGAATATGCAGATACAAGGCTTTTGAAAGTAATCGACCAGTTACCGATCAGTGTAAGTACCGAAAACTTTTATTTTGTAGATCACTTACACTCAAAAAATATCAGTGTATATGCAGATACAAGACATTTGAAAGTAATCGACCGGTTACCGATCGGTGTAAGTACAGAAAACAGTTATTTTATAGATCACTTACACTAAAAAAATATCAGTGTATATGGAGATACAAGACGTTTGAAAGTAATCGACTAGTTACCGATCAGTGTAAGTACAGAAAACTTTTATTTTGTAGAGCACTTACACTCAAAAATATCAGTGTATATGCAGATACAAGACATTTGAAAGTAATCGACCGGTTACCGATCGGTGTAATTACTGAAAAATTTAATTTTTTAGAGCACTTACACTAAAGAAATATCAGTGAATATGCAGATACAAGGCTTTTGAAAGTAATCGACCAGTTACCGATCAGTGTAAGTACCGAAAACTTTTATGTTGTAGAGCACTTACACTCAAAAAATATCAGTGTATATGCAGATACAAGGCCTTTGAACTTACTCGGTAACATATACATCCCTCTATTTCTAATGCCCCATTTAATTCTTAAAAGTTTTTCCGATCACTGTAAGTACCGAAAACTTTTATTTTGTAGAGCACTTATACTCAAAAAATATCAGTGTATATGCAGATACAAGGCATTTGAAAGTAATCGACCGGTTTCCGATCAGTGTAAGTACAGAAAACAGTTATTTTATAGATCACTTACACTAAAAAAATATCAGTGTATATGGAGATACAAGGCGTTTGAAAGTAATCGACTAGTTACCAATCAGTGTAAGTATCGAAAACTGTTATTTTGTAGATCACTTACACTCAAAAAATATCAGTGTATATGCAGATACAAGGCTTTGAAAGTAATCGACCATTTACCGATCAGTGTAAGTTCCGAAAACTTTTATTTTGCAGAGCACTTTCACTAAAAAATATCAGTGTATATGCAGATACAAGGCTTTTGAACTTACTCGGTAACATATAAATCCCTCTATTTCTAATGCCCCATTTAATTCTTAAGAGTCTTTCTTTAAACTTGCTGCTAGGTAGGGACTGTCTTTCAAACCCAAACAAAACAAACAGACTCCAGTTAACCGTAACCATTTCCAAGTAAACCTTAAATATCGGAGGAAACGTCGCAATTTCGACGTTCACTGTTCCCTATGCTGCTCGACCCAGAGAGGGAAAAACCAAGAAGAGGGAAAAAAGTGAAAATAAAATTAGCCGCTTTGGCTTCTTTTTTTGTTTTACGAAGTGATTCAAGCGTCCGAAACGATTCGGATCGTATCATTCGATTAAGATTAGCTTACAGAGATTGGCAAAACGATTCTCCCAAGAGAAAAATCGTTCTTCTTCAAGGAGGGTGGTTCGAATGGGAGAGGGCGGCTGAAATGGGAGAAAGGACCCTCTTACGGTTTATTCCGTTTTTAAATGGTTTTCTTAAACTTCTTCTGTGATCGTTTGCCGTTGGATTCGATTATGGTGAGAATAGTTTCTGTCTTTTTTTTTAGGGGAGGTTGTGTGGTACTTTTTTTTTATGGAGAGGTGCTTTGCCCGTTTGAGTTTGGAATTGTTTTGTCTCGGATGTAGTGTTATAGCCCTGGGATATTTGAGTGGAAGAGTTATATATATTTTTTTACCATCGTAGTTCTGTAATTGGGATATATTATATGTTGGCCACTCTTTTATAGTATTTTATTTCAAAATGAGAGCTAATATTTACCTACAAATATTGTTAGAGAGTAAAACAAATAAACATTTATATCATAGAGCCTACATCTAAATCCAATGACCGTAGTGAAAAACTATGAAGTAGTTATTCCAGGTATTTCAGTTTATAGATCCTACATCGTTGTCAATGGTCTATTTTGTAATCACTAGTAAGGCACCTAATTTTTTTCTGGCTGGGACAACATATGCCCCATTGAGTGTAGAGTTCTAGTGGTGGACTTGGGACATTTTCGAAACATGAGAGAATAATTTTTAAAACACAAAGTATGCAATTTGAGGCACCACCTGTGATGATTACAAACGTGTATATCCAGTTTTTTCATCAGTACACGCAATATCAAAGTTCATAAAAAATCTCAAATTTAAAATATTTTTCCAATTTAAATCACTGGGAGGACATTTGAAATCCTTCTCTAATGAGATAATTAAAAAAATTAAAGAAAGGAATGTGTTGGAAACATAAATTAAATTCTCCCGCAGTGTAAAAAAAACCTGCAGATTCGGTATTTTGCTTCTCCATCAGAGGGTTAACAGGTAATTATACACCTGTTCGGACAGGTGACGTTTCGCTAATGGTTTCTACAGATCGTCTTCAGTTGCACTTTTCAGTATTTTCACATATGAATGGCCCTACCCCGAATTAGCGTACTTTGCGGAAGGGTTGTTCGCAATCCCTCTGTCAGACAGTTACACGCCTCCTATTTGAAAATCAAATCAATCTTATACAAAGCTTTGAAAACTCTTTTTCTTGCCTCCCAAAGTGATACGTTTCCTCCCTCCTTAACAATTTCAGAAATTAGTCCATAGACAGTGCAACTTTTTTGTTACGCAGCACATGGGAAAAGGTTAATAAAACGATCCAATGTAACGTTTAAAAATGAGAAATTTAGGTTTCAAATATTCTATATTCAAATTCCCAAACTGGGAAAACAATCATATTTACATCCCAGTTTATTTTTCAATGTACGTAGTATAGTTGCTGACCGAAAGAATTTAAATACGTTTTACTTCATATTTTTAGAATAATAAATATAGACGGTAAAAAGTAATATTATTAAATCGTATCTTTAGTTTCGTGTATTATTACGAAATATTCATGAAATATGTTTTATTCAAACGAAATATTCATGAAATATTTTTTATTCAAACGAAATATTCATGAAATATGTTTTATTAAAACGATATATTCATGAAATATTTTTTATTCAAACGAAATATTCATGAAATATTTTTTATTTAAAAACGAAATATTTAATATCGATAAGACATAGAATACATGCGACCGCAAAAAAATAATTTGTATTTTATGATACTTAAAATAAAACTTTAAAAATATATTAAAACTCGTAATTTTTCTAATTTTTATGAAATTATAAAATGTAAAACTACCAGTCAAAAGTTAATCCTAAATAATATATCAAATTTCTACATTCACCCTTCATACATACATATATATATATATATATATATATATATATATATATATATATATATATATATATATATATATATATATATATATATATATATATATATATATATATATATATATATATATATATATATATATATATATATATATATATATATATAAATATATATATATATATATATATATATATATATATATATATATATATATATATATATATATATATATATAAATATATATATATATATATATATATATATATATATATTATTCAACACCACCCACATCACCTATTCCATTGAAAGATAATTACAAACTGACTTATATATATCTTATCTAATTAAGTTTACATTCGCACTTTGATGCGCAACCACAAAGGTACACAAACATTTCTCACCTTAAAGCATTCCTTTCAAAATTATCTCGTTTCTCCTTTGCTAGTGACAAACATTTTCGGTCTCTTCTTTTCCGACATCTCACAAAAGGCATATTTTCCACTTGGAAGACTTACCATAATAGGGGTTCTCCGTCTACTTCTATACAATTTTTAAAAAAGTGGGTATGATAAATAACCTCATTGTTGTTACAAACAAAGAAATGCTCACCTTTATTTCCTAGGAGGGACAAACGCAAGATCTTTTTAAATTGATAATATGATTATGGAGAAAATATTGAGTTCGAGGACCAAGTAAGGGTTGAGGGTGGATGTTGTAAAGGTATTAATCATTCATTTCCGTCTTTAATATGATAAACACTTAGTGGAGATATGCAGAGAGGGGATTGAAAATCGATTATGTCAGATCTAATTTATGCGGTTATTTTTTGAATGAATAATATGGATGGATATTTAAAAGCCGTTAAAATGTCGTTGGTTTAAGTAACAAAGTGTTGTTTGGAAGGCGCAGTATTTTATGTTACTTTACTTGGTAGGGGAGACTGGAGGACAATGTGATATTTTATTTTCAATAATTTATTTATTATTCTTTAAACTTAATTTATTAATACGTAGATAAGAAAATTAAAATTGTTAAAATATTAAAAAAATTTAAAAGAACCTGGTAAACTAACTCTTTGGCAAAGCTGAACAACTTTAGTCGTACAAATCAAAATCACTGGGGTATTTGAAGCTACGTCTATTAAAATAACAAAAATCAAAAATACATATATAATATACACTGTTAAAAATTATTACGACAGTGCACCAAAATTTGGTATCCATTTAGCTGCAATCATTATTTGGACCTTCGTTTCACCATTTTATGGCTAATACGGATACCATTTGTCGTAAAGTTGTGGTTAGTATATTTTGATTTGCGTTGTGTTATTTTTTTGTTTAGTTGCATTATGAATAATGTTGGTGTGGAAGAAAATACATATCATACACATAAATTTTAAGAGGTGCTTTATTGACAAATTTAGTTCATTATTGCAGTAGAAACTTAGGGTTGGGGGGTTATGTGTAATATTATGCTAAACTGATTCTTACGTGAACTGTGGAGGAGAGCTACCATCTGGTCCATTTGGTCTCCAGTGGCTCTTAGTGATCCAGATTTCAGGGGCGTTGGTCTCCAGTGGCTCGTCGAGGTCCGGCTCTCAGGGGCGTTATCATGAAGTGGGGACTCTGCGGTCTTGGGTCATGGCATCGGGACTTTTCCTTCTGTGCCAACTGACCAAATTGCACAAAGTACAGTATAGGTCAGATCCCTATATAAAAATTGCAACGTGTGACAGCACACTGTCACACCATTTAGTGGTGAAACGTTGCACTAAAATAGCTACCACCATTAAAACTTATATTAGATCAAATATTCTCATATTTTACACTTCGATCAATGACCAATACTTTTTTTCATATATTTGTCTCCGCACCAGCTCAAACTAGTAATCATCTGATTAGAAGCTGAACGCCTTTACCCACTGAGCAACCGGGCCACAGTACCCCTGTTTGTAGGTTTGTTGATGTAATTCCACCGAAGGTTCCAGTTGCAGTTTAGGAGATTGCCGATTTTTCGGTAAAAACTGCGCTAATCTCGATCAAGGATTTCTGGTTCAACCTTGATTGCACCATAACAATGTGAAAGTTGCTGCAGAGCACTAAGGTATGGTACAACGTTGAACTGAAATTTTAAAAAGTGTTAACAGTTTTCAGTGGATGTACACTGTACATCCACTGATTATATAAGGTATTTACATTACCTTATCTTTTCAATGGTGAAGGAATGAAAATATAAGGCATTAACGACATTTCAAGTATTCAAAGACATTTCAAGCAATAATCACAATTTTTTTTTAAGTATTATTATTTAAACGCGGACATTTTTAAATATACAAAAATGGACCACAGTCTTTCCATCATTTGATCTATATGAGCCATATTGTTTGAAAATCAAATAGAACATTTTTCATAAATTTTTCAGGAGACGCTAAAAGTCATTGACAGCCACGTACTTTTCAATCAAAACGCGTGACTTTAAAAGCATATTTAGGCTGAATTCAGACTCTTTTGATCAATACCGCTGTCTAATGTGATGTAGTGTATGGTAAATTTGTGAAACATATAAAAAACGGTTTTTCAAATTTTTTTATCTATTGACATGTAAATTACAGTAACCTAAGCGTTGTATTAGATAGATAGACGGACGGACAGACAGACGGACAGACAGACAGACAGACAGACAGACAGACAGACAAACAGACAGACAGACGGACGGACAGACGGACAGGCGGACGGACGGATGGATGGATGGATGGATGGACGAACGGACCGACGAACAGACAGACAGACAGACAAACAGACAGACATATAGACAGACTAACAGATAGATAGACAGACATATAGATAGATAGACAGACAGACAGATAGATAGATTTTGTTGTACGTCTCCCATGTTTCTCGGTTGTTCAATAAGTAATTTATATAAAAATTCTTTCCACTATACACTTCTGATAAAAGTTTTTATTTCCATTCCAATCCTCAAAATATATAAATCCGAAATGGCATATATAAAACATAAACTATTTCATCTTTTATTGAAAAAATAGCCCACGCGGACATAAAAAAAAATCCCCCCCCCCTCTCTCTCCCCAAAGTCCCTGATCGCCCCCAAAAGAAGAGAATCACATGCATCCATGGTCAGCGACATTCACCCCCCAGCCATTTCCTTAGAACAAAAGCCATCTTTCGAAAAGAAAGAAAAAAATAAGAAGAAAAGAAAATTCCTTCTCTATTTTTGAGAATAAGAAGAGAAGAAGGTGAAAGAAGAAAAAAAATCTCTCAATTTCTTCTTCCTACCGCGGCGCGAAATCTGATGTCTTTCTCTCTCTTTTTCTTTTGTAAAAAGGGGAAGAAAAAACCTTTTAGAAAATGTCAAGTTTGATGCGTTTAAAGGGCGGTTTCCCCAGGGAGAGTTATTGGCCCCGTGGCATGTACTGACACAAGCGGGCACCTCCGGCCATAAGGGGTCAGGCACAAATTGATCCGTTTAATTCAGCAATGTATGGAAAGACACTTTCATGTTATACTTCTTTTTTATTCCTTATAAAAAGTTTTAACTTAGGTCTCAAATACTTGCTTTTGATCTGAATTTACCAATAATGCTCAGATCAATATAAATATTATGTATACTATTTTAATTCAGAAACTGCACTGTTAAAAATTGACTGTAAAAAAAGGTACTTAAAAAGGAGCACCTGAACCTAATTGTTCATTTTTTAGTACATATGCATCGCAAATGAGGGACAGCGTACTCAAATTTAAACAACCTTACTTTCACAAATAATTAGTAGTGTGATTTAATATTTCTAATATCAGTTTATGTTCAAGCCATCTTAACAAAGCGACCTGATACACTTAAAATTGTTGTTCAGAAGATGGTTTTCCACATTATTTGATGCCGATTGCTTAAATGGAAACTGAGTAATTACAACTCAAAAATCTTTCTTTCCATTCTTTTTGCACACTTTTTAAACGAGTTTTCTGTTTATTACTTATTCACGTCGCCCTGGTTGTACAACGGATAATAAGCTGGACTGCCGTGCAGTAGGATCTGGGTTTGATTCCCTATGTATTAGTTGTAATTGTTGACATTTATATGATTTTTGAAGGTAGCCTATATAGGCAAGCTTCAGCTTTTTTTTTATTCATTGTGCTTATTTTTTAGTACTTGACTTATTTTTTAATTAAAACTTATGTATTCCGAGTCATGAATGTAATCAAAAACGAGTACATTTTATTTATTTTTGAATACCTATTTTTAACAGTTTAGGTACTTAAAAATAAATAAAATGTACTCATTTTCGATTACATTAACCCTCTGACGCTCATTTGGCGAGATATCAAGTTCAGAGATCTCCAGTATTTCCAGCACTGCTTTCAATTTTAAAATTTATAAAAAAAAATACATCATCATTTTGCAATATATTTTTAATTTAAAGGTTTGATGTACCATTTGAAAGCCTTCTCTTCACAATGAACTATTACAAAAAATATATTAATTATTCCTAAAAATATAAGAATAATATAAAAGAGTAAGGACATGAAACTTTATGTAAATATCCAAGCAGAGAAAATCCCTTAATAATTGCAAAAATCGGGTATGTAAATAATGTTTCCTGTGCCTGCTCTTTTATATTGTTTTTATATTTTTAGAAATAATTTTTATATTTTTGCATTTACTTTCGCTTAAGTGTGTTAAATGCGTATCATGAATACACGAATTTTGGAAAAGGTTAACAAAATTGGCGAGTTTTCGCACATTTGGCATTTAGGTTCGCTTAATGAAATCATACCATTATACGTGAAACATATATTTTTTACTGCTCTGTATCTCCCTAAATAATTCAAGCAGAACCTTACAATTTTCTATCATTAAGAAATCTAAGATCAATCAGATTTCTATAATTTCTTTAGTAGTTGATAGGGAATGGGCCAAGAAGGCTAAATTATACAAGAATACAATTATAAGAACTACATTTAGTAGGTAAATGCAGTCACATATAAAAGCGCAAACCAGGTTACTTAATGTAAATGATTAGTTGAACTAAAGAAAATGGAACCTACATTCTTTTAAAATGTTTCTTTTGATATGTATGTCACTTATGAAAACCAAACACCTTATGTAGTAATAGTACGCACATGCACGTGCTTTATATTAATATTAATTTATAAAATGTAATACGAAAACAATTTATCGAAAGAAATATACTGTATAAATATATAAGGTATAATTACCAATACATATATGGTACATAAATATAACCACATATACTTTATATAGTTCCTATGAAGCTTATATTTTATAGCTTTTATTATAATTTTTATTATACAAGTTTAATTTGTTTCAAAATGCATTTTGGTATAAAGCTTTAAATAAAAATCCTCCGTGCAGCTTCTAAAATAAATAATTACAGAAAGTGATTGTATACTATTTTGCAAAAAATATATTATACCAATATTTCTCAACAAAGTGTTCTTCAAGTTATTCATTTCACACTCAACAACTAGTTAATTTCGGAATAGGTAAGGAATTAACCCTTTGCATTCCTATATAGCCTTATAGCCTCTCAGGCGCCAACATAACGACCTGTTCTTTTGGTTCCCTGTTCTTTAAAATAAACGAGAACGGTGTGATCTTGTGTTTAAAAAAAATTATTTTTTTTTCAAATTGTTCTCTTGCAGATCCGAAACCTATTACGATTTTCTCTCCTCTATGAGCATAAAAAATTGTGGGTAAAAAAACAGAAAGAGGAATAACTGTTCCGTGGAAAGAACGCAAAGTCAAAGATGTTCGCGGACTGCGAAGGGTTAAATTGTTTTTCACCTTCCTTATTTTTTACAACGGCACACACCTATAAAAAATCTCCCAAAATGGCGATGCACCGACATTACTTATCTGAATAAAAACATGTCAAACCTTACTATAGAAATACACAGCATGAGTTTTCTAAAATACAAAGATCCATAAAAAAAAATTCGATATCCAAATTCTACGACATTGTAGGGAAAAAAACTACTTTCAGCCGAACCCGCCCAGCCGAAAGTGAAATTTTTACTCCCTCTAATGGCAGTCGCATTTTTTTTAACATCTATCCAAAGCTTTTTTAACATCTCTTCGAAAGCAAGCGAAACAGATGCTTCTGTGTACTAGACATCGCCCCTGATGTTCACCTGCAACCCCAGAGGAATTCCAACCAATGGAAAGACAGAAAAAAAAAGTGCACGACAAAAGGAATAGGCAAAAAAGGAAATAGATTTTACTCTATCCCGACGTCTTTTTCTCGTCGCGATCCGGACCTTAAAAGAAGATAGAACGAAGGAAGGAAATATTCTCTTTTCTCGTGTATTCTTCCCCTTTTTTCCCTCTATTTTTCCCTTTACTGTCTTTCAAGAAGGAAGGTTAACCTAAGACGGCGTAAAAATTCAATATAAAATACTCGATTTTTTTTGTTTTATTATTTATAAGTTCGTTCTTTATTTTTTTTTTTCTGTTCTTGAAAGGCCGGGAGGGATGTAAGTATAAAGTTTTCCTTTATGGCTATTTATTCTTTTCTTGGTCTGCAATTGCGGGCACTGGAATTTTGGAGAATTTTGTAGAAGTGATCTCTATTTGAAACACAATCCGTGTATTTTCTTTGGGTCGAAGCAGTTTATTTAAAATAATCCCTTTTACAACGTCATTTTTTTATTTGAATTATTAAAATGAATACTGTAACGTTTTTCAATATTACACCATAAAAAACAATATAAATGAGTATTAAAAGTTAAGAATTCCTGAAACTTAAATTAAAAATACAATTTATATCTAACAAACTAATTTAAATAAAAAATATTTATTACTATTTTTTTAATTAAAAACTCTGTACATTTTAAGGAAAATTCATTGGGTACTGTAGTAGTATTTATAATCTGAAATGTAAAAATAAATATATATGATTCCACAACTTTTTCTTGTGTAGATTTAAATAAATACTTTAAAAGGTACTCTTCATAGTGAATTTTAATGTAGAATTCCCGAACGCTTAATAACGTTGAACAAACGTATAACAAAAGCTACTAACATAATCGCTTAATATTATTATAATTTGAATTTAATTGGTTTTTTATTTATTTTATCCGTTTCAAATTTATCTAATGATTTAGGATTAATAAATTTTGTCAGTGGTATGTCTCTGTAGCCAGTCGCGTGTCTCTCTATACAGTCGTATGTCTCTCTAGCCAGTCGTATGTCACTCTAGTCAGTCGAATGTATCTCTATCCAGTCGTATGTCTCTCTAGCCAGTCGCATGTCTATCTAGCCAGTCGTTTGTCTATCTATCCAGTCGTATGTCTCTCTAGCCAGTCGCATGTCACTCTCTGTGCACTGTGAAAAATTAATTTAAAAAAATCTAGATTTATTCAATTGCATTGAGTAGTTTTCGAGATATCTAATCCTAGTTATTTTTCATTTTTATGCTCACGACTTTACATGCTATTCCTACTACAAATTATGTTTGTTTAAAATTTTTATTTTATTGTCATATAAAAATTCCTAAAAAATAATTATTAAAAAGCATTTACGAATATTAGTCTTGGAATATAATGTCAATAAAATTATATATTCTGTAAAAATAAAAATAAAACAGTTTGCGATCTTGCTTCAATGCCAATTGGGGTTGAAAACTTTTATTATTTTAATAGTTACATAGTTTTTTATATAAAATTTAACCCTTCAGTGACAATAAACGCATGTAGTAAACTTCACATTCATTAGTTTAATACTGTAATTTTAATAATGTGATGTCTTACGCATCAAGACCTTCAAGTTTAATCAAATTCTTCAATACAATTGATTCGACCAATTCCAAAACATCTATGGTATTTAATGTGAAAAACAACATACATTTGTTTAAGTACAGGTGTAAAATAAAATTTCATACGAAAAAAATGTAATTTAAAAATGTAAACGGCTAGTTTTTCAAAATGGACATGAAACGTTTTGTAATTCAGCGGATTCAATTCAAAACAAAAAAAATATATATAAAATACAGAAAAATAACATATTACAAGTTTAAATTTCTATGCACATGTATAACAAATCCTTAAGCAATATTTTTATAAAAATATATAGCTCAGATTTCTCCACATTATAAATATATATTTTCTTTCGGATGTTTCCTTTTTATATTAAAAAAAACTTTTTTTTTAGTTTTAAATTCCAACAAGTAAAACATTAACTCGGATATTCCTAATGCGCAAAAAAAAAACTCATAAGTCCAAATGAAAAGGTGAAACCGCAATATTTCACCCCAACCAAAAAAAAACTTAATATTTTTTACACCGCTTTAGTTTTGCGAGAGTTCAACCAAGTTCGTGAATCACTCTTAACGTCAAATGATACATAGAGAAAAAAAATCCCAAACTATGTTCCTTCATTATTTACAATTCACACACACCTAAGCATGAAATTTTCCCATGCGCGTCTGCGCTTTGTTCTTATTTCAAAAATCTCAAGGAACTTAGTGTCGAGCAATAAATCACTCGCAGAATGGAAAGAAAGAAATTATAAACCAGAAAGAAAATTCAAACATTTTCGCTCCTATTTTTTTGGTATCGTAACGGATGCATTCGTGTGACGTGTTGAATATTTATAAAAGCTCGGATGCTTGCGCTCTGCCAAGTAGAAATTGATAACTCGGCTTAAAACATTTGTTTTTCTGTTTCCCCCCGTGTGGGAATCGTTTAGTACTTAAGGTTTGTTTTTAAATGGGGGTGTATTGAAAAAATAACTTGAGGAGACAATTGTTTGGTTTCTTTATTTTGATACTTTCGTCTTAGTAACTGTTTATATATTTTTAAAGTATGATTTTCCATATGTGAAAAATGGAACATATTTTCAAGATTTGTGGTAGAATTCAAATGTAATGATGTTTCGATTTTAAACTGTTGATATTTAATCCATTGAGGGTTTCGAAAAATGACAAAATTTGTAAAATTGCTTTATCTGCTTAATAGTTTACTCAATATTTTCCATGTGTATATACAGAATTAGATAGAGAGAGGGGAGAGAGAGGGGAGAGAGAGGAGAGAGAGAGAGGGGAGAGAGAGAGAGAGAGAGAGAGAGATGAGGACATATTTTAAAGAAATTTAAATAAATACTAATATGTCGGTTGTAAATTGTTGTTATTTAATCGTCTGAATGTTTTTGAAAGTTTCAAAATTGTAAAGTTGTTTTCTCTGTAAATTAGTTGAATTTCTATATTCAAAGCATGTATATTATATATTTGTTTGAATTTTTATGATTTAAACTATAGATATGTAGTTTCCTTGAAACACCGTCGCAAAGCATTTAATTAGAAAACTATGTCGACATTAAATATTTGTATGAATTTTAAGGGGACTCGGTACCCCAAAATCGATGAAAATGTCAAAAAAGTTTTTATTGGTTTAAAATAACGCTTCAACTTTCTAGCATGTTTTCCCAAAGTTTCGAAACGATTGAATAAATATTAATCATATTATGAATGTTTTCTTCACTCCTTATGCAATGTGTTACATAGAGAAAGTCATAAACCGAATGGAAAAATGAGTACATTTAAGCAAAATAATATCAATGTATCACAGGATTGCTTTTATATGACTGTTATAAAGATGTGTTACCTGCCAAACGCAAAATGCCAACGAAATTGTACACATCATCAACTAGTTCAGGTATCCCAAAGATACATTTGTAAACAAAAAGCGAGTCAGTGTTTTTTTGTCAAATTTTGTATGTGAATACAACTAAGAATTATACATACTATGAAAAAGTCTTCAAAATCTTTAGGGTCAGGCGGGAAATTAATTTACTGAAACTCTGTGTGTGAATTGATTTGCCCAAAAGACAATAGAGGAAAATGCGGCGTACAGCAAAATCTCTTATTTTTCAATACGCCGCCTTATCAGGGATTTTGCACTCAAACTTGTAAATATTACAATGCATAAAGAGAAAAAGTAATTTAAGAATAAATAAGGAGTAACTTATGCTGTAGGGTGCTTTAATTTTAAAGTGATTGTCATGTATAAAACCACTAAAAAAGTTTCCGTTTTCTCAGCATTACACTCAACATTAAAACAAAATATATAAATATCTGCAGTCAATTTTTGTTTCATAATGTTCAGTAGTCAGTGGTTTGCCAAAAATGTATTACAAGAATAAAAATTTGCTTGACAGTGAGTGATTTTATTGTGTTTTTAGAAATTTTACATGCATTGAATACTGAAAGTGACATTTTTATTTAAAGTTCGAACGAAACAAAATAATTATTATTTGTCATTAATTTTGCATAATTTGTAGGATATATATACGTTATTTATGTGAAAAAATATTTGAGTTAATTGGGACATTTATAATAAATTATTTTCAATACTGAAATCTTTAAATGCATTTATCTCAGCTTGCTGTTTTCATGAACATACACCTACTTAAAATACTAAAACTCAAGCAAATATGTATGAATTATTGTGAAATTTTTTTAACCTGTACACAAGAGTATATTGAATAGAATTAGGGATGGAATTAGAAAAATATTAAAAACAATTTATTTAAAAAAATAAAATGTTTAAGAATTAGAATTTTTTTTAAAAAAATAGCCGATTTTTCACTAATTATTTTTTTTCTCCTAAACTAAAACACTTATGCCAAATCCGATCCCTAAAGTTATTAAGCATAAATCAATACAGCTTACAAAAAAATTTCGATGCAAAAAAAAAATGAAATCTGAAGGAGAAGAAGCATTTTGAAAAATGCCTTAAAACTTCGAAAAATGTAACAAAAATTTAATTTTTGAAAAAGTTTGAAGAAATTTCAATTTTTTTTCTTCTAAATCTTTTTTCCTGAATAGTTTACATATAGTCATCACAAAAATATTTAATTTTATATCAAATTATAGAAAATAATTTTAGAGGTACCAAGTCCCCTAAGTTAAGTGTATGTGTATTGGTAGAAAAACTGGAAATAAACTTTAAATTCAATAAAATATTCGATGTTGAAGTATTTTTCGAATCTAAAGTGTTGGGGTGTTTCTTGGAAGCTATATTTATTAAAACAATAATAATTAAAAAATATATTTAACATGCATGCATTGGAAATAAAAAATAAAATATTTTTCAGATAAATTAACATTACAGTTTTGCCCTTTTTCTAACTGATCGGAGGATTAAAATCATTATGAGCATTTCAATTTAATTTTATATTTGATAAAAATCATTTTGATAAATATAGTGTAAATATTTTTTTTTGTAAATAGGATATTTTTTATTTAACGTATTAAAGGAGACTCCGGCCGCTTATTCCGAAAAAATTGCTTAAAAGTTTTTCTGCATAGAATGATGGTATACATATTTAAGAAAGTGTGTACAAAAGTTCAAATCAGTAGAAAAAAAAGAACACATCTTTTTTCTTTCTTGTTAATATATTTATTACATGCTTACTTTTTTTTCGGTTGCTACATTCGCCATTTGTTCAACATATTTTTGGTTAATTTTGGCCATGTTTAAAATGCTAAAGCTTTGTAAAAAAATTTACTTAAAAGTAAACAGTTAATAGTTTTTGAAACTTTAATATTTGTTTTATAAACTCATGAAAAGCTTTTTTAAATTAAGTTATAAATTATTTTTTGACAAATCATTGAACATAAAAATGTGAATAGTTTAGGTAATGAACATAAAATACATTTTTGAAAGCAGTTAAAACACAAATTTGCAAGGAATCTCTTTTCATGCATCTGTAGTCTGTACTTTGACTGTATTTAATCAATTTAAATTTTTAAAATATTAAAATTTGAAAGTGAAGAAATGTTTTTAATATTTAGGCTTAAAAAGTGCAAATAAAAACACAAATTAATTTCTATAGTATTATTTTTTTTATTTGATTTATGTAATAATATGTGTGTTTGTTTTAATATGTGTTTGAAAAGATATGTTCTAATAATGCAAAAAAAATGGTATTTCCGAGTTCATCAATAAAAATATTAGGATTTGTGGATTGGAGTCCCTTAAATTTTTCATGCATTCAAAAAATTATTTCTAATTTTTCTAAATAAAAATTACTTTATGGTGAATTAACGAGAAACGCCTTAAACATCTACAACTGAAACTTACCATTCATGTGAGAAAGGGTTATTGAGGGTATAAAATTTTAATTTAAAAAAAAAAATTTAATTCAGGTCTAGAATTTAAAATAAAGTGGAATGAAATTCACGTGAATATATAATATTCAATTTAAAATAGAATAATGATTAATAGAAATACATTGTTCTTTTTTAAAAATAATAGTTAGGTACTACACAGTATTAAACTTATATAGATAAAAACAAATTATGTTCTATTAATCATGACACAAATTCAAACCTTTAAAGCACATTATCCCATATATAATAAACCATACCTTTGACATTTAATTCAAAACCGCTTACTTTTCACAAATGTCCTATAAAATGGAAGCCAAAATGATGAAATATCACATTTTCAAAGTATTGAATCCAAACATATTGAAAGAACGTTGAACGCCCCAATGGAAGTTTCACTAAAATGTCACTTAGAAATGCTTTCCCATACTGTACATTGAAACTCTAAAGAACTGGGGATATAAAAAAATATGTACTCCAAACCGAAACCATTTCCTTTAAATGTTGGAATACTTTTCCCTGCAATGTATTTGCATTGTAAATTAAATTCCAAGATTACCATAAGTCTAAATAAAATCTTTCATGGGAAGGCCTTTTGAAAATGCCAAACCCTTGTGGCTCTGCTGGCGAATAAATACAAAGCCGTAAAAGAAATAAAAATGCACTTTTTAAAGTCATGTCAGAATTACTGACAAGAGCCTTGATACATTATTCATAGTTCGTGCCTTATTTTAATTCAGTTTCTTCAAAATTGAATATAGCTGGGGATTTGTATTTAATGGTTAATTAATTTAAAGTCATATTTATTATTTTGAAGAGTAGTTTTTGAATTTTAATCATATCAGATTTATAAAAAAGAAATTATATTTATTATGATATTTAAAACTTTGTGTCTATAAATTATCATATCAATCATCTTTATATATAATTCTCTTACGCGGTGATTGAAAAACGCCGTTTTTCTCTACACGGAATGGCAACAGTTAGTTTGTTTACTAAATTCTGTTGTGCCCGCATTTTTATTTTGCCATTATGTAAGCCATTTTGACGATTAACCTATTCAATTCATTGGTAAATAATGAGAAGTGGCGGAGCGTTACCGGAGCAGGGGGCGGAGCCTCCTAGTTTATATTGTTTCTGTAGTAAAAATCGCTTTTACTCTCCTTAGTCGTAATGAATCTTAACACATAAAGTACAAAAGAAAGATAATTGCGTAGGACAGTAAGGAATTGTACTTTTATCTCATAAAATCAACGTTTTTTTTTTTTAATAAATTTAATCTGTGAGCATACCGTTAAAATTTTTTAGCTCTGACTAATGGGTGTAATGTGTGAGTGGGGGGGAGGGGGTCACGTGACAAATATCACACGGACATGCTAGTTTAATTTAATCAACGTTTCATCGCAAGGTCATTATTGTATCCCAGTTACAAAATTACAAGAAAAAAAATTGCATTATTTATAGAAGAATTATATCTTCTTTTTTTAACAAATCGGTTATTAGATATACAAATTTACAAAATACAAAAAATACAAATATGACTTAAATACAAATTTTTAATATTCCACTAATTTATTGACTATGTGAAACAACATTTCAAAACTTTTATGTTACTTTTTTACAATTTTTTGTTAATGATTTTTTTTCGCATATATAATTAATCAGAAAAAATTCTTCCAAAACAACTCAAGCACCGAGGAAAGAAAATATTTACTTTGAAGCACGGATTTCACATAATTACCTATTCTCTTTTCTTCACAATAAAGAGTTTCTCCAGTTCACCTTTTATTCTTTTACATACAAAGATCAGAATC
The DNA here is from genome assembly GCA_963932185.1 of Troglohyphantes excavatus. Lineage (NCBI taxonomy): Eukaryota > Metazoa > Arthropoda > Arachnida > Araneae > Linyphiidae > Troglohyphantes > Troglohyphantes excavatus. The sequence goes on along the minus strand of OZ010674.1, from coordinate 55,524,679 downwards.
TTCTTTTATATTTAGTTTTTTATAAAATTACATTTTTTTTTAATTTACTAGAAAAATCGAGTTTCCTTGTCAACGCCGCGCCGTAAGGTATTTTCCTGTTTAATCATTTCCCAACCAGCTTATACTCCCGAAATGAAAAACTTCTTTTTTTTAAGTAATTGGTGTTATTGGTATCTAAGGACGGGGAATCTAGAATTCCAAAAGATCCTCTAGATGAAACAAGACGAATAAAAAAATAGAATAAAAGAATCTTTTCCGAGTAATAAGAACCAAGTACGGACGAAGTCTTTGATCAATCCGGCGCGGTTTTTGATCTCTTGAAACTTGGCAACGGCAAAGCGATCCCGAATTAATTGAAGCGGTAGGAAATGTTTGGAACGAAAATTTCAAATTACGAAGCTTGTATCTAGAAGTCATTTCTTCTATAAACTTGTAAGCTTGTCCAATATTTTTAAAAGGGTTGCTTTATTTTGAGCCAGTAATAAACAGTAATGTAGTACGGAAAGTTTCGAATTAAGTTTTGAATTTGTCGCAGTTTGCGAGAGTTGGTCTTTTACTTATTTTTTGTTTTTACTTTTACTGGCGTCTACGCAAATACCTGCTTTGAAATGATCCCGTATATTTGTTGTAAATACCAATTTCTTCGTCCGAGTTTTTGAGGTATATTATGGTTTCTATTTTTTACTTTCTTAAGGGTCTACGGAAAAGTTACGAGAGTCTACTTTAATTTGAAGTCAAGATCTCATTGCTTTTATTAGCTACAAAAATATGTTTTCATTACAGCAAATAGTTAGATGGTAAAAGCAATAGTCCTTCAAAAAAAGCTCAAAGTACATAATGATATTAATGATGTATATGTCTAAACTGTAAAAAAATTTATTTAAAATGAGTACCTGAACCTACTCGTTTTTCTGTAAGTACAATTGCATCGCAAATGAGCGATGAAGTTCTCAAATTTAAATAACTGTATTTTCTAAAAAATTAGCAGTATGATTTAATATTTATAACCTCAGCTTCTGTTCAAGGCTTCTGTTTCCCAATGATTTGTGACCTTGACCTTGACCTTCAGAAGGTCAAGAGCACAAAATATCATCAAGCTCGGAATAAAACTGTAGATTTTTATAAAATACAAAGCCACATACATACACTATTTTTATCAATACTTATATATAAGAATGGAGTGTCTGTCTGTGGAGTCGAACAAAACCCCTTTGGGTTTTCTTCACGAATTAAAATACACTGATTCAGAAAATCACATTAAACATTTTTTTGTCTGTATGTTTGTACAGGTTTAACTCAAAGACGACTGAGCAGATTTTTATGAAACTGGCGCCATTTTAACAATAACTTAATACAATTAACTTAAAATCTGCATTTGGTTTCATGTGAATATCTGCAATCGTTCAAAAGTTATAGAACTTTTTTCCATTTTTCCCATACGTTATTCCTATTGGAAATTTACATGTGATATTCCCTTCATAACATGATTGTTAAAAATCACCTTGTCTACCAAAAATATTTTTCGACGATACGGATAAAATATGTATTTTGAATGGCTGATGAGTAAATATCTCCAATGGTTGCCAAATTTATTTAAAATAACGCCAAATGAATGAAAATGTCGCTGAAAAATGAAATGTTTACAAATAAATAAAATGTTGCCAAATCAATACAAATGTCGCCAAATGAATAAAAATATTGCCAAATGAATAAAATTGTTGCCAAATGATCTAAAATATGGTTCTTTATTTAAAAATATCAGCAAAATGGCGAAATTAGTGTCCAAATAATAAAAATAACGTCAATTGGGGAAATTAGTTGCGAAATATTAAAATTAATGTCAACATTTGCAAAATACAGTAAAACAGTGGGATTAGTAGAAAAATAGTAAAAATTATATTTAAAATATCAAAATATAATAAAAATATATAAAAATGCGCAGCTCTTACTTCGCAAATTGACCATGAGCAACGCCGGGCCAAATTACTAGTAAGTATATATAGGGATAGATAAAACCTAGCTACAATATTTGGAACTAATTAAAAAAATAACATCAAACTCTTATTCCATTGCACTTTGACACAATTTTCTTACGACAAACAACAATCCTACACTTCACCAAACTTCAATAATTTATTATCAACAACAATTACAAGCCCATGTTTATTTCCAGAAACCCAAATACCGACTCAGTGTATAAGTAATTGCTCTAATCACAACACAAATCGAATTCCTTTCAAATTCTAGAAACCACCTCAGCTCCCCGGGAACGTTAAGTGAAACTTTAATTATGCATTCTCTTGCACATGCCCCCCCCCCCCCCAAACCAAAACCAAGAAACGTTCCGCCCTAGGAACAGGGCTTTTCAGGCGAAATTAATTAATATAGGACGTATTGTCGGGAAAGAATTTTCCGTTGACATCTGGCACGGCTGCCTCATTAACAGGAGGTTCGCAGGGTGGGTTTGTGTTATTTCTTATTGTTCTGTCAAAGTTAATTCGGGGAAATAATTGTTTTAACACCAGTTTGTTTGTCAGGGTTAGCAGCGCAATAGAAAATTCCTCACTTCCAGGTCGGAGGTGATATTGTAACAAAGGCATAGATGCAATCTTGCATAGCTTATTTATAAGATAGTTAAGTTAATGTAGTAACTTATTACTTTTGTTAAATATTAGATATTATCCTCGATACCGTTCTCATATACAAAGGTATTGTTTAATAAATTATCTCAATTAAACGGATTATGAATATTACCTATATAATGAATTAAACACATACAATGTTTAATATAAGTTTAACAATACAATTAAAGATGAATAACTACAGGCTCTAAGGTTATCTAGGTTAGTTCTGTTTAACGCATTCTAACAACCCTATCCCTCTTTCTATCTCCCTCTCTCTCTACCTATCTCTCTATATCTATGTATCTCTCTAACATACACTCTCTCTCAGACACATTGTCTATCTCTCACACATATACTCTCTTTATCTCTCTCACTATGTATATATCTCACACACTCTCTTTATCTCTCTGACACTCTCTCTCACACACTATCTCTCTCTATCACACACACTCTCTATCTCCCTGTATCTCTCACACTCTATCTCTCCCTCACACACGCTCTCTTTCTCACTCTCTCACAAACACTGCCTCTCTCACACACGCACACACTCTCTATATCTCTCACACGCTCTCTCTCTATATATCTCTTTATATCTCTCACACATTATCTGTATAACTCTCTCTCCCTCACAATCTCTATCTCTCTCACGCACTCTCTCTCTCTCACACGCGCACACTCTCTATATCTATCACACACACTCTCTCTCTATATATATATATATGTATATCTTTATCTCTCTCACAAATTCTTTCTATAACTCTCTCTCCCTCACAATCTCTATCTCTCTCTCACACACACTTACTTCCTCTCTCTCATTCTCTTTAAGCTAATTTAATTGTTTTTAGAACTAACCTACATTGCCCTAGTTATAACCTACTCCTGACAATTAATCACTTCTTCATGCAAACTATGCTATTTTTTTTATTACCCTGTCATAAAAATTATGCTTTCTACATTTCCGATTAAGTTGTTATTTGTATAACTTCTACCCCTGGCCTGTAGTCACATTGACTGTATTAACTGTCTTACACTCAAGGCCGTATATATACGTCCAGCGATATCCAATATTTCTTGCAGTAAACCCAATTTTTAAATTCCAAAAAATACTCCATTTTACAATATTTTTTTTAATTTAAAGGTTTTAGGAATAACATACAAGCTATATGTTTACAATTAATTTTACAATTAAATTAAATAATATAAAATAGAAAGCCCTGGAAAAAATATTTAAATTTCCAAAAAGTGAAAACAACTTTACATCTGCAAAAATCGTGTGAGCGTCATTGGGTTAAGTTGTATGCCTTCAATATCACCTAATATAATTTGGTTAATATAAATAACTGAATAAGGTTCCTTCTAGTTCTTCTCTTCTCGAGTGTATTCATGTTAAAGGTTCTACTTCTGTTTCTATAATTTGCCCTATAACCATTGCCTTATGACCTACTGCTGTCAAATTAATCACTTCTTAATGCAAGCTATTAATTTATTTATTACTCATTTATAAAAATTATGAATTCTACATTACCGATTAATTTGTGATTTGTATAATGTACCCATGGCCTATAGTCCCATTGGGTGCTGTAGTAAGTTGTATGCTTTCAACATCACCTAATTTGGCAAATAAAAATAGCTGAATAAGATCTCCTCTATATCTTATCTTCTCGTGGGTGTTCATGTTTAAAGTTCTACGTCTGTATCTGTAATTTATTCCCAAAGTACCCTGAACGAATTTCGTAGCCCCATGTTGATCCTATTCTAACAAATCAATATCATTTTAAGATATAATAATAAACATTGTTCTGAATACTCAAGATAAGGCCTAACCAACAACTAGTGAGGAGGCAGATGTCAGATTTATAGCCTTACTTTAGAAATCGAGCCGAAATTGATTTTTCAATTGATATGTGTCGAGTTGAACATAAATGTTAAATTTTTACTTGTTGTCAATTTTACATATCATTTTGTCAATGTATAGGGGGCCTCTAAAATTATACTAAACTAACAAAGGGAAATTGTTTAAAAGTCATTATTGCATGGGCTTGTAACATATAAAATTAAAGGTTTTTTGAGGCAAATTACGATAATGTATGTTAAAAGTTCATGCATATTATTTTTATGGAGCTATACCTTCAAACCTTCATTTTTCTCGTCAATATCGTTTTGAATTTAATTTAACATGTCAATAACACTATGTTACATATCAAATTTAAAGAAATTTTATTAGATTTATGAACATCGTTAATTTATAGCATTATATGCATATACAATCATTATTAGCTCTCTAATTAGAAAAGCGAGTGGGCGAGACACCCACGCTTATTGCAGTAACCAAAGAAGTGGCCAGAATGATTCTGCGCAGAATCCAAAGGATGACGCAATTTTCCGTTTATATTACGTGTCTGAAGATGTTATGTTATGAGTGTGAAAAATCTTCGGTAGGTTTTATAAAATAGTTCAAGACATCATTATGGAGGACGAAGATATAAAAGTGTGTATTATTTGCAATGAAGTGCGTAAGGAAGAATTTTCGCGTATTACAAACGAGTCCCTTACAGTAATCAAGTCTTATTCCGAAAGATTGTAAATGACACAATCAATCGTGATATACTTGGGAGACAAGCTTTTGAACATTTTTTACAAGAACGCCTTTGTCACTCACAATGTCAATTACTGGGCTCCACAGACACGAAACAAATTTTTGTTTTTTAAAAATGCAGGCATTTCAAAACCAAGTAGAGTTGAAGGAAAACTGGTTAATCTTAAACAGGAGCGTAACCTGATTTCTAGGCTAATTGTTGTGGCACAGACTCGTCCAGATCTAGTACCACAAGATGGTATTGGTACATACGAGTTCCACGGCTCTCCTCTTTCAAACTTCTATCCTGATAGCTCTATGCATATGCTAACTACTAGACATGAACTTGTATCGGAAATAGTATCTATTAAATTTCCAGATGACAAAAATACAAATAACTTGTCCCAAGCGTGTGCTTTTGGTTGATGTCATGTGCATTGTACAATCATTACAGAGTTCTACCGACATAAACTGTGGACTTATGTTGGCAAACAAATTTATTAAGAAGATCAATAACATGGATACTACTTATGATGAGTTACGAATTCTGTTTGACCAATACATTGAAGGTTCTATGAAAGGAATAACACGTGAAAACAGATTAGGTAAATCACTTGCAATTCACTACCATCTAACCGATAGCACAAAAATATTGAGTATGAAGAACTTTTTACTACATGATAAGACCAAGGCCGAATTAACCAAGTATCTCTCTGCTAAACTAATGGAACATTACAAAAACAGTGATAAGGCTATTATAGTGTCTTATAATACAACTATGCTGAGCAATAGGAATCTCGAAAATGTTTTTACTATTTAGGATATGATTCAAGGTCAGCACACTTTAGAGGAGGCTGACCAACAAATTATACTCCATGCTATGGACGTTGCACAAAAAGACCCACAAACAATACTTGATGCGTATACACTGGATACTGACATATTTGTGTATTGTATTGGTTTTTATAAGTGTATTCCTCCGTTAACAACAATTATTCGTATGAAGGAAGAGAAGCTTTCGATCCGTGACTCCTATTATAGTATTGGAGAAAAACATGCTGATGCTCTAATTGGGTGGTACATATTTAAGGGTTGTGACAACACAGGATGCTTTGCCACTAAAGCTTTGAAAATGAACTTCAAGACCTTTCTTGCATGTGACGATAACATATGGAGTGCATTTGCTGTATTTGGTGTAGAACATAAGATACCAGAAAATGTTTACAGACAAATGGAACGGTACGTTTGCCTGCTATACCGGAGTAAAAAAAGTAATCTGGAGTCGCAAAGAACTTCGATGGGCTATGTTTGCTAAGACTGGAAAAGAAGGTAGACAACTTCCACCAACTATCGGTACATTGATACCACACACACACACACAAACAGAGCGTACTATCAAACCTTGATTTTGAAAACATCCAATGTTCCATGTCCAGTTGTTCCCAACAAAACTGCATTTTCTTGGATCGAAACCGATGGACAGTTGGTTCCACCAATTGTTATACCAATTGAACAATGTAATTTACCACCAGCACCGGAAGCTCAGTTGGCTCTGAGGAAATGCCAATGCACTGGAGGATGCAAAACCAGAGCTTGCAGTTTCAAAAAATATAATCTGCATTGTACTGACCTGCGTCACTGCTTTGAGCACTGTGCCAACTTAGTTAATAGTATGGTTGATGATATTAATGATGGATATATGGGTCTAATTTGAAATGTTATGTATTATTTTTTATTTGAAGAGATTGTAACTGATGTCAATTTGAAATGTCTTAATAGCAATATATTTGTTGAAAAGTGTCATATTCTTTCATATAAATTTTTTTAAAGGGTTGCGTTAGAAATGTGATTTTTGTAACTATTATTCAAATATTGTCGGATAAACATTGTATTCATACAGTGCAGTAGAAAATCGTACCTTTAATGGATGAAAACGTAGTTTATAAAGTCTGAAGTATAGTATTTAATCTAAAATATAAAGAATTTAACTTTAATTGTTATTGAGATATTTAATTGAACTCAAAATTATATTGACGAGTGAAATAAAGAATTTTGAAGCTATAACTCCATGAAAATATTATGCATGAACTTTTAACATACATTATCGTAATCTGCCTCAAAAAACCTTTAATTTGATATGTTAAAAGCCCATGCAATAATGACTTTTACACAATTTCCCTTTGTTAGTTTAGTATAATTTTAGAGGCCCCCCCCTGTATATTGAAAAAATTACATGTAAAATTGACAGCAAGTAAAAATGTAATATTTATGTTCTACTCGACCCATATCAATTGAAAAATCAATTTCGGCTCGATTTCTAAAGTATATTACATCTGCCACCACACTAAACCCCTATACAAGGACAATGTTACATTTATACAATTATTACGATAATACATTCCTCTTAATAAATCCCAACATCATACCGGCTTTTAACTTTATGTACCACATTGATGTATCATTTTCAAAGGGTCCATTAACCATTATATATATATATATATATATATATATATATATATATATATATATATATATATATATATATATATATATATATATATAGCTTCAGCTTACCGGGAACAGTGTTCAAAATGTTTTGATATCATTTCTGTGTGTAATTTAAAACAAATAACAAGCATTTGAATCACTAATTTTCCAACTACAATCTTCAAAACGTATATTTTCCGGGAAGTAAACAATTTTGATACACTGAAATTCACTTTTTTTGCAATCTCAAAGCAATATCAATACTCGGAATTTACAAACAAAATCAAAAACTGTAAATACGTACAATTTCCTGGAAAAGCCCTTCCTAATAAAACAGAACACCCCAAATTTAATAATATTTCACATATTCTGTATCAATCTCTTATACATATTTCTCCAAATAAATATATTTTAAAACTTAAAACTCCACCCAATTAGTATGCAAAGAAGTGACTCGGTTTCTCGGAAGACATTTTCTGTCTTTATACGAGCTCATTGAAGTATGAAAAGAATGATTTCTTTTTCGGAATTTCTCCATAACGAGTGTTTGAATAACTAGTATAACAAATACAGATTTTCTGTCACTATAGAAACAAATCGTGTTGTTTGGAAATATTTCATTTTAAATAAAAATATTTTAATACTTTACGGAATTCTTATTGTTAGTGATTTCTTGTAAGAATGAAAAAAAGTATTTCTAGTGGAGTGTTTTCTAGAAAAAGATATGTACATCTTTAATATTTTATATCTATTTCGATTACATTTATTTTTATACTACTTCTTTTTATTTTCAGTCAATTAGTCAATATTGATATCCTTCTTTTAGAAATGTTGACTTTTTTATTATTTGTGATTACTTTTACTAAATACTTTTACTTTATTTCTCTTATTTTTATCTCGATTACTTATTTTGTTTACTTATTTTGTTTACTTATTTTTGTACTTTATATTAAAAAGAACGTAAAACATAAAAACACATTTTTTAGAGAATGGTCAATTTACTGAATTTCCTGTAGAACATTCCTAAATTTATGTCAATCGTGCTAGTTGTCAAGGGGTTGTAGTGTTGTAATGGATTACACTAACTGTGTAAAACCACGACTGTATCATTATGCCACAAATAGATGACATTATATGAAGACATTATAATTTTTAAAAGTTAAACGCTTAAGCTTTCAATGCTAAGTATTAATTTGTAAAAAAAAATTATATAAACCTATTTTTTTTCTAGGCCCGTATTTTTAACAAATTTAATATAATTAAATTTTAACAACAAATCGTAAAAAATTACACATGGTATACTAAACAACATTGCAAAAACAGCAAAATCTTTTCATCAGTACACTGTAAAAACATGACTTAAAGTACCTGAGTATGCTCGTTTTTCTTTGAGTAGATGTGCATTGTAAATAAGCGATGACGTACTCAAATTTAAATAATCGTACTTTCTCGAAGATCATAAGTGTGTTTTAATATTGCTAATTTCAGCTTCTGTTCCAGCTATCTTAACAAAGCGACCTAAAAACTTAAAATAGTTGTTCAGAAGCTGGTTTTCTACATAATTCGATGTCGATGCTTAAATGGAAACCAAGTTATTACAACTCATATATCTTGCTTCCCATTCTTTCGGCACACCTTGTTAACATTTCTGATGTTTATAACTTCTTCACGTCGCCCTGGTAATACAATGGATTAGGCACTGGACTATGGGGCCTTAGGCTATGTGTTCTATTCCCGGTAAGTTTTGGTTGTAATATTTTATATTTATTGAAAGTTATTTATGAAGGCAGCCTACATAGGCAAGCAAGTGTTATTTTTACTCAGTGTATTCATTTTTGATTACATGTCTTTTTCAGAAGTGAAACTTTTGTATTCGGAGCTATGATAAGCATCAAATGTACTCAAAATTAAGTACTTGTAACTTATTTTCGAGTACATATTTTAATAGTGTATCTTATTAAAAAATCAGGTAATAAAAAATGCACTAATAATTATGCTATAAAAATCAAACAATTAAAATAAAAGTTACATTGTGAATTGATTATAAGATAAGTAGTGTATATTAATTAAAAACATTTCATTCATATTTTTATTGGCATTAAAATATATTAATATAAAAATAAATATTAAACAAATAGCAGTTGATAATTTCCTCAAATTGTTAATTTTATCATTAAACTCCTTATCCGTTTATTTATTATTATTTTAACCATTTAGAGTAATTAAAGATAAGATGCTTAATTTACTTAACTATAACCACACACAATTATGAAATCAAAACACTTAATAAAACATCAATCGCTCTCTCTTGCTTTATAATTTATTTAATTGTGAGTAATAAACTTCAAACATAATAATTACGTAATAAGTACCGCTCATTGTTTTCTCTAATTAAAGAATAAATCTTGTTTGAAAGGAGGTGTATAATTAAATATTTTTAATACTATTGAATGTGTTTAGATATTCGTTCCTTTGAAGAATGTATCCATTTGTGTTATTTTGTGCTTAACACTAAATGTACCGAAAATCAATTAGGTGAATACAAAATCCTTTAAATGTTCAAAAAATAATTAAAGATGAAAGAGGTCATTTGACATTTAATTGAAAAATTGTTTAAAAGATAATAATCCTTATAAATTTTTTTATGGTTTATTTTTTAATAAATATTGCAAATATAAAATTTTAATCAATTGCAACATTTTTTAGCAGGCGCGTATCAGCAAAATATTTTAAAAATTTGTACAATGTGCAAATTAGAATATTGACTATTTGCATTATTTTGCCTCTTCTTCAAGAGGCAAAATAACAAATAGGTACTCAAAAATAAGTCAAATGTACTCATTTTTGAGTACAATCGATGCTTATCATAGCTTTTAATACATTAGTTTTGTTTTTGAAAAAGACATGTGATCAAAAATGAGTAGAATGAGTAAAAATAAGTAAAAAGAGCAGTTGCTTGCCTACTACATAGTATGTCTCCATAAATCACTTTCAATAAATATTGACAATTACAACTAAACCTTACCCGGAATCGAACCCCTACCATCCGGCACTGCAGTCCAGTGTCTTATCCGTTGTACTACCAGGACGACGGGGTGAAGTTATAAATAGAAGGAATGTTAAAATGCGTTTCAAAAGAATGATAAGTAAGATAATTGAGTTCTAATAACTCAGTTTCCATTTAAGTAATCAATATCAAATAATGTGAAAAACCATCTTCTGAACATCTATTTTAAGTTTGTCAGGTCGCTTTGTTAAGATGGTATCAACAGAAGCTGGGATTAGAAATGTTAAATCCCACTGATCATTTTTAAGAAAGTACGGTTACTTAAATATGAGTACTCCATCGCTCATTTACAAAGCAATTGTATTTAAAGAAAAACGAGTAGGTTCAGATACTCATTTATGAGTACCTTTATTTGCAGTGTGAACCTATTTCACCTATTTCCTCTCCTAAACTTAAACACATATAACATCCTAAAGTTATTAGTGGCCTAGCGGTTAAAGGCGTCAGCTGGGAATACGAAGGTTCCTGGTTCGATCCTAGAAGATGGACTTGACAAAGAAAAGTTTTTAAAAAAAGTGATCTTGTTATCGGATTCTTGCCAGCTTCTATCTTCAAAATACTAGAAAAGTCGTCCAGAAGATCCGCAAAAATTAACGGTGTGTATACGGGACTGGTGCATGATAAATCTGATCTGGTCCAAAGTCCCGACGTCTATTGAAGGCGTTGGGTGCCAGTTCCGGTGTTTCCTCGTCATCTGACGTTGGTTATAAAATAACGAGGTGCATCTATGAATGTGTGTGTAAATGTGTATTTGTTCCCTGGTCTTTCCTTCGATATAGACCCTGAACCGTCGCCAATAGCCCACTGTGCAGTTATAGTGCGACGTTAATTAACCAAACAAAACCGAACCAACCCTAAAGTTATTAAGAATAAATCAATAATTCTTACAAAACAAAATTCGACGAACTTTTTGATGATACTGATTAATTTAACAAAAATTTTAAGTTTGAAAGCGTTTGAAGGCACTATACAAATTTTTTTTCTAAATGTTCTATTCTGAATAATTTACATTTAAACATCAAACAAATATTTATTTTTATCTCAAATTACAAAAAAATATTTAGAGGGTACCGTCTCCTCTTAAATACTGCATATGGTTTATAACACCACAGAATAGTAAGAGATCTAGTGTCACAGTTACTCTTCTCACGAACTTAGCCGAAGGGATACCATTAAGACTGGCAACAAACTCAATCCACGACGTTTCCCTATTCCTTTGGGAATAGGGAAAAAGAAACCTATTTCGATATCCTTTTCCCTAAACCTCCCAGATTAAGAACGAACGTCCCTGGGAATAGCGGGTCACAGTGGATTTTAACCGGAGACTCCGATATTGAGAAACAATCTCGGAAAAGAATGTTACATTCTATTTTCATTCTTGTATTTTTCTTTATTCCTCTTTTTCGAAGACATTTTCCCGTTTTTTTCTCTGTTTTTATTTCATTTTCCATCGTCTTTGTCGAGGGTTAACTAAAAAGGTTAAGACTTTACAATCATGTTAGGGAGGATTAGCGTTTTTTGAGGGGAAAAAATGTAGAAAGATATTTCTTGAAATCTTGTTTTTATGAGACAGTGGGAAAATAAGATTTCAGTAGTTGTGTGTGTTTTTCGTTCTCTCCCCTTCCAATTTTCTTTTTCTTTTCTTGTTTTTCGGTTTATTTAAAATAAACGTGTGCCTGTTGTAAGCTGCTAACTTTTTTTTTAATGCCGTAGCTTTGGGAACTGTATTAAAGAGAATTTTCTTTCACCAAATCCACTTTTCTGGGCTCTTGAGGTTTTTAGTTTTAAGATAAATTCAGAAATTTTTGAGAAAAAAAATGTGATCAGAATTTTTATTGAATATGCGCTGAACCTTTACATATATGTGAATTAACAGTTTATTTCTAAGAAGTGTTTATTTGTATTTTTATAATCTTAAAAATAATTCCAAAACTCGAATTGAATTTGTTTATAAATATTTTTTATTGGATAATTTGACATGACATTCTTTACAAAAATAAAGATTTATAAAATAAATGTATGTTTATATTGACTCTTAACAAATAATTTACAGAATAAATATTTACCTTTCAACTAGTTAATATTTGTATAGTAAACATCAATACTGCATTTTACATAATGAAAATTAATACCTCATTTTGCATAGTGAAAATTAATACTGAATTTTACATAGTGAAAATTAATACTGCATTTTACATAGTAAATATTAATACTGCATTTTACATAGTGAAAAAATTAATACTGCATTCACTAATGTAAAATTCAGATCTTATAAAATACATTAAAAATTATTGTTGGTTTTTTTTAAATAGACCAGTTTGTTATTAAAAAATTTATCTATTTCTTATATGTGTTATTTTATTAAATAAGCTACAAAAAAAATTATGTTTATTTTTTAAATAAATTTGTTAATTCCTAGTACACAATCGGGTCACCAGTTGGCGCCAAATGTGATATTTAGTGACAATTGGTGACCCGATATTAGCACTATATTTTTCTTTCAAAAAAATATTATGAATCTAAGTGGTTACAATGCGATTGTACTCAAAGAAGAACGGGTAGGTTCAGGTACTCATTTTTAAGTACCATTTTCTACAGTGACCAAAATGAACTTTTATTTAAAAACCACCACATTGAAAAAAAAATTATTTCAGTTAACTTTTGAACAGCAACTTTTAGAAGCAAGAATATAAAGGGTGAAACAGTAAATATTAAAATGTAATTTATTCTTCGGTAATCAGTCACGAAAATCAATAAACATTCATTCCCCTTGAGACAAAATTCCAAACTAAGATCTCCATCTCACAAAAACTTCAATCAAACACAAATAATGCGAATCCAACCATCCCCCGATCCTAATTCCTTAAACGATATCAAACTAATCAACAAAACTAACAAACTTTCCATAATTACCCGACCGAAAGAGTTTTAACCAAACTCGAAATAAAAGAACCCATTTCCCTGAGTATGAATAACGACTTAATAAATAGCGCCCTGGAGAATCATTTAACTTCCATATTTTTATTTTCCCGCCATCAGAAAAGCGATGAAATTAAAATTCAACGCATCGAACTCCCCAAATTTGCATCTCTAACCTTCGATATCCGCTGGATGCTGAAAGGAGCTGATCGAATCCATGGCAGAGTGCATTAGCAATGCTAATCGTCGACTAACGACTTCTTAATTGATAAATGATTGTCTGCCTACCCCCTAAACGTTTGGGGGGACTGAGGGGGTGTACAATGTGGTTGGAAGTCATTAATTAAGGGGTAGGGATGGAGCTTGTGTGATCCTATTTCGTGTTGACCATATTGTGGATGATGTTCATTGGAGCCTTGTGACCTGAAGTTGGGTTTTGGGAAGATATGGATGTAGTGTGGAATTTATGTATTGTCGAATTGAAATTACTTTACAGCTAAAATGGATTTGTTAAGATTATATCATAGCTGTCATTTTGGGTCCGTTCAACTATGGTTTGAGATATGTGAATCTACATTGTAAAAATAAATGTGCTTCAAAATGAATACCTGAACATGCTCGTTTTTCTTTGAGTGGAATTACAACATAAATGAGCGATGACAAGTAATCGCACTTTCTGAAAGATGAGCAGTCTGATTTAATATTTCTAACCTCAGCTTCTGTTCACAAAGCGACCTGACAAACTTATAACAAATATTACATCTTAAATTATAAGTGGTGTAACGCTTGATTAATATAACAATGCCACAATTACATAAAAATATTTAAACACAAATATATAGTAAAAAAAGCAGTTGCAACTAATACACTGTATAAAAAAGGGTACACAAAAGTGAGTACATGGATGTACTCGTTTTTCTTTTAGTACAATTGCGATGATGTACTCAAATTTAAGTAATCGTACTTTCGCAAAAGTGAGCAGAATGGTTTAATATTACTAATATCAGCTTCTGTTCAAGCCATCTTAACAAAGCGACCTGGCAAATTTAAAATATGTGTTCAGAAGATGTTTTTCCACATTATTTGAGGTCGATTGCCTAAATGGAAACTGAGTTATTACAACTCAATCATCTTTAATTATCATTCTTTTGCCCCGCCTTTTTAACATTACTTATATTTATAACTTCTTCACGTAGCTCTTGTAGTACAACGGATATGGCCCTGAACTTCGGTGCGGATGATATCAAGTAGACGTTCTGGGTTCTATTCCCGGTAAGTCCTGGTTGAAAGTTATTAAAAGTGATTTATGATGGCAGCCTATGTAGGCATGCAACTGTTCTTTTTATTCATTTTACTTTGTTTTCAGTACATATCTTTTTCAAAAATGAAACTTAAATATGGAGCTATGATACGAATAAAATGTAATAAAAAAATGAGTATATTTTACTTATTTTAAGTACATATTTTTAACATTGTAATGCAATGATAAAAGGGTATGTGGCTTCTGTAAAGTAAAACTAATGAAAATAACAACTGTCTACAGATAACAATTTCCTCTACCTGTAGTCTTCTGTTTTTTTTTAAACTATGCACCCACTCTCAATTCTTCTATCTTCTATTTACGCTTTGCAGATTTCATGATAATTCTTATAAAGTACCAGCTACTTATATATTAGTGTTTTAACTTTAAAACGCCAGTTATTATTATAAATAACATTCCACAAATATTATATGTATAACACTCAAGATTGTTTATTCACACATACATTAACTGTTATAATGCCTCTCATATTTTTCGTATCAATTTTTTTTTTTTGGGGGGGGGGGAAATATGTAAGTAAATTTTAAACCGTAGAACACTGTTAAAAAAACTACTTAAAAAAAGTAAAATGTACTCATTTTTGATTACTTTCGATGCTTATCATAGCTCCGAATACATAAGTTTCATTTTTGAAAAATACATGTACTCATAAATGAGTAAAATGAATAAAAAAGCAGTTGTTTGCCTACATAGGTTGACGTCATGAATCATTTTCAACAATTACAACCAGGACTTACAGAGAATCATACCCAATCCGTCTACCTGATGTCGTCCGCCCCAAAGTCCAGGACCATATCCGTTGTTCCACCACAGCGATGGAAAGAAGCTATAAACAGAAATTATATTAAAAAGGCGTCACAAAAGAATAAAAAGTAAGATAATTGAGTTGCAATAACTCAGTTTCCATTTAACAATCGTCATCAAATGATATGAAAATCCATCTTCTGAACAAATATTTTAAGTTTGCCAGATCGTTTTGTAAAGATGGCTTGAACAGAAGCTGGTATTAGCAATATGAAACCACACTTTCATTTTTTCGAAAGTACGATTACTTAAATTTGAGTACGCTATCGCTCATTTACGATGCAATTTCACTCAAAGAAAAACGAGTACATTCACGTACTCATTTTAAGCACATTTTTTTTAACAGTGAAGGAATGAAAATTCGCGAGATTTCAAAACATTTCCTACTTTACTTAGACCCATCTAATCTAATTTAAATTCTAAACTCTTAATGTACACAAAAAGAGATTTTTCTAGAAGGAAATTTTTACACCATCGGCCATTTGCACTAAGTATCCAACGGTTGGCAACCTACTTTCTTTGAATCATGCCTCGAAATTAAAGAAAGGTAATTGCAGTTTTTCTAAACTGTTCCCGGGAGGTATATAAGACAGACTATTTTTACAGCTAGTGAGATCGTCTTTATGAGGTAGGCTTAGAGTCTAAGTGCATTTTATGGGCTGGCAGTTTATTTCTAAATGTGGAGAAGAGAGAAATGGTTTCATGATTTAATTTTCTGAGTGAGTCTTTATTGAAATGGTCTTTTCCGAAGGAGCTTTCTAAATCTGTGTATTGACGAATGAAGTTATATGGAAAGTGTTATTTTGCATATTGTTGGGAAATTTCTGTTTGATAAATCTTCGAGACGGTGGCGATAAGTTTCATAACTTGTTAGAAAGCCAGAGAAAGTGTTTTTATTATTTTGTTTCTACACACTTATTACTTAATTGTACAACGTCCTTCCGGAAGTACACAGCCGATAGACTTCATCTTTACGATCGTATAGAGGTTTTTCCTTCCTTCTTACAGGACGGCTGGTACTACCACTACAAAATTTCGAGTTCGTGCAAAAAAAAGTTTAAAAATCCAAATGTTTACTTTTATGATAATTCGAAATTTAGGAAGTACGCTCTATCTAACAAAAGTAAATTGAACTTGTAAAATATTTCCCTGATATTTTTGTTTAGAGTTAAGTTATACAAAGTATCGATTGCAGTTTAGTTACTAATCTTGATCTGATTATTTTTGTTTAATTAAAAAAAAATTTCATTGTTTAGTTACTTGCATGTATTTTTTTTAAATTGTAAATTACGGAATGAAAAATTGGAGAAAATAATTAGTCTTAAGGAATTTTATTTTGTAGTAATATAACGCGTATCACACTTTTAATTATCCCGTTGTTTATATATTGATAAATTACATAAAATATAGGGAAATGCACGAGTGATACATTAGAAAACGAAACAAATCACCTAGGATCGAACCAGGAATCTTCGTATTCCCAGCTGACAGCCTTTAACCGCTCGGAGGCCTAGTGATTAGTGGGAGGTCATGTATGAAAGAGCTTCCGGAAGGTCTTCTGGTAGTACTTTGGCATGTATATTCTCTCATTACACTTTATAAACTTTTATAGAATAAAACTACCTTGGAACATATTACGAATTGATGATATTAAATTCCGCATTATAACATGCCACAATTTGTGCCGTGATAAAACAAATATATAAATTTGGAAGGATTGGCGGTAAAGTGGTCTAAGTAGAAAAACCGAAGTTCGAGAAATAAGATCTTTAACCCTTTGCACTCGTATGTCCCCGTATGGGGGACATCACTCGTTTTACCATCGCGCTCGTATGTTTGTACAGGGGACATCGCATCAGTACCGTTGCGTTCGTATGTCGCCATAGAAATAGGAATAGGAA
This sequence comes from Troglohyphantes excavatus, assembly GCA_963932185.1. Taxonomy (NCBI): domain Eukaryota; kingdom Metazoa; phylum Arthropoda; class Arachnida; order Araneae; family Linyphiidae; genus Troglohyphantes; species Troglohyphantes excavatus. The sequence goes on along the minus strand of OZ010674.1, from coordinate 55,506,981 downwards.
AAACACAGAATTATAAAATGTAATTGTTTCTTTATGTTGTGCTTTATATTTTTTTCTTGTTTGTAGTTTCTTTGTTGTTTTTATTGTCTGTTAGTTAGTTTTGTTACAGTTACTTACTTCTTACTAGTTATAGAAAACAGAAATTTTTTGGGCAAACTGTGATAACTTAACCAAAACATTTCTGGTCGAAGTATTTCTAAGTTGATTTGCTATGGTGGAGGTGCCGGCATTACGTTCCGTCCCTAAATATTGTTTATATAGTTTGTTTATATTATTACATTTCTTAGATTTTTAATGCGGTGTAGTGTAATATACTTAAGTATTCTTAGTAGTTTCAATAAATTATTTTGGCAAGTTGAAAAATAAAATATTATGTGGCTACATTTCCATCCTAGGTAAAGGGGTTAAAATATTCAGGGGTTATATTTTTAAATTTTTGATTTAAGGATGGTAAACCTTCTAGTTAAATTGGAACACATTTTCATCAAAAAAAAATTCATCTTGATCGAACATGAAAAAAAATTCCGAGTTATTTGCTAACTTTCTAAAGCATAATTACGAGTGCAAAAGGTTAAAAGTTTTCAACTGGGCTTGGTAATAATGCTAAGTGGACTGACATTCGACATTATAATTGGGCAATATATTGAACTAGGATCCACACTACTTGACAAAATGGTAGATCTATCTGTCTAGTAATGAAAAACAGTGTTTATTTTCGTGATTCTGTGAGTTACAACCCTTGAGCATCCATATATATTGCATTCTGTTGATTGGACATTAAAGCACGGACAAGAATAAAAAAAGGTGTATCCTATAAAATAAAAAAAATATTTTATGTTCGAATTTTGTTTTATTATATCTTTTTCCTCTAAATTTTCTAATTATTACATTAAAAATCGCTGTATCAAAATATGTTGCGATATTAATAAAATTTAAATGAAATACAAATTATTACTAACTTAAAAATGCCTAATCAAAGTCTGGGTCATGAAGTATAAATTGAAAAATTATAAAAAAATTATTATATTAATTAAACCCTATATGATACGTGACTCTGCAAATAGAGATGGGACAAAAAAAAGTATTGTGTTATAAAAATAAAATGAAAACTTCAATTTAGTTAATACTATTTATATTTCGTTTTCAGCTTTAGTATGAATAACAGAAGTCTTAAACCAATATTCTTATTAATACTTGAAAAAATAAAATAAATATTATTATCATATTAAAGAGATATTATTTTACTTCAGAGTAGTTTCAATTTAGAATTCAATTTCTTCAATTAAGCGAAATAAAATGTAGTATTTTTTTAATCCCACTAATTTAACATGACTAGTTTATAAGGAATCCATTACTGGCCACCGTTCTTAAGTTATGTATTCCATGTTGCATAACAGTAAAACTACACTGTTAAAAATAGGTAATCAAAAATATTCCAAATGTACTACTCTTTTTTTATTGCATTCAATACTTAGCATAGCTCCGAATACATAAGCTTCATTTTTGAAAAAGACATGTAATCATAAAATGAGTAAATTTGAATAAAAGGAGCAGTAGCTTGCCTACATAGGCTGCCTTCATAAAACACTTTCAATAAATATCGACAATTACAACTAAGGTTTTCCTAGAATCGAACCAATATTCTTAAGCATCGCAATCCAGTGCTTTAACCGTTGTACTTACTACCAGGACAAGATGAAGATGTTATAAACAGAATAAACATTAAAAAATGTGCCAACAGAATGGGAAGTAAGATAATTGAATTATGATAATTCAGTTTCTATTTAAGCAATCAACATCAAATAATGTGGAAAACCATCTTCTGAACACCTATTTGAAGTCTGCCAGGTTGATTTGTTAAGATGGCTTGAACAGAAGCTGAAATTACCAATATTAAATCCCACTGCTCATTTTTTTAAAGTACGGATGCTTAAATTTGAGTACGTCATCGCTCATTCATAATGTAATTGTACTCAAAGAAAACTAGTATGTTCATGTACTCATTTATAAGTATCTATCTTTTATAGTGTATAATTTAGTCAATTGATACCCCCAAATATATATTAAATAACCTCATTTTTTTCAAAAATACTTAACTAACACTAAGTATAATACATTTTATAGGATGGATTAATTGAATGCAAATATCTATAGACTCCCACAAAAACATTCTTAAACCATAACAAGTGCCTTTTTTATAATTTTATCAAAAAAATGCGTATATTTAAAAGTATTCATTCCTGATTTTAAGTATATTAATGTAAATAAGAAAATATTTTTTTTCAAATAAATTTTCTCAAAAATATTTTCTCTAAAATAAAATAAGTAGATGCTAATAGGAAGCACATATATTTCTATAATATCATTTTATTTTCTTAAGATATCCCCACACTTTTTAAAATATTACACCTTCAAATATAAGTAGAAGTAACCCATGATTAATATATCAATGCCACATTTAAATAAAAATATATAAGCACAAATATATAGTCCAAAAAAAGAAGCTGTAACTAATACATTTTAAAAAGGTACTCAAAATTGAGTACCTCACCTACTCGTTTTTCTATGAGTACAATTGCATTTTAAATGGGCGATGACATACTCAAATTTAAGTATTCGTACTTTCTCAAACATGATCAGTGTGATTTAAAATTGATAATATCTGCTTCTTTTCAAAACATCTTAACCAAGCGACCTGGCACACTTAAAATAGTTGTTCCGAAGATGGTTTTCCACATTCTTTGATGTCGATTGTTTAAATGGAAACTGAGTTATTATAATTCAATTGTGTTACTTCCCATTCTATTGGCCCACTTTTTTAATATTTCTTCTGTTTATAACCTTTTGTAGTCGCACTGGTAGTTTAACGGATAAGGCTCTGGACTGCGATGCCTTAAGATATGGGTTTGATTCCCAATGCATCTATGTTGTGATTGTTGATATTTTTAAGTGATATATGATTTCAGCTTATGTAGGCTAGCATCTGCTGTTTTCATTCATTTCTGAGTACATGCCTTTTTCAAAATCAAAGGACTTACGTATTCGAAGCCATGGTAGGCATCGAATGTACTCTAACATGCGTACATTGTACTTATTTTTGAGTACCAATTTTTAAAAGTGTAGTTAATGTCTATACAATCAATAATATTATGAATTATTTACTATAATTTAGTGTCCAAACAATATTGTATACAAGCAAATTGCAGAAATACCACAGAATGGATATGAAACAAGATTAAAATGTATTACTTTTGTTGCATTCAGAATCAATTTAATCCTTTTTGATATAGATATTGTGGCGTTTCTGCTACTTACTTGTTTACAATAGATTTTGGACGATAAACTTTAATTCATAATTTTTTTTATTGTACATTGAAATAAATAATCAAATATAAAAATGTACAGCTTATTTTTCATTTAAGTATTGAAATCACTTTGATTATTTTTAAATTATCAAAGTGTTTTTAACTCAATAAATCGTGAGCCTTTCTAAATGAACAAGAACATTAAATTTCGAATGAAAATTAATTCGATTTCATTTAAATATTTGAAAACATCGAGTTATAATATTTGATGTAGCATAGATTACCGAACGCTTTAGTGCAGGTTTTTAATATATCCTTCGAAAATAGAATCCCCGACACAGTGAAATAACTCGGAGTAATAAATTGAAGGAAACGAATTAAATTAGAAAATATGGAAGCAAAAGAAGGTAAGTCTTCAAACTGATTGTTTTATATCTTTCTCTAAGGGATTAAAATGCCACGGCTGATTGCACTGAAATTAAAGATTGCATCCTTTTCAGCGAAATTACCAACCTCCATGTGTCGTACCTTTAAAACTGTCGTCCAATCTTCTCAAGATTTTCATTCATTTAATTTCGCATCGCTTCACTTCGCTTCGTGTACAGATGATTAAAGAATTCATTTGGTGCCGCTTCTTAAGGAGCAAATGCAATTTGATAAATCATATTAGGGACAGGCATAATTTATATTTTGGGATGTATTTTTGAAAAGCTAATTAGTGTTTGATTTATTGAGATGAATGGAGATAGATTAAGGAAATGGCGTCTCTCTGGCTTTGCTAAAAACGACTTGTGAATAATTTATTAACTTTAAAATCGAAATGCATTTGAACATTCAACAGAGCGTTTAAATTCGCACAACAAGTGTTCAGTGCCAACTCTTTAACTAAGTATATTATTGTAAAGGTCCCTTCCAAAACCTAATTATTTCACTTAGGATTGATCAATTGTTTTAGGTCGACGGTTAAGGTATCGCCAAAACGTCCGTGGTTCAATTCCTGACCTTTACAACACGCATTGGTGACCCGGCCTGAGCACCACATTTACCATTGTAATATTCGGAGTGATCTGCTTATATTCACCCATGTGATACGCTTTACGGGTGCGCCTTATTCGTTCTCCTTTCCGACTCACTCTGTCGTGGTCCCTTCAAATGTCTGATATTTTTACATGAGCTCTAGCAATTGCTTTAGATTGACCGTTAAATTGATTAGCGTAGCACCCGTACCGTACAAGGATTGATTAAGAGCGTCTGACAAATTGTTGCAAACTGTATAAAGTATTATGTTTTCAGTGTAAAAAACTACCTATTATTTATTACCTGTTCTTTATGTTTAAGGTATTTTCACGCTAATTTACATATTAATTTACATTATTTTAACCTGAGATCTTTGAAGATTTGATATTCCATAAATATATTCAGACACCAATTTTTTTCTTTTTTATTTTATGTTTAAAATTGGCCGTAGATGGCAAAAACCCGTTAATTGTTGAAAATAATTACTAATAGTTTTTAATTCACTCCCATTAAGCTGTAATTAACTATATTTTGTAAAATTATAACATTCGAGTATTTCCATTTACTGATTTAAACGTTAATAAAAAAACGTATGTTAAACATTACCTTGTTTTGAAATTTTGAACAAATAAATAAACTCTCTAACTTAGAATCATATATATTATTTCTGTAGTAAAGACATATTTTACGCCTCTTAGATGCAACTTACATTAAACATAAGATATCAAAAGAAAAATAATTTCATAGACCAGTAACGAATCGTGCTTTCATCTCATAAATATGAACGGGCTTTTTTAAAAATGCTCTTAAATATTTCATTTTAAGTGTTTTTTTAAACAAGCCGTTGATAATGCCGCCATCTATGAACAGAATAATAAACTTTTTTTGATTTTTTGGCCATAACAGATTCGGTAATATATTTTCCTCAAGTGGTTGTGTGGGGGGAGGGGGTTGTTCATGCAATAATTATCGACCTGGTATGCTAGTTATTTATAATAATAATAAAAAATAATCTTACTTCTATCTTCAAAACAAAAGTTATTTTACCTAACGCCAATTATCTTAGAATATATATATATTACATCCTCAAATTATATCCAAATCCATGCCTAGTTTCAAAACAACCTCCCAAAGTCGCCAGCTCAAGCAATGAAGACAGTTGTAATTGTCCCTGGCCCTCATATCGCATCCGCTGTTTTGATAAGCGGAAACTACTCAGGATTTCAATTAGAACGGCCCCCGTTCAGCTGGGGAAGTTTCCAGGTTATTTATACATAAACGTGCACCTGTTTACTTTGGAGAACATTGTTGGGCACATGGGTCTTGTAATTGAACTCTGGAAGGGAAGGTGTGTTCATGTTAGTGAACAATGGGCTGTTCACTTCATGATGGTTAACTGGGGTTGTGGGGTTATTACTGGTAACATGTGATAGTGTTACTCTCTGAAGAACTAATTATTCATGTACTGTTTTCTTTTTACGTGTATAATCGATACCGGTACAACGGCGATACAAGTCTATTAAATCGATACAGGTACACTGTTAAAAATAGGTATTCAAAAATAAGTAAAGTGTACTCATTTTTGAATACATTCGCTTTGAAATTTTGAAAAAGACATGTTCTTAAAATTGTGTACAATAGGTAAAAACGAATTAAATTAACAGTTTCTAGCCGACCAGGCTGTCTTCATAAATCTCTTTCAATGAATATAGACAATTACAACCAAGGCTTACAAAAAATAGAACCCACATCCTCAGACACCGCAGTCTAGTCCCTTATCCGTTGTACTACCAAGGCGACGTGAAGGAGTTACAAACAGAATAAATATTAAAAAGGTGTGCTATAAGAATGAAGTATGATAATTAAATTGTAATAACTCAGTTTCCATTTAAACACTCGATATCAAATATAGTGTGAAAACCATCTTCGGAACAACTATTTTAAGTGTGTCAGGTCACTTTGCTAAGATGGCTGGAACAGATACTGAAATTTTCAATATATAAATCTCACTGCTCATTTTTGAGAAAGTACGGTTGCTTAAATTTAAGTACGTCGTCGCTTATTAACCATGCAATTGCACTCAAAGAAAAACGAGTAGGTTCACATACTCATTTTTAAGTATCTTTTTTTACAGCGTGTATTGTAGCTAAAATGTCTTTACGTTGGTCATGCTGCAGAAGTTTATTAATTAAGAAGCCATCTCAAGCGCTGTGCCTGTCATCTTACAATAGTTAATAATTACAAAATAGTTATTCGAATATTCAAATAGATCACAAACCAACGATAATACTACATTGTTTTGCCTATTTTTAAGACTTTAATTTCCAAACAAATGTGTCGTAAACAAAGAGAAAAATCCACCTGAAATTGAAAGGTTTTAGTTACAGGTATTAGCTTAAGGACAGCACAGCGTAGTATCGGAAACTTTTAAAATACACTTAAGCGATTAAGCTCAATTTAATATTTAGAAGATGCATTCGTGCATGGGGTATTATACAGATGAGTTTTTAAAATAGCATATCAATTTACAATTAGATTAAAAATGTCGATGTTTAGTTTAATTTTTATTTTGTGTTTCAAATATTGAAACAACTATTTGTAACTTTATTTACTTATTTGGCGAATTGAATGAGTTAAAATAAATTTTAAAAACTAGTTATTTTAAAACATATCTCCCAAATTATTTACTATTTATTTAGTTTTATTAAGGTTGATTTTAACGACCATTATTGATAAACCATAAAAATAATAAATAGAAATAAAATTATTTTCTTGGAACATATCAAATTATTAATTTAACTTTTACGCGATTATACTCAGCAAAGTTTACTTTAAAAAGTTAAATATTTGCATACCTTTGAACAAATGTTATCCCGTTATAACATTTAATAGAAAATCTAACTAATTCGATAAACATAAGATGAATTTATAATTTTTGTTTAAACTGATAATTAAATCAGGGAAGCATGAAATGGGTAAAAAAAACAATTCTTTAGAATTCAGGGATAGCTATGTAAACCGAAATATGGTGAAATATCCAATATGGTGATAGAGTTTTAAACTATTATGGTAAAATGGTGATAAATTCTAAAACAAATTAAATTATATGTTTGGATTTTAAATGTTTCTACAATAATCATATCTATGCCTATAAGAGTTTTGTTACGACATTTGTTTTTTAAACTAATCTAGTTGTATGTTTCATATTAAATAATATGATAATTGTTTAAAATTAAAATAATAATACATAATTATTCCACTAAATGGAAAATAATTGGAATAGTTATTTTACGTTTATAATATGAAGTGAAACACAAAAATAATTCAAACGTTAAAATTCCCATTCTTCTTGCATGTGAAATTACTCATTGAAGTAATTATAAAACCATTTAAACGAAATGGTTTTCAAATCGACGAAGTGCAAAAATTTAAAGTTGTTTTTTTCTGAAAATGGTTTACTTTAAATTTCTAATACATGTTTATTATATACATATTTTTTTTAATTATTATTTCAATTGATATATATTCCAAGAAACAGCCCAACAGTTTAGATTTAAAAAATATTTCAAATTCGAATATTTTCAAAATTTAAACTTCATGTGTTAAACGGAAAAAATTAAATTAAAAACAGAACTATTAAAACGGAAAATCTTTGTACGACTTAAGTCTTTCAGCCCCGTCAGAGGGTTAAAGTAAAAACTTAAATTTAAATATAGTAATATACTTAAAAGAGCAAGCAAAATTCCATGTTTCAGACACATAAAAATTAAAAATTATTAATACAAAAACAATTTATTTTCACAAACATTTCAAACAAAAACTAAATTTTAGATTTTAAATTTTAAAATAAAGCTTTTTAATCCCCATAACTTAATTTTTAAATAGTAAGTTAGATGTCATTTGTATTGCCTTGAAATATAAATCGTGGAGTGTTCAACTTGAACTTTATTTTGTTTGGCACAAAAACCTAAAATATTTCCGATTGTAAACTGTAAACAAATACGTTGCAAGAAAAATCCTTTTATAAATATACTGCTTATTTCATGACATATTTCAAACTATGAAAGTATTTTTTATTTACTGAGGATTATGTTCATGATTGCAAGAAATGATAAAACAGAAATATAAATCCCAGCAGCTATTGCAAAAACAAAGAATTGTTTGAAAATTAAATTTTGACAGAAACTTAGATTGGTTTTGCTTCTTGAAAAGATATTAAATTGAAAACGAAACTGGGGAAACAATTGTATGATATGATATTTTTTAAATATTTTTTTAATTATGTATCATGAGATTGACAACAACAAAATAATTAGCAAATATTTCAATTGAAAAACATGAGTTAATAAGAAAGTTAAAAAATAAGCATTTGTTTAAAATTATATAAAACAAAATTCAGAATCCATGCAATGATTTCATTTTTTAACTTTCTTTTTACTTGAGTAAAAAAATCTTTTTATTCGATCCAAAATAAAAATATATATTTTAATAAAAATAAAAATATACGTTGTAAAAAATAAAAATATATATTTGATTAAAAAACACTTTGAAACAAAAATAACAAAAAAGTTTAATAATAAAAATTAACTCAATAAAAGTTGGTGATCACAACAAACAACTTGAATTTTGCATTCATAAATTGGAAAACAGTATTCAAAACGTATTTTGTCACATTAACATGATGGGAAAACTCAAATTAAATACAAGTTAATTTCAATGAAGAAAAACGTATTTTATACAAATAAATGAGTTTATAGCGAAAGAAGAGCCTTTAAGCGAATTCAGTGATGTAATAATCTAATTTTTAAAAATTTCTGACAAAACATTTTGTTCTTCAGATGCACCCGACTGTTTTAATATAAATTCACGCCATTAGGCGGTGAGAATCCTTAGATGAAGGATACATTTGGACAATCAAAATAACAAAAGTCCATCAAATTTATAATTATTTTATTTTTTACTATAAGTAACACTGTTGTTTATATTTATAAACGCAATTATGTAAATGTCCCATCTAAAATGTATATAATATATATTTTTTGCAAAATAACTTTAATTAGTACATTTTGAAAAAAAAAATGTGTTTTTCTTATTTTGCTAAATTTGAAAAATAGTAATTTTTCGAAATGTTAAAGCCGCGTTAGTTTTTTAGTTAGAATATAAAAAAAATTAAAAAATTATACTTATAGTAAATGGTTTTTGCATGTTTCTTATATGAAATTTGAATAATCATTTTTATATTTTAAATATAATATTTGGAAACATGTATATGTTTTCTACATTATTTTAATGGAAATATAAATAAGTTCAATTTTTAAAAAGAAATATTTCTTTTATTATTTTACACATGCAAAAATTAAGTTAGATATGTTGCAGCAGTGCCGAAAACGCTACAATAAAAATTATTGTCAAAAAAAAACGCGCTAAGAACATTTTTGAAAATTTACAATTATTATTTATGTTTATATTATATGTTATATTATAGTTATATTATATGTTTTTTAATTAAAATATTTTTGTTATTTTCAAACCGAAATTTTCTTTCCCTGTTGACTGAGCGTTATAAATATATGGTAAGAATTTAAAAGTGTTAGCTTGAAAACTAAAGAAAAAGTTTTTGATTGTCCACTGAACCCTTATTGGGCTAAGTCTGAGTTTCAAAAACCGTAACCTTACGTTAAATATATGGGACAGAACCTGTCCCATATATATATATATATATATATATATATATATATATATATATATATATATATATATATATATATATATATATATATATATATATATATATATATATGTAATGATTATTATTTAGATTTGCAGTCGTTAGTTATTAGATGATAAGTTCCATGATGCAGGGACAAAACTGAGGGCCGATGATCAATTCAAACATTTATTTCTCCGGACTTCACAGCCCGACTTGCTAGCTCGAGGTTACATCGTGAATCTGTGTATCAAGATGGAGATTATGAGAAGGAGACTGGACCGTGGACGCCTCTGATTGGTTCATCTCGGGTTTTGGTTCGCATTTTTAGGTTTGAGTTCAGGATTTTGAAGTGGCGTGGGTGGGAAAGCAGTCACATGAGAGATGCTTTTGTACTGCGAAAAGGGGGCGATATCCATAGTTAAAGAAAGTTAATTAAAGTACATTTTAAAGGTGGAAAGAGTTATAAAATATATTACATATATATATATATATATATATATATATATATATATATATATATATATATATATATATATATACATGGCGCTTGGCTAATAGTTTCTACAGATAGTTTTCAGCTTGGTTTTTCAGTTTTTTTAACCTCTCAAGGGACCCTACCCCCATTTGAAATCTACCTGCTTTGAGGAAGAAATGTTAATGATTTGTCCCTCAAACAGTTACACGCCTCTTATTGGAAAAAGTCACCCTTTTACAATGCTTTGAGAACTATTGGTCCTTCCTCCCAAAGCAATATGTTCTCCTCTGTTTAGGAATTAGCGCAAAGGCAGGACCACTTTTCTTTAACTTAGCTAAAGTGAAAATATTAAAAGTATGTCAACTCAAACTTCCGTGGCATCTATCGTAAGATCAGCTAAGAACACTGAATGAGAATTTAAACAAAAATGCAAAAATCATTTGTCAACAATGTAAAGAACCAAAATGAACGCATTTAAATCTCTCTTTTAAAATATTTAAAAAAAATCTTTGTGATAAAATGTGTGTCCCGTTTTATATTCATCATTAACTTGTGTACCAAATTAGTCTACCGTGCAATTACGCGATTTTGAGATAAGCTCACAGATCATAATCTTTATTAGACACTGCATGAAAACTTCAATTTTTTCTACATTCCTTCTTTCCTGAGCTTTTAAACATAATGCCTTAAAATATTATTGGTCTTAAAGGAATGTGGCAATTTCCAATTTCCCTACATGAAACCTGTAGTGTGCATTCAAACATTTTAATTATTAAAATTTTATAGAAAAGTCTTTGATGGCTTCTTAACTGGATTGTTTGTTTTAAATGCAAAATGTATATTATACTAAAACCATCGCTCCTTTGAATTGTGTAAATTGTCGCATCTACATATTATTTTTATCCGCTTTTTTTAAATGTAAAAATAATATTATCTATAAACAGAAAAAAAATCTGTAAAAAGTAAAAAATCCCCCTTTTTTATACTTTTAAATTTGCGGTTACTAAAAAGTAACAAAACTTTCCGCAAAAAAATATATTTATTTATTCACTGCAGTACATTCTTGCCTAATTGGACTAGTTTATCTCAAACAACGTAACAATAGACAACACAGTCGAAGAAAATTCCGTGTCTTTATACTGTATTAGCCACAAAACAACATACTTTTTTTGTTGTTGTTATGTCCATGTCTGTTCGTGCACTCTAATTGGATAAACGAGAAATCCTTCTTCCAATGAAAAAGGAGCTGTGACGGCATAACGACATGTCGAGTTATCTTTCCATGTGAATTAATCTTGTCGCTATCTCTCTTTTACGCTAAGTACATCTTCAGGACTAAAGTAAGTTAATCGTGAAAAGAGATACAAAAGAGTTGGAAAGGTTTCCCGGCGTTGATAAAACAATGGCATCTCAATCTTATTTAAAGTATCGTTGTAACATTGTTTGATAGTTTGCTGTAAAACTTTCAAATGTACGCCATTTCTCTAACTATTTTTGAATGAATCTAGTATTGTCCATATTGTATTTAAAAAGTAATTTCATAAAAATTATATTTTCTCAAATAAAAGATTATTATATATCTGTTTTAATAAAATAATATATAATAATATTTTTAACAATATTTTATAATAATATTTAATAACAATGTTTTACAATAATATTTAATAAGAATGTGTTATAATAATATTTTATAATAATAATTTTTAAGAATGTTTCATAATAATTATATTTTATAATTTTGTTTTACAATAATTGTATTTTATTATTTGTGTTTTATTTTTGTATTTTACTGTTTGTATTTTATTATATATATTTTATTATTTATATTTTATTATTTATGTTTTATTATTTATATTTTATTATTTATATTTTATTATTTGTATTTTATTATTTGCACTTATTATTTGTATTTTATTATATGTATTTTATTATTAATATTTTAATATTTATTATTTTATTATTTGTATTTATTATTTGTATTTATTATTTGTATTTATTATTTTTATTTATTATTTGTATTTATTATTTGTATTTATTATTTGTATTTATTATTTGTATTTGTTATTTGTATTTATTATTTGTATTTATTATTTGTATTTATTATTTGTATTTATTATTTGTATTTATTTTTTGTATTTATTATTTTTAATTTATTATTCGTATTTTATATTTTTACTTCATTATTTGTATTTTAATATATGTATTTTATCATTGATAATTTATTATTTGTATTGTATTATTTGTATTGTATTATTTGTATTTTATTATATGTATTTTATTATTAATATTTGTATTTATTATTTGTATTTTATTATTTGTACTTTATTATTTGTATTATATTATTTATATTTTGTTAGATTTAAATAGTAGTTGGATTTTGATTGATTGTTTATGTCTCTAATTTAAATCACATTTTCTGTCACTTTAAATCTAAATTTTCATGCATTAACTCAGCATCCACATCCAGGCATTTCATTAATCCATCAAATTAAACATAAAATTTTAGATACAACCATCCTCGCATTTAAAAACCCACACATGACATTTCGTTTATTTTAAAATGAGAAGCAAAGTCAGCCCTTTCCTAAAATGACTCTAATATGAAATGCAAAGAACCAAAAAGTTCTCAATTTATTTATTCATATTTTGCTCTCTTCACTTCACTTGAGTGACATAGGTTTTTCGCACGTTTTTCTTTATTCCGCCTAACTGCATTATGGACCAGAATTTTCCTGCACCAATAGTTTTTGCTCCCCCCTTTGTTTTCTACTCACGAATTGTCCAATGGCAGCCCCCCCCCCTTTTCTTCTTTCCACTTCAGTTCCCCAGTGACGCGTCATTCCAATAAATTCCTCGAGTTATAGTTCCTTTTTCTGTTCTTATTCATTTGCTTATTTCGCCCGGTTTGAACTTAAATGCAAGTTCAAAGTTCTCGGAGAACTCTTGCGAGTTAATGTAATTTTTGCTGCGGAGGCACTTCACGTTTGAAGTCCCTTCCAACCCCCCTCCCCCCTTAACTCAATCGATGGAACAATTCTTGAGGCAAGAAGGGAATGTCAACAAACTGCATGTTGTTTATTAACCCTTTCACATGCATTGTAATTGAAAACATGAAATGTAATTGAAAACATGAAATGTAATTGAAAACATGAAATGTAATTGAAAACATGAAATGTAATTGAAAACATGAAATGTAATTGAAAACATGAAATGTAATTGAAAACATGAAATGTAATTGAAAACATGAAATGTAATTGAAAACATGAAATGTAATTGAAAACATGAAATGTAATAGAAAACATGAAATGTAATTGAAAACATGAAATGTAATTGAAAACATGAAATGTAATTGAAAACATGAAATGTAATTGAAAACATGAAATGTAATTGAAAACATGAAATGTAATTGAAAACATGAAATGTAATTGAAAACATGAAATGTAATTGAAAACATGAAATGTAATTGAAAACATGAAATGTAATTGAAAACATGAAATGTAATTGAAAACATGAAATGTAATTGAAAACATGAAATGTAATTGAAAACATGAAATGTAATTGAAAACATGAAATGTAATTAAAAACATGAAATGTAATTGAAAACATGAAATGTAATTGAAAACATGAAATGTAATTGAAAACATGAAATGTAATTGAAAACATGAAATGTAATTGAAAACATGAAATGTAATTGAAAACATGAAATGTAATTGAAAACATGAAATGTAATTGAAAACATGAAATGTAATTGAAAACATGAAATGTAATTGAAAACATGAAATGTAATTGAAAACATGAAATGTAATTGAAAACATGAAATGTAATTGAAAACATGAAATGTAATTGAAAACATGAAATGTAATTGAAAACATGAAATGTAAGTGAAAACATGAAATGTAATTGAAAACACGAAATGTAATTGAAAAGATGAAATGTAATTGAAAACATGAAATGTAATTGAAAACATGAAATGTAATTGAAAACATGCATGAAATTTTTAAACAAACAATTAGTCTCATAATATTTTTTTCGATTATTTAAAAATAAAATTTTGCGTAAATTGTGATTGTAGTTAGTATTATAATTATATTCAATCGAAAATTATAAATTCGCGCACCAATTGTTTTTGTTTCCCCCTTTGTCTAAATCGATAAGGGGGTAGGTTTTTTTCGAAATCTTATGTAGACAGTGACCTTTTTCTTGCTTTGAAGGTCAAGTATGCAAAATTTCATGAAGCTCGGAATAAAACTGTAGATGTGTATATAAGAAACAAACCCACAGACACACTTCTTTATAAGTATAGATTTTCAAGGTTTGAAAGGTATGCAGTAAAATAATGACACGTATCATGTTCAACTACCCCACAGTAATTTAAACTGAATTTAAACTAATTCGCATTTTTATGGGTTAAATTTATATTATAGTAACTTATTTACTGAATATCAATTACGTTTATTTTTTATATAAAAATTATTTGTAAACTCTTATAGGTCCTCAAAAATACAAGAGACAGAGAAAAATTAAATCATTACACGTATAGCAATTATAAATATTAATATATAAAATTACGGGATGTTTTACAAATATATTATTATATAACCAAAATAAATGTTTAAATAATCAATCTAAATAAAATTACAAACCTTTATTATCATTACGCCATATTTGGACAAGTAGATTGCTTTGAAGTGATCTCTAATATATTTATAATATTAATTAATTAAAGAATTCACAAATCCCTAATATAGAAGTTACTATCAAAACTATAAATGTAAATTAATTTATATTACAAACAATTCATAACCATTAGTAATATCTGAATACTAAAGTTTATTTTTGCAGTTATTATATAACCAAAATGAATGTTAAAAAAATCAATCTAAATAAAATTACAAACCTTTATTATCATTCCGCCATATTTGGACAAGTAGATTGCTTTGAAGTGATCTCTAATATATTTATAATCTTAATTAATTAAAGAATTCACAAATCCCTAATATAGAAGTTACTAACACAGCTATAAATTTAAATTAATTTATACTACAAACAATTCATAACCATTAATAATATCTAAATATTACAGTTTATTTTCGCAATTATGTTATTATATAACCAAAATGAATGTTAAAAAATCAATCTAAATAAAACTACAAACCTTTATCATCATTCCGTCATATTTGGACAAATAGATTGCTTTGAAGTGATCTGTAATATATTTATAATCTTCATTAATTAAAGAATTCACAAATCCCTAATATAGAAGTTACTATCAAAACTATAAATGTAAATTAATTTATATTACAAACAATTCATAACCATTAGTAATATCTGAATACTAAAGTTTATTTTTGCAGTTATTATATAACCAAAATGAATGTTAAAAAAATCAATCTAAATAAAATTACAAACCTTTATTATCATTCCGCCATATTTGGACAAGTAGATTGCTTTGAAGTGATCTCTAATATATTTATAATCTTAATTAATTAAAGAATTCACAAATCCCTAATATAGAAGTTACTAACACAGCTATAAATTTAAATTAATTTATACTACAAACAATTCATAACCATTAATAATATCTAAATATTACAGTTTATTTTCGCAATTATGTTATTATATAACCAAAATGAATGTTAAAAAATCAATCTAAATAAAACTACAAACCTTTATCATCATTCCGTCATATTTGGACAAATAGATTGCTTTGAAGTGATCTGTAATATATTTATAATCTTCATTAATTAAAGAATTCACAAATCCCTAATATAGAAGTTACTAACAAAACTATAAATTATAAATTAATTTATATTACAAACAATTCATAACCATTAGTAATATCTGAATACTAAAGTTTATTTTTGCAGTTATTATATAACCAAAATGAATGTTAAAAAAATCATTCTAAATAAAATTACAAACCTTTATTATCATTCCGCCATATTTGGACAAGTAGATTGCTTTGAAGTGATCCCTAATATATTTATAATCTTCATTAATTAAAGAATTCACAAATCCCTAATATAGAAGTTACTAACAAAACTATAAATTTAAATTAATTTATATTACAAACAATTCATAACCATTAGTAATATCTAAATATTACAGTTTATTTTCGCAATTATGTTATTATATAACCAAAATGAATGTTAAAAAATCAATCTAAATAAAACTACAAACCTTTATCATCATTCCGTCATATTTGGACAAATAGATTGCTTTGAAGTGATCTGTAATATATTTATAATCTTCATTAATTAAAGAATTCACAAATCCCTAATATAGAAGTTACTAACAAAACTATAAATTATAAATTAATTTATATTACAAACAATTCATAACCATTAGTAATATCTGAATACTAAAGTTTATTTTTGCAGTTATTATATAACCAAAATGAATGTTAAAAAAATCATTCTAAATAAAATTACAAACCTTTATTATCATTCCGCCATATTTGGACAAGTAGATTGCTTTGAAGGGATCCCTAATATATTTATAATCTTCATTAATTAAAGAATTCACAAATCCCTAATATAGAAGTTACTAACAAAACTATAAATTTAAATTAATTTATATTACAAACAATTCATAACCATTAGTAATATCTAAATATTACAGTTTATTTTTTAAATTATGGTATAATATAACCAAAATAAATGTTAAAACATCAATTTAAATAAAATTACAAACCTTTATTATCATTCCGCCATATTTGGACAAGTAGATTGCTTTGAAGTAATCTCTAATATATTTCTAAACTTAATAAATCATAAATCCTTAATAGAGAAGTTACTAACCCAACTATCAATTTAAATTAATTCAAATTACAAACAATTCAGAACGACGTCCCATCCATGTTAACACAAAAATTACAGCAAACCTTACCACGAAGCCCCCCCCCCCCCACCTACCCCCAAACAAATGTGAAATTAACAATGACATACCGCAGAGACTCCCTCCATAAATAACAAACGAGCTGACATGTCTGTCTTTGATGCAACACAAAGGAACTAATTCTGCATTTCTCAAAAAATACGGATCCAAAAACCAGGAACCTTTGTTCTTAGTAAACATGGTCATTAATTTACCTCCCTCAAACCATTAGTTTTTAATCGATTTCCCGTTTCCCGCTTTTGTTCATTAAGGGGGGGGGGGCATTATGATTAAAGAAAAATGCCTTTTCCTCTGAGCCGAGCAAACACATTATATCAATTAATAACCCGGATGCTTACTTGACATTCATTAGGAAACTTAATGGCAAATGATTTATGTTTAACGTTATGCAAATATCATTTCTTTAATTTAATCGAATGATTTAATGTGGAGGGTTTTTATGATATATGCGAGTGCTGGGTAATTATTTTTTTTCCCTTGATACAATCTTTAATGTTTTCAAATGAAAATCAAAAATTGATAAAAGTTAATGCATTCTCTTATTTTTGTTTTAAAGAAAAACTACGCATTTATTAATCTGTAACTTTTTTTATTGTTTTATATTAAGATAATGTTCGAGATTAATTTTTTTCAATGTATAATTGGTATTTTAAATTATGTAACTGTAGTAATATATATATATATATATATATATATATATATATATATATATATATATATATATATTGGCGCAGGCATGGAAGACAGCTCTGAACAGATTTAAGACTAATTTTTAAAACGATAGAACCTTCAAGCGTAAATGGACTGTAGTTGAACGAATATGACGTCATCATCGTGATGCAAACATCTCAGACCTGATGGCACCAGACACGGGACTTTTTTGAAATTTATGAATGAAAAAACGTTCCGGATTGACTTGTGATTTGGAAATAATAGTAAATTTGTTACTTCATGAAGTACAGGATATTTTTATGAATGAACTAGAAAAAAATTATGAATGGCTGACGTAGTAAACCACGTGTCTGAGGCCATACATGTTGGACTCACGTTGATGTTAGCGAGATTATAACCTTATGATTTCTCTACTGTTGTAAAACTTTTGCTAAAGAGTTTTTTCACAACATTTCACGTATAAAAACACTGAATGGCAACAGTTTAATCAGTCGCAATTTATAATTATTTCTACGTCGTCATGAAAACGATTTTAAGCCCGTGCAAAACCACTTGTAACAGCTTGTTTATTACATATTTGTTTCAAATATTTTGAAATCTACATCGTTGCCTTTTGCGTGAATTTACTTTATACTTAATAATACTAAATCCGTGTAATTATTGCATATTACTACTAATTCTCAATAATCTCTTTTAACGCGTCCTCTAGAATACATTGCCAAAAAAATATTTAAATTGCCATAGAAGTTTTCGTATAAATAGGCATTTTTAAAATAATTCGAAAATTAAAAAATTTATATTTTTTTTAAATTATATATATATATATATATATATATATATATATATATATATATATATATATATATATATATATATATATATATATATATATATTTTTAATTTGAAATGTCAATATTAATACGTGATTATTTAATCACTTAACTTATGTAACAGGAGTGAAACAATAATTTAATATATACAGCATCATTTCTGTAAAGCCTTCTGTTAAATTTTATTATCATTAAAGTTATTAAAGAATAGTTAGATTTAATACCTTCATTAATCTTCTCACTTGGCGCTATCTGTAAGCTTCCACAACGTAAATCTCCACAAGACATTCAGATTAAAATCAGAAAAATATATTAAAAGACCTGTTGATTAGTGTATTTGCTAATACTTTCAAACTAATATTGTTTCATGGAAAATGTATTATTTGATTAAATACAAAATAAATTAAATAGTTATTAACCTTTACAAATAAAATATAATGTCGTTTTTTAAACCTCGCTCAAAACATTTTTATTTCTCTTACAAAGCAGCACAGCATTCTAAAAAATATATTTATAAAAACATTAAAAAAAATAATAGAAAAACATCCCTTGACCTTTTTTTAAATACATTCCATTTTTCTAAAAATGGAAAAATGGATTGAGAAAAGTTGGATTTACCATAAAAAAATAACAAAAATAATAACAAAAAAATCGATGCAGAAATAAAAATAGAACTGTCACTCCTGCTTATAAAAAGTCATATTCGTCTAGTTCAGAAGAAAAAATGAATTTTAAATTCATATTTCGATATCAGCCAAACCAACTGCATGCATTTTAGATTCAAAGGGCTGCAATTCAAAGCAAAAAATATTCAATTTATCACTTTATCCCTTTTTCTGTCGCAAATGTCGATCCCGGTGTACATCTCTTACTGTTTTCCATCATTTATTTCGCTTATTTAGCGTGTTTTGTGTTCCAATTGTTTTTTTGTGGATAACTTTTTTCGTATTGCTGAATCCCAACGAACGTTGAATAACTCATGGAAATAATTTACCTGTCCTGTATACTGACTCAATGCGGTTAAAAATCGTCAAAACATTGTGTTTATTTTTGTTTTCTTTAGTCTATGTTTTCTTTTTTTTATTTTGTTTTTTAATGTCAGTCTGTGTTTTCCGCATTACGTTTTCGTTTGACTTTTTTTAAATATCTGTTGGTACAGATAACTATACATCCGATTATTTTGTAAACATGTGTGTTTGATATGTATTTATTTATATACTTATAGTTATTAAAACGTGTTTATTTATTAACAACAATATGAATTCATTATAATATGAAATATTTTTTTAAATAAAAGAAAAAAAACGAAACGAAAGAAAAATGAAGAAACGAAAATGATTTTTAATTTTACAAACAAGTTGAACAAATTTAATTATTTAATATAAATATTATAATTATTACAGTATTTTTTTAAAACGCCGCCAAAATTTAGGTATGTTTTTTGTAAATTAGCTCCAACTTCAAAAATGTGTAATTAGTATATAATTGATAGCAAATAATTAATATTTTCAACTTGTTTGTATATTCTTTAATTTACATTTTAGTGCATTTTTCTTAAAGTCGGTGTTTTTAAAACACGTTTTTTTTTTAAATATTATTTTAATTTTCTATTTTTAGTTTTTAATTTAGTAGGTGACTTTGCCCCTGCTATTATTCATCAAGAAATTCAAGTTGTTGCTCATATTTTTACGATATCGGATCCAGTTTCTCAGATAACACTATATTGTCTCAACATTATATATCGTAAAATAATCCCTATCCACGCTAATAATGGCCGGGTGAAGGAAATATCACTGTTGTACAATCTGTATTGAACAATGGAAATATTTTATAATCAGATATTGTTAAAAAAATGTCCGGTTAATCGATATTTCCGGATATTAACAGTAGATTGTTTTCTATTTAACAAAAAAAAAGAAATTTCGAAATCGAACAATATTTTGTTTTCAAACTATACGGCTAATTGAGAATTCCGGATAGTTAAATGCCGGATAATCGGATTTGTTTTTGAAAAGGTGTCCCAACAGAGTGAGACATCCCCTATCCAAAAAAATTATTTTTTCAAATATTGAATTATAACAGAAATCTAGCGCGAGAATACGTAAAAAATTACATAACAGTCGAATTGATAATATCTCTGCATTTGGTGCGGTTTGGCGGTTTTGATTTACGCGCTGTTCAGTCAATTATAAATAATTTTTTTTCATTACAAATGAAATTTCTTTAGAATATTAAAGGACATCAGTTGTGTAAAACCCTGTCGGTAAAAGGGAATTATACTGAAATAAAATAGCTTTATCTTGTTAAAAAACATCATTTTAATTTAAAAATATGCTTATATTATTATTTTTTTTTTAATTTATGAAGTTTTCTTTGACATTTGATCATTCACGGAATATTAGTGCTTTAGTAGGATAATTATTTGTATGTCCCGGAATAATATACTTTTAAAAAATCAACCGAATTTTTAATTTTGTAAAATGTGCTTTCACTGCAAGAAAATGTGGATATTTTTTCGTGAATTGCTTTTTAAATAATTTATGAATAATATTATTTTTTTAATTAAAATTTTAAATTATATTATGATCATATAAATTATATTATTTTTGAATAAAATTATAAATTGAAACATTTTTAATTATTTAAAAATTAGTAAAATTTTTATTTTTACGACCGAATAACATGTATTTGACAGTCCATCAGTAGGTTATAAACCAAAATTCTTCTGAAATAAATCTTCTAGTGATGTTTAAAATATACAAAGGAAATTTTTTTTAATTTTAATATAGACAGTTAGGCACATTAGAAATAATATTCCCGAGACCAAAAAAAAACTATATACATCAATTTTATGACTTCAAACAACATTTACGCTAAATTTGTTGAAAATCTATGATCGTTAATGCATAACAAACAAACAAATTTACAGACAAACATACGAAATGCTGAAAGGTCTAGTTAAAACTGTAAATTGGCTAATGCTTGGTCAATAAATTAAAACGAACATGCGAATGTTTGTGCTTCGATATAATGTACATGATGTCTCTTTATATCTCTTTCATATGTCTCTTTAAAGTACCAATGTACACTACGTACGCATATGGAAACTTATTCCCAATGTTAAAAATGCATACTCATATTTGTTATTTGTGACGAAACAGACGCCAGCTATATACTCCGATTAAATATTTCGTTCAACTGGCGAAATTCATTTTGTCGTTTTTTAACGAAATTTATGTTGTCAAAAATAAGGACGATATCAAATAAATATACAAAGCGCGACCTTAACCGTAGACTTCGCTCAATCCACTCGGACAGGAAGGCTCATTTAAAAACTGACAATTTAAGTATAAGAACCAAACATGAGCTGGTGTTCACGAAAAGGGATTGAAGTAAATTACTTTCATTAACGTTTTGAGAATTCTTCTTCCGTCAAAAGTCACGTGATTGGATGACGTAATAATTGCCAAATATGATAAAAATACGATAGCAGAATTCTTATAAACGATAATGTTATGAGAGAGAGTGAAAACATAATCTACAGCTTAACATATTTAAGAAGGAATTTAAAATATTTTATATATTCATTAATCATTTAATTACTTTTTCATAAGCAGTAATTAAATAGATTCATTTAAATCAAAATCGTTAATTTTTTTTATTCGTTCTAAATTAAATCCACATCTTTCACAAACTCTTCTACATTCAGCTACTTATCCTACCATTACCAGCGTTAACCAAAACCTTTCCCACTTTTAAAGTGAAAACTTTACTTTTTACTCCTGATTTAAGTCTCAAAAGCTCTCAGGAATATTTATTCCGTTTTTTTTATTCTTCTTCTTCGGTGAGGATTACGAGCTTTGCATTCAAAAATGGCAATAGAATGTCTTGGCTTGCTTTCCTCATTAAATATTCATGCCTCGCACCGCATTCGAATAGTAACTTAGGGGGGGGGGGGGGGGACTCTTCTTCTGCAGAATTTATTTCACTTTATTTTAAAAAATTCCATTCTTATATTCTTTTTTGCGAGTCGTCTGCGAGCATTATTTCGAAAGTTCTGAGTGGCAGCAACACTCTTTATTTGAGCGTTTTGTTGTTTCGACTTTTGTAGTGGGAGAGCAGAGATGGTTTTGGCGGGAAGTGAGAAGAATTCCACGGGTTTTTTGAAATCGATATTTTGTTTCTGAGATGTTTTCTGGGGGTTATTTTATGTTCGTATCAAAACTTATGGAAATGAGTGCTAGAAGTAAAAGCTTCTTTTTTTGTGTTGTGCCTAACTCTAAAGTTGTTTGAAAATATAGTTTGCCAGAATAATAGAAGGAATTTAAGAGATACAAAATTCCATTGCAGTTTTCAAATATACTTGAAAAACAATGCATTAATTCGTGTTATTAGATGGCATATAAGTATAAATATTATCAGTTATTTCTGAGTAGTTGAAAGGCAGAAATGAACTTAAGTTACCCTTATTGTATAGTTTATTTATTTTCTAAGCTTAAATCCAAAGCATTCCAGAAAAGACAAATCCTATTTCAAATAAGTTAAATTTATAATTTTGTTTTTAATTTGATTTTACCGACAATATTAATGTTAATGTGTGATTAATTTTGGACCCAAACAATTTTTAAATAACTAATTTTCTGCCAAAACAATTTTTGAAAAACGTTGAAGTAATATTCGGCTGAATTTTAAATTGAATCTTCGGTGCAACTCCCTTGTCAACTTGTATTTGTTTTTATTCTGTATATATCTGTTTTTATGATATATATATATATATGTGTGGTTATGTGGCCACATATGTATATGTGGTTTTAAAGTGTATGTATTTTGTTGTATATATTTTGTTGCATGTATTTTGTTGTCTGGGCACTATGAGAATATTGTGTTTTGTAACTAATAAATAACAAATAATAAATGATTGTATTACAAAATATAAAGTATAATTTATTTGTTTTAATATGAAATAACTAAAGGACCGTAACGTTATGTTTTTATATAAAAACTTTGCATTAAAAAATATGGTATTTTTTATGTAGTCAAGTATTTTTTATAATGATTCAAGTATTTATTCTGATGATTCAAGTATTTATTCTATATAGAAAACATAAAAAATTATTTATATTGTAATAACTTGTTTTGATTGTTTTCATACACTCTACAAATGAAAACGTTTACATAATTTTACACATTATCCAAAAGTAACCACAAGATAAAAATAATAAGAAGAAAAGGCCCATAAATTAAAAAGGTTAGTTTAACATATATTAAAATTTTGTAAAGCATATGAAATTGTTTTTAAACCCATTTTACTCATTTTGAGTTTTCCAATTGCTGGCAACTAAATAGTTTAGTTGCATAGTTGCCTGTGCGTGACTAACTTGATTAATATATTTTTTACAGTATGACGTCTCAAATTGGGAGCATTGAAAAATATAAAAAATATTTTTTTACTTGGTTAATGAATTACACTGCAATTCGTTTTCGTAAATAGTTGAATTCTACAAGTGATTAAATATAAATAAACAATGAAATAAATACATTCGAAACTCGAAAATCCCGCATTTCCGTGTATTTTAAAGCCTTAAGCCGCCTTTCATGGGAAGGAACTAAATAATAATTATATAAATAGGGAATTACTGGAAGAGATTTAAAAATATAAGTTTGTGACCTATTTGGTATCAAAAGAATATCACGATTAGAAATTTACGATTTCGAAATCTGACTTTCCAAGTAATCCTCCAAGGGGTTATGACATTTATAGTCGTCCAAGAACATCCCGTTTGCCCAGAAATACACATATTTTTTTCAATCGTAATACTCAATGTAGTGAAAGTTTTTAAAATCCATCAACATTAAAATAATAAAAAATAAAGACAAAAATGTATATAAATTAAAATGACTTGCCGTGGAGCTTATTTACAATTTCGATATTTTAAGCGTTAAAATAGTAGACTGTTGCAGAAGTGTTCAACAATGTTATTTTTAACAAATTTAGAATCGTAATGTCACACATGTGCAGCTCTAAAAACTACATTAACCTCAATAAAATGTGATCATAATAATGAATAATGATCATAATAATGAATAATGATCATAATAATGAATAATGATCATAATAATGAATAATGATCATAATAATGAATAATGATCATAATAATGAATAATGATCATAATAATGAATAATGATCATAATAATGAATAATGATCATAATAATGAATAATGATCATAATAATGAATAATGATCATAATAATGAATAATGATCATAATAATGAATAATGATCATAATAATGAATAATGATCATAATAATGAATAATGATCATAATAATGAATAATGATCATAATAATGAATAATGATCATAATAATGAATAATGATCATAATAATGAATAATGATCATAATAATGAATATGTGTGAATAAAATAAAATCATCAACCCATATCAATTAAAAAATTTCAACTATTCGTAAAATTAAGAATTATTTTCTACTTTTTAGCGCATTTTGCTTAAAGTAAGATTTTTTTTAAAGAATATTTTATTTTCCCCTTTTTAGTTTTTAATTTATCAGAGAGCTTCGCCCCCTGTTATAATTCACCAAGAATTTAAAATTGATGCACACATTTTTCCACGTCTCGTTTCCGGTTTAATAAATACGGTTAAGCAAAACTATATTATATCAATGATGTATATTGAAAAACAACCAATATATAATGCAATAAATGTTGGATAATCGAAATATTAATGTTTTACAACCTTTATCAAACAATGAAAGCATTTTGAAATTGGAAAAACTGCCAAAAAAATCCGATTTATCGATATTTTCGGATATATAACAGCCGATTAACCAATTATATTTCGCAGTTTTTGCAAAAATAAATTTTTCTCTAAAAAAAAAATCGAAATCAGACAGTTAGTTTTTTTTTAAACTGTCCGGTTAATTAAGAATTCTGGATAGTTAAATGCCGGGTAACCCGATATTTTTTTCAATAAGTGTCCACGTGAGATATCTCTTATACCATAAAAAAGAATTTTCCTAATATCTGAAATAGAACATAAATCTTATGCGAACATACATAAAAAAATACATAACAGTCGAATTGATAACATATCTCCTCTTGGCGCGGTTTGGCGGTTTTCTCTTGGCGCACTTCGCAGTCTGTTAAAAATGTTTAAAAATAAGAGTACAGAATCTAAAATCACAACTTTAATTTTTTTTTACATTTAAACGTATCCATGAATCATCTTTTTTATTAAAAAAAATCTTTAACATCAGTCCTCTTCTGCAAATAAATAAATTAATTTATTTTATACATAAACATTAATAAAATAAACACAAAAATTTCTGTCATATATTATATTTGTATCTACTTATATGGATCACAAACAAAACGCAACAACACCAAAAAATGCATATCAATAATTTGCATTCCAATAAAAGTTCAAACTAATTTCTACTTTCCAAATAAAATTAATTCCGAAATGTATAAAAAATAATTTCGAATATATTTGAGGTAAATGTATCCACTGTTAAACAACAGGGAATATTACTAATTTCCGACCTTTGACAGTCTCATAAGCCTCTGAAATTGTTTCACCCAGCATCGAAAATATCATATATATAAAAGTATTTTATAAATCCCTTAAAATTTAATTCGTGAGATCAAAAGGATTTTTCCGTTCTACCCTTCAACGCCTCACTGGAAAAATGAGAAAAATGGCGCCAACAATTTTCCTAAATTAATTGCGCTTTATTTATCTGGCGAAATTAATTTGAAATTTATCTTCTCCTTTCTGTCACAGGAATGAGAACTCATTATTTTCTTGTAAACATGGGATTCAGACCAAAGCCAACAAAGACAACGACAAATTGTATTTTAATATTTCGAAATTGAAAAAAATATTGTTTTCTTTCACACATTCAGACTTGTTCATATCTGCGTATTTTTCGGATTCGCATAGTTATTGTTTTCGTATATGAACTATTTCATTTGCATATATAAATTTTTATATTCTTATTTCAAATTACATAAACATTTTTATTGTACAAGATAAATGTTTTGTCTAAATTAATTGAAAATTATGTTTTATTCGTATTATAGGTATGTAAATATTATTTGAGTGTGGTGCAATAAACATAATATAAATTAAACTATTATTATTTTTTAAATGCTAAAACATGTACATATAAATGAAGCAATATATTTAATAGCCTTTTGTCATATGCATATATTGATTTTAATACCACAATACCTAAAAGTTATTATCGTCATATCGTAATTGTAAATCGTAATATGGTTTAGGAAACTAAACTTTAATTGGTATTTAACATAAATTTCAAGATTTTCGAATTTAAAACACTTCGTTACCAGTAAACTTACTAAATAGATTACTAGATCAGTAAACTTACTAACTACATTAACTTACTAGATCAGTAAACTTACTAACTGGATTAACTTACTAGATCAGTAAATTTACTAACTAGATTAATTTACAAGATCATTAATCTTACTTAACTAGATTAACTTACTAGATCAGTACACTTACTAACAAGATTAACTTACTAGATCAGTAAACTTACTAACTATTTTAACTTACTAGACTTACTGACTAGATTAACTTATTAAATAAGTAAACTTACTAACTAGATTAACTTACTACATCAGTAAACTTAATAGATCAGTAAACTTAATAGATAAGTAAACTTAATAGATCAGTAAACTTAATAGATCAGAAAACTTAATATATCAGTAAACTTAATAGATCAGTAAACTTACTTGATCAGTAAACTTACTAACTAGATTAACCTACTAGATCAGTAAACTTACTAACTAGATTAACCTACTAGATCAGTAAACTTTCTATTTATATTAACTTACTAGATCAGTAAACTTACTAACTAGATTAACCTGCTAGATCAGTAAACTTTCTATTTATATTAACTTACTAGATCAGTAAACTTACTAACTAGATTAACTTACTAAATCAGTAAAGATACTAACCATATTAAATTACTAGATCAGTATACTTAATAACTAGATTAACTTACTAGATCAATAAAATTACAAAACAATTATTGAACTTTCATTGTTTTTTTTAACATAGTTTTAATAAATTTAGATTTTTAAGTTAATCAGATATATTTCGATTAAAATATTTCAAATTAAATATTTTTCTATTTCGAATAACTATTGATTTCCATTTTAGGATACCTTGTTCTGTAATGCAGTTAATTCTACAAACCAACTACTATTTCTTATTTTTGAATAAGACACATAAACATATTTAGTATAAACTACTTTAGATTTGAAATTTTGAGGAAGTATTTCCGGGTCTTACCTTCGGTATAGATCTAAAACCATCGCTAATAGCCGATTCTGAAAATTTAGTTCGACATTAATCAAAAAATCAACCAACTGACTTATTTTTGTAAAAATTTATTATACGAAAATTATTTAACAGGTCAAGGGCGTAAATAGAATCCAGGTAATTAGTGAAAAATACCACAAAATTAAATAAAAAGCTGAAAACAAAACATCCACGTTTTCCATCCATTTATAGGTATACTGATATCTTTTTAGAAAATTGGTTCTAAATTTTAGTATTCTAATGTTTTCATTCATGTATTCGTGATAACTTAATTTTGATAAGGAAATTTCTTTATGATCGAATTTCATTTTTTTAAATAAACACAAGTGTAAGTTATCATTTTTATTTAATTTCTTTTTTAAAGAATGTAGATATTAAAACTGTCAAATTCAATTATTTATATTTTCTTAATTTTGATAGTCGATAATGGTCGATAATGTTTCTACATAGACGCGACATATATAGTTTTAAATAATGTATTAGAAATATTATTTAGATTTATAAGAGATCAAATAATGTTGTTTACAGACTCAATAACGTTTATTTAAGTTTCTTAGTGATCAACAACCATTTTATATTTTGTTTACTTAATTAAAGTAATAAAACTAAATTATTTACTTTTCTGATTTGTACTTTAACCTTACAATTATAAAAGTTTTTTTCGATAGTTTGACTAGATAAAATTAAAACCTCAACAAGTTTCAAAAGGAAAAATAGAATTTATGTCATGCCGAACATCAAACCCATGCAATGCACTTTACACATAAATTTAAGTACACTTTTTTTACACTTAAACAAATCTTTAACATATGTCAAATAGATAGAAAACTTAAACCTGTTGCATATTTCATTTCAGTAACTCGCAGTGCCTAATATTAAACTGTTCATTTTAACATTCACTCAGCGATACGACAATAAATGTTCTAATAACGTTCTGACTTCGAATTCCGTTAAATAATTGACTTCATTAAGAAGTAGAAATGGCTCTAATGACCTTGCCATTGAAGTTTCTTCCTATTGGTCCATTTGGTGATTACGTCACGGAAGCAAGTCATTTAATGAAGGGATTACGCGGATCTGTTTCTATACAATTAAATGAATACATCGTGATTTAAAGAAGTAGATTGAACTCATTCAAATAACAACAACGCAGGTTATTCAAAAGATCAAATTGTAAAACATTCACTGAAAGTTTTTATCCTATATATTATTTCTGTAGTAAAGTTCCCCTATACGCGACAAATCTTAATATGGTGTCAAAAGAACGAGAATTTCCCGGACTAGTGATGAATCGCATTTTCAGAATGCTGAAACCCCAGAAATAATGCATAAAATAGAAAAAGTGTTTTTAAAAAAACGGGTAAAAAGCATTTTCTTGGCAAAAAAATTAATCTTTAGAAATTCATCTTCATCCGTTGTCATGGAAACTTCTTTATGCATTTGAAAATATATGAAATTGAAAATGAACACTGCCTGACACACATAATTTTTTAATGAACTCTATGCATGTGACCACATTCTGTGGTTATCGTCATTTTTAAGAGTTTATTTTTACAGGTGCCAAGAATTGGCTCCATCTTGGCGATGAAATCCCCTTTTTAACAAAAGGCAAAAGAAACAAAAGTTTTAATTGTAGTAATGAAAAGACTCTGTTTATTTAAATTATTGACATTTGGAATTCTAAAATTTGCAAATTAACCATGAAACTGACATTTATTGATTTTTATCCAGGAAGCAGATTTTCAGTAGATATGTAAAGATTTTATTTAATTACGTTAATGAAACGTATGCAGATGTTTAAACACGTATATTAGCTTCACTGGTATTTCGGAGACAAAAATTTTAAACTGAATATGCACTCTTTTGAACATTAACTTTAAATTTAACGTAATGTTATTTCCATTTCCCTTAAAAATCGGATGTTATTTAATTTAATATCTCGAAAGTTTGATATGTTTAAGAGCCTACTTCGTAAATATTTTGTTTCAGAGGATTTGCAATAGTCCTATTAGAAAAAAGCGTCAAACTTTCAAATAAAATAACGCCAATGAATCAGCAAAGATAGAGCAGCAACATAACGTTGAAAAAACTAACTTAATTTATTTTTTTAGTAAACCCTCACTTAACTAATTGCACAACGTGACCTCCTGAAACACATGTTATTTCAATAAAAGGAATTGTTCGGGCGAGATTTCTCTGACGGGAACGCTAGTTACTTCAATTTATAGTCTAGTTCTAACATAAGATACCATGCATAGGTCATTTTTTAGATCAATGTCATCCTCATGAACGTCAAACTTTATTGAAACTTTTAAAAATGGTTATTAGTTATCAGTATTAGAATATCACGATTTTAAAAGGCTATATCTCCGAGACCAAACAACTTAGAGCATCATTACACATATCGTTGTGAAGACGACATTCAAGAGTTTTGTTTGACTACCAAATGATGTCGCTAGAAGCTTTCTTCATTACACTTTCGATTAGAACTTTTGTTTTTAAAAACATACCTATTTCACTAAATTGACAAAACAAACGTACGATACGCCTAGTTTGAATGTTGGTTGCTAGGTAGCAATACGAACTGGTTAACTAATATTGATTTGAAGTACACCTTTGTCAACGTATAACAGTATTAAAATACAAATACAACGTTAAAATACGCAATAAAAATCCATCCACTCTGGACATGTTTCGGAAGGTATATCTCTCCTTATCATCAGTCGAAAATTTTCTGCTGATGAAGGGAGATGTATCTCCCGAAACATGTCCAGATTTGATGGATTTTTATTGCGTATTTTAACGTTGTATTTGTATTTTAGTATTCTTAACGCAATGTTCTATAAGACGAGTTTTTATCTTAAGGTATAACAGTCTCCCTTATATTATTTTCTGATAACAAATAGTTTCAAAAATTGTTATTTACTTAATATCTTATAAAACGTTTATATATAAACTTTGTTTAAATATACAAATAAGGTTATTAGAAACAAACAACGTATAATACAACGTCTTCTGGAATTTTAAGGCACATATTTCTTCCATTGTTAATTTCATTATAATGCGTGTATAAGCACAATATAATAAAAGTCAATGAATATTATTCATAACAAAAATGAGTTAATGTAAGTTTTATTTTGCCCTTTTCAACAGAAAAAACCCCAAGTATAAAAATTTGTCAGATAAAATCCCCGAAGCATTTCGAGGAGAATAGTGTCTTGTTTATCCAAGACATCAATCATAGCGGAATTTCGGTGAAGTGTTGTCATATCATCACGCATTAACCCTTGTCATTCTCGTTTCTTTCCAAATTCCGTCGTCCACAGCTGGGGTGCATCCGACGGAGGGGAAAAGTTTTTTTGATTACTTATTCTTAAATCAGTTTTCAATTATTATTTTCTTTTATGTTGTTGTGGTTTGGGGAAATGGTTTAATTCGTTTTTTTTAACTGAAAGTTTTGAAGCGAAAAACAGCCTACATAAAAATAGTTTTGTTTTGTTTAGCTTAAGAATCAGTGTTATCGTAAAAGCAAGGAACTATTTGGAACTATTTTTCGTTTTTTAACACCTGTCAAAAAATATGCACTTTTTCACGGAGGCTAAGTTACAGAAAAGTTGCATTGCATGTGGGCTAATTCCTAAACGGAGGAGAGAAAATGTTAATTTGAGATTCAGAACTGAGAGTTCTCAAAGCATTGTGGAAGGAAGACTTCCCTTACAATAAGAGGCGTGTAACTGTCTGACGGGCTGATCATTAACAGTACTTCCTGAAAGCAGGTATATTCGCAGGTGAGGGTGGGGTCACTGGAGTGGTTGATAACTGAAAATCGAAGCTGAAGGCGATCTGTAGAAAATATTAGTCAAGCGTCACATGTCCAAAACCATGTAATTACCTGTTCTGCTGCAAACAGCATATTTCAGACCTCATATGGCTTTTAAAATTCTTCCACTCTCCGTGGTCAAAATTATCCCAAGTCCATCGCTAGACCTGTAAAATCTATGGGACAGATGTTGCCCTAGTCCACACATAAAAGTTGAGCTAGATTTCTGAGACTATGGCAAAATATGAATCTAACCTTCCTCTTTCTAAATATGGACATGATTTTACTTACGTCGAATATTATCCCAATAAACGTCCTCCGTTGTTTTCCCAAACTTACTCCATTATCCCAATGATACGCATAAATGTTTCATTTCAGACTTCAGACACAATATTAAAATCTTATTACAAAAGGTTTTTAGCTCGACTTTGCATGATTATGATTATTGGCAATAGTGGGAATATTGTAAATTAAGTTGTTCCTCTTCCAAGTCGCTGAATGTTTCTCTGTCATCAGGGTCTTGTAGAAACAATATAGTATTTTCGTCATGGCTGCTGTTTTCTCTTCTTCGGTTTCTCTGGCGCGGCACTTGCTGCTGTAGTTAATGATGTCTCAATGTTGTTCTAATATTACCCCGCATGGGTTGAAAATTTTCAACGTTGAAGTTATAAAACAAAATTAAAATATTAAAATATATAACTATTACGTGAAACAGATGCAAGAGCATGTACTCCTCAAAATACATACTTGCATGTACTTAAGTATTTGCTGTTTTATTTAGGCGTAGGAAAGTTTATACATAACATAGATGTTGCAACACGATGTTTAAATTATAGTTATAGATGTACACATGATGTTAAACTATATTTATAGCTTATAAGAGAAGTAGCAGAATACATGCGGTAGATTTGATAGTCGCAATTGCGATCAAATTCTATACGCATGGTATTGGCTGGAAATTCTAAAGCCTAAAATACACTTATGTGCCAAGTTGTTAGTTTTTTTCTTCGTCAATATCCAGACAATCTAGGTAAAAGCCAATATTTTTGTTATGCCATATTATACTTCGAGCATGAATGGACTATAGTAGAGTGAATATGACGTCATAATCGTGAAACCAACATCTCAGACCGAATGGCCTCAGACACGTGACTTCTTTTCAAAATTATGAATTAAAAAATACTCGCGATTGGCTGATGAATTGGGAAATGTGTAACAGTGAACATTTATGAATGGAATGACGTAATTAACCATGTGTCTGAAGCCATACATGTTGTCCTCACTTTGATGTTAGCGAGATTTTAACATTATGTTTTCTCTACTATGAAGGATCCATGCTCGAAGATATTATGTTATATAAAATGTTAGATTTTGATAATTGTATTGCTTAACTGACAAATATATAAATATATAAATATATATATATATATATATATATATATATATATATATATTATATATATATATATATATTTATATATTTATATATATATTTATATATATATATATATATATATATATATATATATATATATATATATATATATATATATATATATATATATATATATATATATATATATATATATATATATATATATATATATATATATATATATATATATATATATATATATATATATGAATTCGAATTAAAACTATCTTTCTCTGTAATGCAAAAGTCATGAAAGGTTTAAGTGTATCCCGCCGAGACATGAACAAACTAGTGTTTCCCAAAACTATATAACTAAAAGAAATCAAAACCGAAGGATTCTCTCTAACTAGAAAAGATTCGCTGAATTCACTGAATATTTAGAATGATCCAACTGGGAGGGGGAAAAAACTCCTGCCCTTTTCATTTTTCTGGAAATTTAAGCCCGGGATCTTGTCTGGGATCAACCGGGATTGAAACAAATGTTGTGTTGGTCTCTGAGCGATATTTCTGACAGCTCTCGGCAGGAACGATAAACATCCCGATGCATATCACGTATCGTGGTTGCTAAATCCAGAAAACAGCCTGGAGACAGAAAAAGCATAAAAAAACATATATTTCTTTACCCGTGACCGGGTTTTGTAATATAGGGGATCAACAAGGCTTTGGAAATGTTTTGTAGAAGTACTTTTGAGGGAAAGAAAAGTTTTCGTAAGTTGTGTTTGTCCGTTCATGTGAATGGTATAAGAGGGAAATATTGGTTTTGGAAATGAAGTGTCCATTTTGTTTTAATGATTTTTTTTTATTTTTGCGTTTTGCTTATTTTTTTTTATTATTTCTTTCTTTACAATAAAGTAGTGTAATAATTTATTTTGTAATATATAAATGGTTATTCAGAAATAGGTAAATATTATATATGAAATTATTTTTTTATTTTGTTTTATAACTTTACAAAATTTGGAATTACATGTTTATTTAAAATGTATTCCATGTAACTCTTACAAAACCAAAAATCTCCAAAATTTCTAAATATGCTTGAATGAAAAATATTGGTTATATTTATTAAACTACTTCAGTGTGACTTTGCTTAAAAATATTCCTGGTACTTATTTTCATAAATAATTAAAAGTCACTTCAAAAACAGTCCTTAATAACGTTAATGAATATTAAAAAGGACTGCCAAACTGCCAAAAGAATGAAAAGTAAGATAATTGAATTGTAATAACTCAGTTTCCATTTAAGCAATCGACATCAAATAATGTGGAAAACCACCATCTTCTGAACTACTGTTTTAAGTTTGTCAGATCGCTTTGTTAAGATGAACAGAAGCTGAAATTAACAATTTTAAATCACGATGCGCATTTTTAATTTCTGAAAAAGTACGATTACCTAAATTTGAATAAGCCTCATTAATAATTTATTGAATTACCGAAATTCGATGCAATTGCATTCAAAGAAAAACGAGTATTTTCATGTACTCATTTTTAAGCACCTTTTTTACTGTGTGTCACTAAATATTTATATCTCTGTATTTATGCAAAGTAATAAATGTCATTAGATTAATTATGTATCAAGACGTCAATGATATATATCAATTTTTTGTTTTTAAAATTGCAGTGTGCGTGAAGTCAAAATAATTACAAATGTGCTGAAAAATGCCACCTGACTGTCACACAAGTCAAGCTAAGAATACTCATCGCATATTTTTTATGAACAAAAACTCAAACAACTTTAAATCAAATACATTTCTTCCGAAATCCATCCATCAATCACGCTCCAAACAGTAAAATATTGATCTTTCCCTAAAACGCCCCATAAATCAATCCCCCAATATTTAATATATTTCTCGAATCAAACCACAAAAATACATCCAACACCAAAACATCGATTTACAAACCTACTTCTAACATTATAACAATCTCTCACTTATCAAACCACGTGAAACTAAGCCGTAAAAACCCCCTACCAACAAACTAAGCATCAAAGAAATTCCTGGGGTAGGAGAGAGAAAAAAATGATTGAAATTCACCTACCAATGAATACGGGGAGGGGGCGTTTGCATTAAAAGTAATATATTCCCGATCCTGTCCTATACATCATTTGGGTCAAATATCCTGAGGAAGTATGACAAATGAAGCCGCATCGTACGATTTGCGTCAGGATTGTGAATTATTAGGGTGTTTTTGGAGGACCCCCAAAGGGAAAAAGGTCTATCAGAAATGGGTTCTTTTTTAGATGTTTATTTCGGTGAGGATACGATGTAACACTTTGAGATGTTAGGTTTTTGATATAAATGTGTTGATTGATTTGAATTTCTGCTAGTCAAGAAAAAATTTTATTGGATGCCGGTTCTCAGGACGTATTTATTTAATAAATGACGCTCTATAAATTTTTTTAATTCAAATTTTATCCTTCAATATCTAGAATCACAACAGAGCCCCAGTTGCTCAGTTGATAAGGCGTTCAGCTACTAATCAGAGGATTGGTGGTTCGAATCCGTGCGATGGACTTGACATAGAAAAGTAAAAAAGTAGAAATCTTGCGATCGGAGGGTTGCCAGCTTCGCTACAAAAATACTAGAAAGTCGTCCAGAATATCCACCAAATTATACTGGCGTGTATACGCGACTGGTGCACGATAAATCTGATCAGGGTCCAAAGTCCCGACGTCTATTGAAGGCGTTGGGTGCCAGTTCAGGTGTTTCCTCGTCATCTGTCCTTGATTCTTAAATAACGAGGTGGTGCATGTATGAATGTGGGTGTGAATGTGTATGTGTTCCCGGGTCTTTCCTTCGAGATTGACCCCGAACCGTCGCCAATAGCCCACTGTGCAGCTCTAGTGCGACGTTAATTAACAAAACCAAACCAAACTAGAATCACAACACGGAAAAAAGGTACTTAAAAATGAGTACCTGAATACACTCGTTTTTCTTTGAGTACAATTGTATTTTTATAGAGCGATGACATACTCAAATTTAAGCAACCTTACTTTCTAAAAAAAATGAGCAGTGTGATTTAATATTGCTAATTTCAGCTTCTGTTCAAGTCATCTTAACAAGTCATCTTAACGACCTGGCAAAGTTAAAATAGTTGTTTAGAAGATGGGAAGAGAACCTTATTTGATATCGATTGCTTAAATAGAAACTGAGTCATTACAACTCAATTATATTCTTTCTCATTCTTTTGGAACACCTTTTTAACATTTAATCTGCTTATAACTTCTTAAAGTAAAAATAATAGCGTCTATTTTTTAACCTAAAAAACACTATTTTTTAATCTGAAAAACATTATTTTTTAATCTAAAAAACACTATTATTTTTTAATCTAAAAAACACTATTTAATCTAAAAAACACTATTTTTTAATCTAAAAAAAGCTATTTTTTAATCTAAAAAACACTATTTTTTAATCTAAAAAACACTATTTTTTAATCTAAAAAACTATTTTTTTTATCTATAAAAACATTATTTTTTAATCTAAAAAACACTATTTTTTAATCGAAAAAACATGATTTTTTAATCGAAAAAACACTATTTTTTAATCTAAAAATCAATATTTTTTAATCTAAAACACACTATTTTTTAATCTAAAACACACTATTTTTTAATCTAAAAAACACTATTTTTTAATCGAAAAAACATGATTTTTCAATCGAAAAAACACTATTTTTTAATCTAAAAATCACTATTTTTTAATCAAAAAAACACTATTTTTTAAGCTAAAACACACTATTTTTTAATCTAAAAAAAATATTTTTCAATCTAAAAAACGCTATTTTTTATTATCAATTAAGAGACTGAAACCTAACCACGTAACTCAAGAACGTGTCTTGTGGTCAAGAAGGAGTTTCCAGCGACAGGGATATCCAGTGACAGTGGTATCCAGTGACAGTGAAAAACTTAAAAAAGACTACCAGTGACTCTACTGTCATAACTATTCAGAGAAGGAGTGGATTATTTACAGTGATTGTGGGAGGTTTTTGTACAGATGTTGAGAGTGAAGATGGAAACGCTATTCATATATGCGTTTTGTGTAAAAAAAAACTAATGGTATGCAAATTAAACAGTTGTTCGCAAGAGAGTCATTTTTATTTCAATTTTCATTTCATACAATTTTTATTTCTAAGATTTAGAAAGAAACGTTAGAACACCCCGTCGTATCCGCATGTGAGGCGAGACGAGGCAAAAGCTTCTTCCTGAAAGAATTCATTTTATTTCAAAAATTAAGAACACACATATTATGTTTTAATGATATTTCTAAGTTGCAAAAAAAATAACATTTTTATAAAACACAAATTACCATTGTAATAGTCATAAAATACCACCAAAACTTAACTATTCCGTGTTGTCCTAACTACTTCCATACTTTCAAATGTAAAGTACCATTAAGTTGAAATTTAACCAATTGTGGTTAAAATATAATAGAAAAAAGTTATAAAACATGCCTTCGTTATTTGTTTGCTAAAATACTGATTTATCATAGATTATTTAAGGTTAAGGCAACCACTTAATATTTATACCATGTCTTTAAGCATAACATACGCTTCAAATATTTACATAGAATTATATAAGTATTAACACTTTAACATAAAGGTACTTAAAAATGAGTACCTGGAGATATTCGTTATTCTTTGAGTACAATTCTATTGTAAATGAGAGATGACTTACTCAAATTTAAGCAACCGTACTTCCTCAAAAATGAGCAGTGTGATTTAATATTACTATTTTCAGCTTCTGTTCAAGCCATTTTAAGAAAACGACCTGACAAACTTAAAATAGTTGTTTATAAATGGTTTTCCACATTATTTGATGTCAATTGCTTAAATGGAAACTGAGTTATGACAATTCAATTATCTTACTTCCTATTCGTTTGACACACCTTTTTAACATTTATTCTGGTTTATAATTCCGTCACGTCGCTCTTGTAGTACAACGGATAAGGCACTAAACTGCGGTACCTTAGTTTATAGATTTGATTCCCAGTAAGTCTTGGTTGTAATTGTCGATATTTATTGAATGTGATTTATGAAAACTTATGTATTCAGAGCTATGCTATGCATCGAAAGTATTCAAATATAGGTACACTTTACTTATCCTTGAGTAACTATTTTTTTAACGATTAATATTGACTATATCTTGTGTATTCAGTCATAATTAAAAGTTTTCACTAATCTTCATACAAATATATGTTTAGACACCGTTTTGTTGTATTATTTAAAGTAAGCCGCATTCTACACGGCCAAGAAAAGATGGCTCAGTGATTCGAGACCAATAGCACCAATAGCATAGCCATCTGCAAAAACTCGCGCGCGTTTTCATCGTCCGTGTAGAATGGACTAAAATCAACTTTTAATGTACTAATAAACATTCATATTTAGTTCAACACAACAATAGAAAAAAATATAAGGAGTTGAGTCGCAAAAATTGAATCACTATTTTTAAGTATCACTATTTTTTTTATTTTGGGAAATGTAAAATTCGTTACTGAATAAAGTATGGATCTGTATAAATAGTATAATAAGTATAGTAATATAATAAATATATTATAAGTTTTTAATTATTTAAAAGTTAAGTCGCAAAATCTGAACTTTAAATAAAAAGCACTATTCTATTTTGGGAAAAGTAAAATGTTTTTTTTTTAATAAACTATGTAATTGTATAAATTGGAACCAATATTTTATAAGTCTTAAAATTTATTTGTGTTTTTTATTTATTTGCATATCTTAAATTATTTATTTTATGTGAATGAATATAATATTAATTCATTTTTAATACAAAAAATATTTTCCTTTTTAACCGAAAATTAATGCTATTTATGTCGTATTTATACTAATTTGTTTGCTAAAAAATAATTTTAATTGGAATTGTTTTTAAATAAAATCGCCTTTATTGATGCAACGTCAAAACTAAATTGTTTACATCTACAAGAAATATGCAGTGCTAATTTAAAATTATTGATTAAAAGTAATATTTAAGTCAAATAATTTAGCGGACTAAATTACATTATGCACTTAGTAAAATTGGTATAAGTGTTATTGATAAATCAAGTATATAATTGAGGCAAGTATATAATTGAGGCAAGTATATAAAAAAGGCAACATAAAAAATGAAGATTTAAAGTACATAAAATTATACAATAATTATTAATTTTTTACAAACACAACTTTAACTTTAATAATGGCAAATTTTAATAAACCCATAATTGAATAGTTTTTCATTATTTCAATATTATTACTTCAATTTCATTACTTCAATTACTCTAATTATTCTTTTGAATAAGAAATTAAAAGAGCATATTTACATTAATCTTATGAACATTCCTAATCAAAATGAGCATTAATTAGTTTTATTTACAATAGTCGAATATTTTCATTTTAAAACACAGATATTATTCGATTGTTGAAAGATATTATTCGATTGTTGAAATTTCGTCGTCTATACAAAATATACAAGCAAAAAGTTTTTTTTTAAATAAAGAATTATTTTTCTAAAGTTTTTAGAGAATGTACACGAAATAAATTGTAAGATTCTCAGACAGGTTTTTGCCGTCGATACCAACTGCATAAAATAGAGATAAACTCCATAGAACCCCATGCATTCTTTTATTGCTTGAGAAACATTGAGAGAAAACAAAACTCTTCACGATTCTCTTTGGTAGCTTAGTTTCTGCTGATTTATGTATTATTAAAGCAAAAGGGTCATGATTAATTCATGCCGAATTTATATAAAATAATTATTTGGTTTAGTTGATGTTATTTACCAATGACATCGTTAATCACCATCACGCATTCAGTAAAAAAATTATTAATTAAAAAATACCAGTTATTAAGTATTATGAAAGTATAGTTAATTTAATTAATTGTAAGTAATTTAGTGGTATAAGGCGTATTGACTAAATAACTATTCAAGGATAGAACATAAACATCTTTAATCACATATGCCTAACATACAATAATCTCGGGGAGGAACGAAACCTTAAATACGCATCACCGTAAGAGGCAGTTACATGACTGAAGCTTTCCTGCGCAGCGGGAAAGACATAACATATGTAGAGGGCGTTACAATCGTAATAACGGGAACAATATATAGACACGTAACGGGAACATGAAAATATATACAGGTGACGGGGACATGATAATAGGACAAACATATAAGATAATAACATAAATGAATAACGCTGGTTACATCCTCCCCCTCTGGCTCCGACGTAGTCCCGACGAGGGGCCAGCACCAGTTCTTTTGGGTAAGTTTGGTGGCCGTCCTCTCTTTCGAAACGGATTGCAAGGACGTTCGATGGGGTCCTGGGTGTAGGCTTTCGGGGCAGAAGTGTGGTACACGCCCAGGGGCCCTTGGGGATTGTCCAGGCTGGCAATTTCGATTGTGGATGGTGATCTTTGTGTACGGATGACATAGGGACAATTTCGTCTGGGCATAAACTTTTGGGAGTGTCCAGTGGCAGCCTTGCTGACGGGATGCAGGGTCACATACACTTTATCACCTGGAGCATATGGTGGAGTAGCATAGGGCGACTCACATTCTTCGATTTTTCTTTTTGCAAGAGGTCATCCAGTTCTTTCTTCAATATTTCCTTCTTCGCAGGAGAAACTCTGTATGGTGAATAAGCGACTGGAGCATGCGTTCCTGTATTAATGCGGTGCTCTATGAAAGTCGTGCTCTCTCCCCCTGGTTTGAAGCTTTCCTCGAAATCCTGAAGCAAATTATTGACCTGGAGCCTTTGCTCGATGTTCAAGCTCTCGCCTTCTTCTTCACGGAGATTACAGCTGTTGATGGGAAGAGTTTCGACAGGTTGCTGAGACGTCAATGTGATGTCATTCCCAAAATAAACCTTTCGGCGAGGGTTGTCACAAAAGTTCCACCTTTTGTTTCTTATGTCGAGAACAATTTCCGACTTTTCTAGGAAGTCTGTTCCTAAGAGAGTTCGATTTCCTTTTGCATTTGGAAGGGCAAGGAGATCCAGAATGATTGTTTTGTTTTCAATCTCAATGGACACCGTGGCTGTGCAAGCCTCTTCAGTAGTTTGGTAACCGTTTGCCAAAGTCATGGTTACTGAAGTCTCCTGGAACTCCACTCCTTTTCTCTTGAGCAGGTTGTAGAGGATATCACCAGCGACTGATCTGCTGGCACCTGTGTCTGCACAAACTCTGGCTCGTACACCGGAAATGCACACATCAATCAGTGCAATAGGGGACATCTTGGAATGGCAAGTGTACATGGTAAGTGAATTTGCAGGGAAATTCTCATTTCTCGCCGTTGGAGAGCATGTCGGACACTTTGCCTTTATGAAACCAGGTCTGGAACATCCATAGCAGTATATGGCAGGCTTGTTCTCTGGATTAGGATTTCTTTCATTTTGCCTTGGCTTTGGATTCTGCGCCACTTTTCTGAAGTTTCCAGTATTAAATCTTGGACTGGACCACTTCTTTATATTCGACGTAGAGTCATTTCTGTTGTTTGGACGAACCGTCTCGTAGTCATCTAGCTTTTGTACTAGATCTGTAGTAGTCTTTATTTGTGTCCAGTCATCGATGAAGTGCTCTTTGACTTCTTGTGGAACACGGCGTTTAATCTGGTCTGTAACCATCAGATCAGACAATTCTTCAAAAGTTGTTATCTCGAGACCTGTAATCCAACCTTGAAAGTAATTCCTGAGTTCGTAGGCGAAATCTGTCCAAGTGCCTTCTTGACATTTCGAATGTTTTGTGAACAATTGACGAAATTTTTCTGGAGTGAGCTTATAGCGCTTTAGAAGCAGCTGTTTCACTTTTTCATAATCTTGTGCAACTTCTTCGACTTCTCTTGCAATGATCTGAGCAATATCATATGGCAGCAACCCAATCAGATGAGAGGCCCAGAAAGTCCTTGGAATCTCAGCTCTGTGAGCTTGTCGCTCGAAGAGAACGAGGTATAAGCTGATGTCATTCGTCACTGGATCGAATCTCTGGATCAGCGTCTGCAAGTCCAATCTTGGTTTGGCTGCTTGAAAACCATCGTTCTGGGTAAGAGGAACTTGGGATCATGTTGCCTCATCCTGGAGTTTCAGCTTCTGAAGTTGGAATTCGTAATCGTCTTTTCTTTTCCGCTCTTCGTACTCCAATTCCAATCTTCTTTTTCTTTCTTCAGCTTCAAAGTCTTCTTTCCTTTTCTTATCTTGAATTTCAAGGTCTTCCTCTTTTATTCTTTCAACGATTATCCCTTCAAACCTTGCT
Source organism: Troglohyphantes excavatus (assembly GCA_963932185.1). Lineage (NCBI taxonomy): Eukaryota > Metazoa > Arthropoda > Arachnida > Araneae > Linyphiidae > Troglohyphantes > Troglohyphantes excavatus. Next base: position 55,464,233 of record OZ010674.1, on the reverse strand, counting down.
TGGACAAACTCTAAATCGTCCTTATATGCTTCACTCTCTTGAATTCTCGTCTTCAGTTGAATAACTTTGAGATTATCAACACCATCCAAGTCCAGTTCAATTGCCAGCCGGACCAGGTCAATCTTCTTTCCTCGTGCGAGAAAAGCCATCGTGGGATTTCAGTCTAGTTCTTTGTGAGTTCAGAATATGGCAGTAGATAACAGGCACACAAAATAATTACCTCAAAGTCCTAGAGCTATTTCACAGTTCAATGCACTTAAACTCACTACAATTACCCTACCATGAAATATTAGCACTCAAATCGTCTATAATTATTTTTTCAGAAAACCAATTAATATCAGTTAAAATAATATTAAATCATTTAAACTATTATAAATTTATTGTAAACCATTATAAAATCATTCCAACTATTCATTTATTCAAGCAAATAACACTATGCAGTATTAAATCTTTTCAAGTGTAGATGACACTGTATAACACCCGATCTCTAGTTAAAATGCACTATTTCTATGGTACCATTTCAATATTAGATTACCAGAATACCAAAATATATTTTAACATGATTGAACAAACTTATAAGAAGAATCACTTTTGTTTAAATTATTTAGAAATCTATGAAGTACTTAAATATAAAATCAAAACAATAGCATTAACAATTTCCATTTAATGAGGAATCAATTCAAGTGTTCTTTCAAAATAAATTTTAAAAACAACATTAAATAACTAATAATTAGTTAATGCCACTAATTAAATTAAATAAGCACTATCACAAATAAAACTTCCTGCCAATAAAAATATCTACTAATCTGAATCACTCTCAAGAACACATTTATTTCTTATGTTTGCATGTCAAACCACATTCTTTTATTTTTCCCGAAAAAGAACAAAATAAAATAAATAAAACCCACAAACAGAATTTTCAAGGCCAGCAATAATTTCAAATAAAAGAGAACAGAAATAAAACACTCTCAGTTACGTGGAGAAGAGGGGGGAAAAATTGCTTTTCTCCGAGCGTACGAATTTGAATTCGCAATGCGAATACGATTGTCAGAATCAGTGTTTACAAAACCAAGGTGTTTTTTTTTAATTTCAAATTCAGTGAAAAACACAGCAAACTATTGCGGTTTAATTTTAAAAGACTAGTTAAATTTAAATCAATAGAGATAACACTCCAAACGAGACACAGCATACGTGTTATGCAAATTATCTCCTCACAGTAAACAGGATGTATACTGAAAAACGAAACTTTGCGTTTCGAAAATGAAACTTTGCGTTTCAAAACTTTAACCTAGCCTACAAATTAAAAAACTTGTAACACTGAACAGAAAACAAAATAACACTTATCTTAAACATCCGATGATATTCCTTCTTGCTTGAAGAACAGAAATATAGTTCGTTTAGAAACGAACTTCAAAATGGCGGCCCTCGCCATTTTCATCAATCGGAACGAAAACCTAAAAAGCGAGCCATGCACTTGCTGTTCTTACAGTGTTGCGCCACGTTGGGTAGCCATTTATAAGGCGTATTGACTAAATAACTATTCAAGGATAGAACATAAACATCTTTAATCACATATGCCTAACATACAATAATCTCGGGGAGGAACGAAACCTTAAATACGCATCACCGTAAGAGGCAGTTACATGACTGAAGCTTTCCTGCGCAGCGGGAAAGACATAACATATGTAGAGGGCGTTACAATCGTAATAACGGGAACAATATATAGACACGTAACGGGAACATGAAAATATATACAGGTGACGGGGACATGATAATAGGACAAACATATAAGATAATAACATAAATGAATAACGCTGGTTACAGTGGTTTTTTTTCTATCTGTTAAATTAAAACACGGATAAAAACCAATACTTGAAAACAAATAAATTGCACACATGTTTTATTGCATTCGATGCTTATCATATTTCGAATTCAAGAGTTTCAATTTTAAAAATACATGTACTAAATGGGTAAATACTTGCCTAATTAGGCTCCCTTTATAAATCACTTTCAATAAAAATCGACAGTGACAACCAAGTTTTACCGAGAATAGAGATCCTTCCCACAGCAGTCCAGTGCCATATCCGTTAAACTAGCAGAGCGACATTAAGAAGTTTTAAATAGAAGAAATATTTAAAAGGTGTGCCAAAAGAATCGTAAGTAAGATGATTGAATCATAATAAATCAGTTTTTATTTAAGCAATCGACTTTAAATAATGTTGAAAACTATCTTCTGAACTATTATTTTAAGTTTTCAGATTTGATTGTCAGTAGCTGAGATTAGCAATATTAAATGACATCGCAACTTTTTGAGAAAGTACAGAACTTTTATTTGAGTAT